>CM040124.1:187041242-187491484 GCA_022559845.1 Amorphophallus konjac | reverse complement strand
CAGAATTGCGGCTTCAACTGCATGAGCTATTCGATAGTCCCGCATTTCACCCACGGTGAAAGTCCGGATAAACGGCATCAAGTGCTTGTCCTTCGGGAAATCTGGTCGATAATCAGTGCCCCGTCTGAAACATGTTTCCATGACAGTGGAGTATACCCGGGATGTTGACACCGTGTCAGTTTCAGAATCAGACGATTCATCAACGGAAGCAATTTTATCATATCCAAAGTCTAGACTGTGCACATTCAGCCAGTTTACTGTGGCCCGTGATATATCTGGCTGGGCTGACGAACTGGCCCCAACAGCTCCAGAGGATGTAGCAGCGGAGCCGGAAGCCATTGCAATATCTGCAGTCAGAAAAAGGAAATGTGAATTAAAAGTCCTAGAACAAGAGGCAGTCTTATAAAGATTGTGATATGAAGCCCTGTAAAGAAAATTTTCAGCAGCACCTCCCCTTGTTCGGGGCCTGCCCAAGAAGAATAGGGAGTCGCCAACCAAGAGGGGGCGATCCCAGAAGCAAAAGGGATTAAATCCCCAAAGAACATCCTACCCGGGCGAAATCTAATGAGACGGGAAGAAAGCTGGACGGCTGGAGGGGAGGAACTCGCCGCCACCGCCGAGAAGGAAAAGAAACTGAAGAGAGAGAAGAGGTCGTATCAAATGAGAAGGAAGGAGGCTTTCGGCGCCTTAAATAGAAGCCCTAAGCAAAGAGGTTCTCGGCGCGGTCAAATGCGCGCCGAGAGCCCCCCAGGCCGAGAGCCCCCTTCGGCCGAAAGGCGCGCCGAGAAAAGGCCGCCGAGAACCCCAGGCCGAGAGCCCCATTCGGCCAAAAGGCACACCGAGAAGTGCTGCCGAGAGCCCCCCTTGCCGGGCGCGCCGAGAAGCTCTCCGCCGAGAGTCCCTACCGGTGATTGCACCGAGAAGCTACAGGCTGAGAGAGCCATGACGAGAACATCCAAAATAAAGAGATCGAAAGGGGTTGAAAGAAATTACAAGAAAAGTCAATGCAAAGAAGCTTCCAAGATGCAAAATGAAAGATGATTAGCAGTCCCAAACTGAGAAATGGGTTCAGATGCTGAATTATGCACCTGCAGGCACCGTGTCATTTATTCTACACTCCCACTACCTGCAAGTGGGGGGCATTTATTGACACCTAAAATATAACAGAGAATGGAAATGAGACATAATGGAAGATTGAGTGAGAGATGAAGATCCCTGAGATTCCTACAAAACCAGGATTACGGAAGATTCGTCATTAAAGCTACCACCCGGCTGAGGTCCTCCCCGGCCAAGCTGATGTCCGGTGTTGTCATCCCCCAGATGGCAATACTGATAAGAATCGCAGTCTATCGACTGATGAAAACTCCAGAAGTATTCTGATAAGATTATGTCAACCCATCAACTAAAAAGACCTTCATCCGTTCTGGCGGATTCGAAGGACTGACAAATGAAAAGACAGATTAGGTGTCCCTGAAGCCTAGTGATAAAAAGAAGTAGAGCAATAAGAAAAGGAGTCGGGGGCCTAAATGGGCCATGGCGCCGAAAGCCCTTCACCACGGCCCAAGACTGGCGTCGAGAAGCCTTTGCGCCGGGAAGCCTCCCTGGTTAACAAGAGCGTGCCGGGAAGTCGCTTTCTGCGCGCCGGGAAGGGCATGCCGAGAAGGGGGCTGCTGTGCCTATAAACCCCACCCCCCTTGTTCATCACGAACAGAGAGACACACACAGAGAGGCGAACAAAAAAAAAGAGAGAGAGATAGAAAAGACAGAAGAGACCCTACTGAAAAGAAAGAAGAAGAGAAGAAGAAGAAGAAGCTCCAGGTGGGCTGCTCGGGGGAGGGAGAGGAGTCAATGCCCCACCCTCCCCCCATGTTTGCTTTTATTTTGCTTTCCTCTGTATGTAATGGTATATGCCTTCATGCTTTAGCTATTCAGATGAGGTCGAGAGTTCTTTTCTTCCCTGCCTCTGTTCCTCCCCTTACCTGTTTCTCGGCTTTAGCCTTGCAGTCGATGTAAGTGGTGATAATGAGATGAAATGAAATTTAGTGGTTGCCGTGCTCGATATTAGGCAATCAAAGTGTTGCCCTCTGTCTTTCTATGAATGTATCTTTCATCTAAACATCCAATATTCTAGACGTCTTGGTTGGTTTTCAGAGTCATCCCCGTGAGTCTGTGCTTCAAAGAGGAATGAAGTCAGGGCCCCAATCCTTATCTAATGGATTATTGGGTCCTGTTTCCCTCTCCCCTCCTGTCTCGATGGCAGATTCTTCACAGGCATCTGAGTTTCTTGCGAGGCCCCCAAGCTGTTTAGGAATCGGAGACATCAATCTCTTGATTTCTTGAATTGCTGGCTATAGAAGATGTGTCCCGTCTGTAGACGAATGCAATCCCAGGAGGTTCTGATAAGTGATGACCTTGACCCTTCGGTCCCTCAGCAAAACCCTAATGCCATGGCATCGAAGTCCACAGTCCAGACTGATTTGATCCCCAGATACGGTCCCAATCAAATCTGAATTCCAAAACAGGGCTGTCGGAGCTTCTCGGCGCCACTGGGCCTCGGTGGCAGCAATAGCCCTCGGCGCAATGGTGAGTGCGTCGGGAACCAGTGTGCCGAGAACCCCCTTGCCTATTCATCTTCCTATGCCGAGATCCCCTCTTTGGCTAATCAATCCGCGCCGAGATCCTCCTTTCAGGCTGATACGCTCATACCAGGAGCCTGTCTCCTCATCTGCTTTTCAGCCCTTGTCCAACCTGTTATATCGGCTGAAGGGGATATTCATGGTCGCCATATGTACCTCGGGGATGAGATTAACGGGAGGAAACCTCCCCTACATCATCTTAGATCAAATCCATTCATAACCCCATAACCTAAGGGGCCATACCACTGTATCAGCCTCGACGGTTCTTGAGGGGATAGCTAGCATTGCCATGGGCACCTACATCATCAGGGAGCCCAAGCCTTCTTTTCGGTTATCATCCCGTACCCGTGGATGACGGCCTATTTCCTTTGGCATGACCCGAAAGAAGGGGAAATGCTGCCGAAATTCTATCCGATAGGGTTAACCCAGGAAGGCCAAGGGAGTGTGATCGATACTCACCCCGCTTGACTCTATCCATCGGGAACATGAATATCATAGACCCTCCAACCGAGCAGGGAGTTCAAAGGGGAAGATTCCCCGCTGTTTATCTGGATTCCATCCCGTCGCTACGTGGATGGCTTCCTATCCCTATTTGGCATGTCTATAAGCCCGGGGGATATGCCGCCCAATTCAATTCATCCAAGCTCGACACGTTAATCGTCTGCCGGCTCCCCTTTATATGCATGCCTGTTTAAGATGGGACAGAGCCAACAAAGCCCCAATCCCCACTGTGGATTTTCGGGCTTTGTTTCCCCCCCTTTCTCCCTCAACGTCATCGATGATTTAAACGTCGCGGAGTCCGTGATTTTCTTCTCAGATTTCTCAAGCCCCTAGGGCCATTGCAAGGATCAGAAGTTGTCGTCTCTCGATCTCCTGGATGGTCGGCAATACTGATGGCGTGAAGCCTGTTCCTGAGAGCTCCAAGGCCCGGTGACTTTGATCCCTCGAACCCCTTTCATCTGTGACCCCCTCTGCTGTCAACCTGGTAGGCCCCAGGCTCTTTCCTCACTTGCCTCCTGAATCCATTCCCCAGCCACTGTCCGAATTCTGAAAAAAAATCCCTAGAACAGAGCACCGTAAAACCCCATAAGTCCTCACGGCGCTCAAGCCCAGCACCTTCTCGGCGCCAAACTCTCCCGGCGCCGGGCGCGCCGGGAACTCTCGCGCCGAGATCCTCATCTTCCCCCTTTCAGCACATACCGAGAGCCCCCTTCGTGGCGCGCCGGGAACTCCCTTCAGCCCGTGCCGAGAAGCCATGCCATATTTCTGAACCCTCACGCCGAGAACCTCTTTCTTCTTGGTCTGAACCTTGATCCCCATGTCGTACCCACCCGAGGAATATACAGAGAGCATTTGGCATCCCTCAGGAAATAAATCAATGGGGAGGACCTCCCCTACATTGTTCTATTCCGATCCGGATTTCTTTATAACCTTATGGACCTAAAGGGCTATGTCACTACATGTGCTCCGACGGGTTCCGAAGGAACATCAATCGATGCTATGGATGTGGGCGATGGCCCCGGGCCTGGTGCCCCTTTCTTTTCCGGCTTTCATCCCGGCATCCCGTGGATGATGGCTTGTCTCCTCTTGGCATAATCCAGGATAAAGGGGATATGCTGCCAAAATTCATTCACATCACCTTGAGTGATCATGGTATTCTCTCCTAACCCCACTGGCCCACGGAGTTCTGCCCTTGCATGTTCTCCGATGGTCTTCCGAAGGGGGATATCAATAAGACATCGTGCCTGCATAGGGTGTGTCATGTCGCATCGGTCCTTATCCGGATCCCGGGTTAGATATACCCGATCTTTTACGGATCCCATCCTGCCGCTGCATGGGTGGTTTCCTATCCTCATCTGGCATAGTCCAAGGTAATGGGGACATGCCGCCGGATTTGCTCCACATTTGATGTATCCTCGCTTCACTCAGGCCATTTAACGCCCTGCTGACGAACCAACCCTCTCTCTCGTTTAAGTCTTATTTTTTTTTTGCCGCTACCTTCCTCCTATTTTTGGCGTTTAATCAAGGGTTGTCCTTCTTAGGAAGGGCGTAATTAACGTCATAGCCTTTATGGTATGACGGACTTTGGGTCCCGACTCGGACTTCACAATCGACTGATTAAAAGTCAGATTGAGCGCATAATAAAATTGTCACCCCGGTGACTGGCACGCCAATAAATCAATAAATAACAAATCCATTTATATAAAAAACAAACTAAAAAAAGCGCGTTCCACACCTACCTAATGGGAGCCCCACAGAAATTGACTTCATTGACATGGTAGAGGATAATTGGGTATCCCCCGATATCGTAGCCACCCTCTCCACGATTGGACAAATTTTGCACAACGGAGACCAAGTCTTCGTTGAATTCCACAAATTGTTCGGGAAGACCAAATACTTTGATGGAGCATGGTGTCAAATTGGTGCTTTAGAGGGCCCTTGCCTAATCCTAGGGAAACAATGGCTTGCTGAACGGAATGCCACCTTCAACCCATTGCGTCGGACTTGCCTAGTTCATCCCACACATCTCCCGGGAGCCTATAGTTTCAACAACCTTGTGTTCCCTTGCCCACCGGAGCCCCGTACCTGACTACCATGCCCTCTCAACCCACTTCAAAGAATGAACGAGGTCATGAGTGAACATGAGGTGACCACTGCCCACAAGACCGAATCCTCGGGATTGAACACCAACCCAAAGCCTTTCCCCACCTTTAAAGAAATCCATACTCATATCAATAAGGAGGAAGGACATCAACTCATCCCCATCCAAATAAACCCATACCCCCCCAAGCCTCTCAATCTCACCCAAAAGGTGGTGACCATGGGAGAACTCATCATCAAATGGCTCAAGCAAAAACCCATCCAAGAAGCAGCACGTCGTTTGGCCTCTGGAGCAGTATTTTCTCATTTTTCTCCCTCAGGTGTGCTGGATTGTCCCCTACTGGACTAGCCCGACACTCGAGCACTATTTGGGATGCTCAGGTCTACCCCGACATCACCTGGCATCCTCGTGACCGTCTGCTCGAAGAGGACTTGACAACGAAGCCGTCGACTCCGGCCAAGCCCGATTCAGAGCTCGGGAGCGCACGGGGTGACATCGTCTTCCTGCTGTTGTAGTCCAGACATAGACAGAGTCAGAACCCTGCTTCCATGTTCGTGCCTCTGCTCCGACCAGCACCGGCAACCTGATAAATCGAAAAAATTTATACGACTTCCCGGGTCTCCTAAGAAGATTTTCCAGCTGGTCGCGTCCCCAACTAAATTCGTGAGCTGTCAGAGCGTCCACATCTTCGACAGTCTGTCTGTACTCATAGAGTGCAGGCAGAATTGGCATCATCCACCATTCGGCTTCCATTTGCGTTTTCCCCCTCCCCGCCTAGCCGGCTTATCGCCCCTCCCTGTTGGAGGTAGTGTTCGGTTGTATTCATTGACTTCCCTTTTTCAAGGTCCCCCCCTTGCATGGGGTGTAGTGTTGTAATGACTTAAGCAGGTCGAGCTTCTCCGGCGCGGCGTGTGGGGAACCCACGCTTACCCGCTCGCCCACGTCTCTGAGCGGGACCAGTTTCTTCAAACTGGTTGAGTAAGTGCTCCAACCTTAGCTCTATTTAGTGCTTATTTTTCTAATATTAGTTCATAAGCTCCGCTGGTTGTGAGAGTGAGAGCTCGATCCTCAAGCCCCATTGCTTCGAGTGACCATCGTGGGAGAGAGTGTGCAACCCGTGCCCGCGGCACGAAATCGGCTCCATTGAATTGGGCTACCTTACCCTTGGGGAATAACCTTGGCCTTGCTGGCCCTCTACCAGCAAGGGCCCAGCCCTCACATCCTCCACTCGGCATCGCTAAGTTACCACGGGACTTGGGTGAGCGTCGGGTGAGTAGTCGCTAATATCGGTCCATTTGGATTATGAATTGTGCTTGCTTGCTTAAGTCCAAAGGTGTGTCACATCAATTGGTATCAGAGCAAGTTTTAGACTTGTCTCTATGAGTTTAGTCCATGGGCACGCTTGCATTAGAGTACTCGATGGACCGTCTCATGTATTGTCCACCTCCCCTTGACATTGAGTCTACGGACCAAAAGTCCCCACTTCCCATCATATCCCAAGCATACCTACCTAATGGGAGGCCCACAGAAATTGACTTCATTGACATGGTAGAGGATAATTGGGTATCCCCCGATATCGTAGCCACCCTCTCCACGATTGGACAAATTTTGCACAACGGAGACCAAGTCTTCGTTGAATTCCATAAATTGTTCTGGAAGACCAAATACTTTGATGGAGCATGGTGTCAAATTGGTACTTTAGAGGGCCCTTGCCTAATCCTAGGGAAACAATGGCTTGCTGAACGGAATGCCACATTTAACCCATTGTGTCAGACTTGCCTAGTTCATCCCACACATCTCCCGGGAGCCTATAGTTTCAACAACCTTGTGTTCCCTTGCCCACCGGAGCCCCGTACCTGGCTACCATGCCCTCTCAACCCACTTCAAAGAATGAACGAGGTCATGAGTGAGCATGAGGTGACCACTGGCCACAAGACCGAATCCTCGGGATTGAACACCAACCCAAAGCCTTTCCCCACCTTTAAAGAAATCCATACTCATATCAATAAGGAGGAAGGACATCAACTCATCCCCATCCAAATAAACCCATACCCCCCCAAGCCTCTCAATCTCACCCAAAAGGTGGTGACCATGGGAGAACTCATCATCAAATGGCTCAAGCAAAAACCCATCCATCATGCCTTGTACATACAAACCTCAACCATGGAGCACCCTTTCCAATTAGTACCCATTAACTCCTATCACACCACATTCCAATCCTACTTACAGGTAGAGACTTGGGAAGATCTTCTTAAGGGCTTAGAGTGGCAACTTGAGTTGACTAGCGTGTTGGCCCTGGCAACCGATCAACCTAAAAGCCTTGACTTCCGTCACCTATGTGTTGAGTCCATCACCTCGATTTACACCATTAGTTGCTACACTAGCGACCTTCTTATAGTCCTTCCCACAACCGATGAGCCCGACTCCATTCTTAAATTGGAGTTCCTTATATCGGAAAGAAAGCTAAATCAATCCCTTATGGCCGACCCACTCACCAAAGACTTCGGCCCACTTATTTCACTAAAGGTGGATGATCCACCACCATTTGAGGACCTTGAGGACATAGAACTCCTCTCCCTTGGTAACCCTTTCCATGACCCCTTTGACCCCTTCCTATGGGAGCCTAGATCCCTATGTGATCCACCACCCTTACCCATCGCCCACCTTTTCCTACCTCAACCCACCGTGATTGACCCAATCAACCCCATCCTAGACCCGGGTTACACTATGGGAGCCATGACTTTGGGCAATATACACCTAGGGATCGAGGAAGTTCCCCACTTCATGATATCCATCTTCCTAGACCCCTTTGGCCCATTCCAATGGAAGTCCAAAAGCCCACACATAGGGGACATCTTTGGCACAAGAGTGCATATGTCTTGGCATACAACATCACTTGACATGATTCAAAAGTCGGGTCCACTCGTTCATATCACCCACATGTCAAGTAGGATGCATGATTGGTCCATATTCGGGTGTAATGGTCCTCCTTCACTCATCATTGGTCGTAGGCATGATAGGAGTATTCATGAATGGCCGGGTCCCCCGGCATTTGTCACCCCCATGCATGACCGGATCACCTATGGATGCCCCGGTCCTCCCCATTCCATCAAAGTCTTCTTGGCATCAAAGCATGATTGGTCTACTTTTAGTTGCCCAGATCCACCCATCACCCCTAGAGTGTCTACATTCACAAAATTGCATGAAGACCTTCGCAAGCACATCAGCAAGGAAAATGAGATTTATAAAAGGCAGGTTGACTCCCATCGATGTCACCAAGAATTCCACGCGGGTAACTTTGTGATGATGAGGATGGAGAGGCTCTCCCCGAGAGTCATCTCCAAATTGAGGTCTCGTAGGGTTGGCCCCTTCCAGGTTTTGAGGTGCATTGGCACTAGTGCCTATGAGTTAGATCTTTCCGAGGAGTACGAAGTGAGCCCCACATTCAACGTGGCCGACGTAGTGCCATATAAGGGTCCCACGGCGGTACCCAAGGAGGATATTGAGCCCACACCCCTCATTGAGAGAGCACCCACCCGTAAGAAGATTCCACTAGCCAGGAGAGCCCGACGTGAGCAAATTGAGCCAATATTGGATGAACATGTCACTACCACCAAGAGCAAGGTGACTGATCACTATCTCATCGGGTGGATGGATCGGTCTCCTTTGGAAGACTTGCGGGCGGTATCGCTGCTACACCGTCCGAGGAGGGAAGGACTCTTACTCGACGGAGTCGAGTTCTCCGCACCCCGTAAGTATGATGGGGACATCACCTCCCATGCCCACATTCACGGCTCGTCTCCTTGCCCCAGTTGCGTCCGACATGGTCTAGCAACTTATTTTGAGTCCTATGTAATTTTTTTCAAGTCATATCATTATATTTTCCCTTTTATTTGAGTCATGTCCCTAGGTCTTTTGTTTGTTTCTCTAAGTTTGAGTGTCATTAGGTTGATTAGTTTGTTATTGAGCCCAATTCATTGGGCTAGGCCCAAGGGCGCCCCCTACTCCTTGGTTATTTGTCATTGTTGCATGAGTTAGGGACTTTTTGTAAAATGTGGGTTGCCTATATATAGGACCTCATTCCCCCCATTTTGAATTAATGAATGAATGAATGAATGCCAAATTTCCATTTGAGAGTTCAAATTATATAGTTCTAGTGGAGTGAATCCAATAGGGGTGGGAAGCCCTAGGGGAGAGAATCCCCACTCTCTTTCTCTCTCTCTTTCTCTCTCCCTCTCTCTCTACAAGGGGGGCTGCGACCTACCCTCTCTCTATCCACCTCACCTGCCACCTCACCCCCCATTCCATTCCCTAGGTGTATTGGAAACCCCCTCCACCAAATCCCCACCAAATCTTGCTTCTCCCTAGAAGATCCTTGGCCATTCCAACACAATCTTTCCCATTCCAACACATTCTCCCAGCCCCCAAGATCCATTTGAATTTGAAATTCCCTCCATCCCCCGGCCTTAGGTCGCCCCCAGCCCTCTCCATTGGAATAGGCCGCCCCTCCCCTTTCCTCCACTCCCATTCCATCTAGAGCATCCTCCATCCTCCTCCATCCTTCCCTCCCCACCCACCTTATGAAGAACAAGCAGATCCCTGCGCCCTCCCCCTCTTTATCCACCTCCATCTCAGCCCTAGCAGCCCCCCATACCTTCCCGACATTCCCCTCCCTTCACTCAACCAATCCCCTTCACCATTCACCACCCTTCTCTCCTCTTTCTTGGTCATTGGAAGCTACACAAAAGGAGTAGCTCGCAGTCCTAAAGTGCAGGTGGAGCAGCAGATTGCAGAGATGACCTCAACCACATCCCAACGACTCTGAAGGCCCAAGAGGTACCATTGGTAGCGTCTCCCAGTCGTCTTCGTAACGGCGGTGGTCCCGTCCCGTTCTGAGTTTGTGGTCGCCCAGGGGAGCCGTTCTTCTTCAACTGCGCAAGATAGCTCCGAACAGTAGCCAGAGGACACTTCCAGTAGCTCCCACAGCCAGATCCCTCTGCTTCTTGAGGCGCCGCTAGGCCGAGAGCTTCTGCTATGAGTCTCCTTCCATATCCAAGAAGCAGCACGTCGTTCGGCCTCTGGAGCAGTATTTTCTCATTTTTCTCCCTCAGGTGTGCTGGACTGTCCCCTACTGGACTGGCGCGACACTCGAGCACTATTTGGGATGCTCAGGTCTACCCCGACATCACCTGGCATCCTCGTGACTGTCTGCTCGAAGAGGACTTGACAACGAAGCCGTCGACTCCTTCCAAGCCCGATTCAGAGCTCGGGAGCGCACGGGGTGACATCATCTTCCTGCTGTTGTAGTCCAGACATAGACAGAGTCAGAACCCTGCTTCCCTGTTCGTGCCTCTGCTCCGACCAGCACCGGCAACCTGATAAATCGAAAAAATTTATATGACTTCCCGGGTCTCCTAAGAAGATTTTCCAGCTGGTCGCATCCCCAACAAAATTCGTGAGATGTCACAGCGTCCACATCTTTGACAGTCTGTCTGTACTCACAGAGTGCAGGCAGAATTGGCATCATCCACCATTCGGCTTCCATTTGCGTTTCCCCCCTCCCCGCCTGGACGGCTTACCGCCCCTCCCTGTTGGAGGTAGTGTTCGGTTGTATTCATTGACTTCCCTTTTTCAAGGTCCCCCCCTTGCATGGGGTGTAGTGTTGTAATGACTTAAGCAGGTCGAGCTTCTCCGGCGCGGCGTGTGGGGAACCCACGCTTCCCCGCTCGCCCACGTCTCCGAGCGGGACCGGTTTCTTCAAACTGGTTGAGTAAGTGCTCCAACCTTAGCTCTATTTAGTGCTTGTTTTTCCAATATTAGTTCATAAACTCCGCTAGCTGTGAGAGTGAGAGCTCGATCCTCAAGCCCCATTGCTTCGAGTGACCATCGTGGGAGAGAGTGTGCAACCCGTGCCCTCGGCAAGACATCGACTCCATTGAATTGGGCTACCTTACCCTGGGGGAATAACCTTGGCCTTGCTGGCCCTCTACCAGCAAGGGCCCAGCCCTCACATCCTCCACTCGGCATCGCTAAGTTACCTCGGGACTTGGGTGAGCGTCGGGTGAGTAGTCGCTAATATCGGTCCGTTTTGATTGTGAATTGTGCTTGCTTGCTTAAGTCCAAAGGTGTGTCACATCAATTGGTATCAGAGCAAGTTTTAGACTTGTCTCTATGAGTCTAGTCCATGGGCACGCTTGCATTAGAGTCCTCGATGGACCGTCTCATGTATTGTCCACCTCCCCTTGACATTGAGTCTACGGACCAAAAGGCCCCACTTCCCATCATATCCCAAGCATACCTACCTAATGGGAGCCCCATAGAAATTGACTTCATTGACATGGTAGAGGATAATTGGGTATCCCCCGATATCGTAGCCACCCTCTCCACGATTGGACAAATTTTGCACAACGGAGACCAAGTCTTCGTTGAATTCCATAAATTGTTCGGGAAGACCAAATACTTTGATGGAGCATGGTGTCAAATTGGTACTTTAGAGGGCCCTTGCCTAATCCTAGGGAAACAATGGCTTGCTGAACGGAATGCCACCTTCAACCCATTACGTCGGACTTGCCTATTTCATCCCACACATCTCCCGGGAGCCTATAGTTTCAACAACCTTGTGTTCCCTTGCCCACCGGAGCCCCGTACCTGGCTACCATGCCCTCTCAACCCACTTCAAAGAATGAATGAGGACATGAGTGAACATGAGGTGACCACTGCCCACAAGACCGAATCCTCGGGATTGAACACCAACCCAAAGCCTTTCCCCACCTTTAAAGAAATCCATACTCATATCAATAAGGAGGAAGGACATCAACTCATCCCCATCCAAATAAACCCATACCCCCCCAAGCCTCTCAATCTCACCCAAAAGGTGGTGACCATGGGAGAACTCATCATCAAATGGCTCAAGCAAAAACCCATCCCTCATGCCTTGTACATACAAACCTCAACCATGGAGCACCCTTTCCAATTAGTACCCATTAACTCCTATCACACCACATTCCAATCCTACTTAGAGGTAGAGACTTGGGAAGATCTTCTTAAGGGCTTAGAGTGGCAACTTGAGCTGACTAGCGTGTTGGCCCTGGCAACCGATCAACCTAAAAGCCTTGACTTCCATCACCTATGTGTTGAGTCCATCACCTCGATTTACACCATTAGTTGCTACACTAGCGACCTTCTTATAGTCCTTCCCACAACCGATGAGCCCGACTCCATTCTTAAATTGGAGTTCCTTATATCGGAAAGAAAGCTAAATCAATCCCTTATGGCCGACCCACTCACCAAAGACTTCGGCCCACTTATTTCACTAAAGGTGGATGATCCACCACCATTTGAGGACCTTGAGGACATAGAACTCCTCTCCCTTGGTAACCCTTTCCATGACTCCTTTAACCCCTTCCTATGGGAGCCTAGATCCCTATGTGATCCACCATCCTTACCCATCGCCCACCTTTTCCTACCTCAACCCACCGTGATTGACCCAATCAACCCCATCCTTGACCCGGGTTACACTATGGGAGCCATGACTTTGGGCAATATACACCTAGGGATCGAGGAAGTTCCGCAGTTCATGATATCCATCTTCCTAGACCCCTTTGGCCCATTCCAATGGAAGTCCAAAAGCCCACACATAGGGGACATCTTTGGCACAAGAGTGCATATGTCTTGACGTACAACATCACTTGGCATGATTCATAAGTCGGGTCCACTCGTTCATATCACCCACATGTCAAGTAGGATGCATGATTGGTCCATATTCGGGTGTAATGGTCCTCCTTCACTCATCATTGGTCGTAGGCATGATAGGAGTATTCATGAATGGCCGGGTCCCCCGGCATTTGTCACCCCCATGCATGAGCGGATCACCTATGGATGCCCCGGTCCTCCCCATTCCATCAAAGTCTTCTTGGCATCAAAGCATGATTGGTCTACTTTTAGTTGCCCAGATCCAGCCATCACCCCTAGAGTGTCTACATTCACAAAATTGCATGAAGACCTTCGCAAGCACATCAGCAAGGAAAATGAGATTTATAAAAGGCAGGCTGACTCCCATCGATGTCACCAAGAATTCCATGCGGGTAACTTTGCGATGATGAGGTTGGAGAGGCTATCCCCGGGAGTCATCTCCAAATTGAGGTCTCGTAGGGCTGGCCCCTTCTAGGTTTTGAGGTGCATTGGCACTAGTGACTATGAGTTAGATCTTTCCGAGGAGTACGAAGTGAGCCCACATTCAACGTGGCCGACGTAGTGCCATGTAAGAGTCCCACGGTGGTACCCAGTGAGGATATTGAGCCCACACCCCTTATTGAGAGAGCACCCACCCGTAAGAAGAGTCCACTAGCCAGGAGAGCCCAGCGTGATCAAATTGAGCAAATATTGGATGAACATGTCACAACCACCAAGAGCAAGGTGACTGAGCACTATCTCATTGGGTGGATGGATCGGTGTCCTTTGGAAGACTTGCGCGCGGTATCACTTCTACACCGCCCAAGGAGGGAAGGACTCTTACTCGACGGAGTCGAGGTCTCCGCACCCCGGGAGTATGATGGGGACATCACCTCCCATGCCCACATTCACGGCTCGTCTCCTCACCCCGGTTGCATCCGGCATGGTCTAGCTACTTATTTTGAGTCCTATGTAATTTTTTTCAAGTCATATCATTATATTTTCCCTTTTATTTGAGTCATGTCCCTAGGTCTTTTATTTATTTCCCTAAGTTTGAGTGTCATTAGGTTGATTAGTTTGTTATTGGGCCCAATTCATTGGGCTAGGCCCAAGGGCGCCCCCTACCCCTTGGTTATTTGTCATTGTTACATGAGTCATGGACTTTTTGTAAAATGTGGGTTGCCTATATATCGGACCCCATTCCCCCCACTTTGAATTAATGAATGAATGAATGAATGCCAAATTTCTATTTGAGAGTTCAAATTATATAATTCTAGTGGAGTGAATCCAATAGGGGTGAGAAGCCCTAGGGGAGAGAATCCCTACTCTCTTTCTCTCTCCCTCTCTCTCTACAAGGGGGGCTGCGACCTACCCTCTTTCTCCTCCACCTCACCCCCCATTCCCTTCCCTAGGTGTATTGGAAACCCCCTCCACCAAATTCGCACCAAATCTTGCTTCTCCCTAGAAGATCCTTGGCCATTCCAACACAATCTTTTCCATTCCAACACAATCTCCTCTTTTCCCCACACAATCTCCCAGCCCCCAAGACCCATTTGAATTTGAAATTCCCTCCATCCCCCAGCCTTAGGTCACCCGGAGCCCTCTTCATTGGAATAGGCCACCCCTCCCCTTTCCTCCACTCCCATTCCATCTAGAGCATCCTCCATCCTCCTCCATCCTTCCCTCCCCACCCACCTTGTGATGAACAAGCAGATCCCTGCGCCCTCCCCCTCTTTATCCACCTCCATCTCAGCCCTAGCAGCCCCCCATACCTTCCCCACATTCCCTTCCCTTCACTCAACCAATCCCCTTCACCATTCACCACCCTTCTCTCCTCTTTCTTGGTCATTGGAAGCTACACCAAAGGAGTAGCTTGCAGCCCTAAAGTGCAGGTGGAGCAGCCGATTGCAGAGACGACCCCGACCACATCCCAGTGACTCTGAAGGCCCAAGAGGTACCGTTGGAAGCGTCTCCCAGTCTTCTTCGTAACGGCGGTGGTCCCGTCCCGTTCTGAGTTTGTGGTCGCCCAAGGGAGCCGTTCTTCTTCAACTGCACAAGATAGCTCCGAACAGCAGCCAAAGGACACTTCCAGAAGCTCCCACAGCCACATCCCTCTGCTTCTTGAGGCGTCGCTTGGCCAAGAGCTTTTGCTAAGAGTCTCCTTCCATATCCAAGAAGCAGCACTTCGTTCGGCCTCTGGAGCAGTATTTTCTCATTTTTCTCCCTCAGGTGTGCTGGTCTGTCCCCTACTAGACTGGCCCGACACCCGAGCACTGTTTGGGATGCTCAGGTCTACCCCGACATCGCCTGGCATCCCTGTGACTGTCTGCTCGAAGAGGACTCGACAACGAAGCCTTCGACTCTGGCCAAGCTCGATTCAGAGCTCGGGAGCGCACGGGGTGACTTCATCTTTCTGATGTTGTAGTCCAGATGCGGACAGAGTCAAAACCTTGCTTCCCTATTTGTGCCTCTGCTCTGACCAGCACCGGCAACCTGATAAATAAGAAAAATTAATACGACTTTCTGAATCTCCTACGAAGATTTTCCAGCTGGTCTCGTCCCCAAAAAAATTCGGGAGCGGTCACAGCGTCTACATCTTCGACAGTCTGTCTGTACTCACAGAGAGTAGGCAGAATTGGCATCATCCACCATTCGGCTTCCATTTGCGTTTTCCCCCTCCCCGCCTGGCCGACTTACCGCCCCTCCCTGTGGGAGGTAGTGTTTTATTGTATTCATTGACTTCCCTTCCCTAAGCCCCCCCCCCCTTGGATGGGGTGTAGTGTTGTAATGACTTAAGCAGGTCGAGCTTCTCGGCGCGGCGTGTGGGGAACCTACGCTTCCCCGCTCGCCCACGTCTCCGAGTGGGACCGGTTTCTTCAAACCGGTCGAGTAAGTGCTCCAACCTTAGCTCTATTTAGTGCTTGTTTTCCCAATATTAGTTCATAAACTCCGCTGGCTGTGAGAGTGAGAGCTCGATCCTCAAGCCCCATTGCGTCGAGTGACCATCGTGGGAGAGAGTGAGCAACCCGTGCCCTCGGCACGACGTCGGCTCCATTGAACTGGGCTGCCTTACCCTTAGGGAATAACCTTGACCTTGCTGGCCCTCTACCAGCAAGGGCCCAGCCCTCACATCCTCCACTCGGCATCGCCAAGTTACCCCGGGACTTGGGTGAGCGTCGGGTGAGTAGTCGCCAATATCGGTCCGTTTTGATTGTGAGATGTGCTTGCTTACTTAAGTCCAAAGGTGTGTCACATCAATTGGTATCAGAGCAAGTTTTAGACTTGTCTCTATGAGTCTAGTCCATGGGCAAGCATGCATTAGAGTCCTCGATGGACCGACTCATGTATTGTCCACCTCCCCTTGACATTGAGTCTACGGACCAAAAGGTCCCACTTCCCATCATATCCCAAGCATACCTACCTAATGGGAGCCCCACAGAAATTGACTTCATTGACATGGTAGAGGATAATTGGATATCCCCTGATATCGTAGCCACCCTCTCCACGACTGGACAAATTGTGCACAACGGAGACCAAGTCTTCGTTGAATTCCATAAATGGTTCGGGAAGACCAAATACTTTGATGGAGCATGGTGTCAAATTGGTACTTTAGAGGGCCCTTGCCTAATCCTAGAGAAACAATGACTTGCTGAACGGAATGCCACCTTCAACCCATTGCGTCGGACTTGCCTAGTTCATCCCACACATCTCCCGGGAGCCTATAGTTTCAACAACCTTGTGTTCCCTTGCCCACCGGAGCCCCGTACCTGGCTACCATGCCCTCTCAACCCACTTCAAAGAATGAACGAGGTCATGAGTGAACATGAGGTGACCACTGCCCACAAGACCGAATCCTCGGGATTGAACACCAACCCAAAGCCTTTCCCCACCTTTAAAGAAATCCATACTCATATCAATAAGGAAGAAGGACATCAACTCATCCCCATCCAAATAAACCCATACCCCCCCAAGCCTCTCAATCTCACCCAAAAGGTGGTGACCATGGGAGAACTCATCATCAAATGGCTCAAGCAAAAACCCATCCCTCATGCCTTGTACATACAAACCTCAACCATGGAGCACCCTTTCCAATTAGTACCCATTAACTCCTATCACACCACATTCCAATCCTACTTAGAGGTAGAGACTTGAGAAGATCTTCTTAAGGGCTTAGAGTGGCAACTTGAGCTGACTAGCGTGTTGGCCCTGGCAACCGATCAACCTAAAAGCCTTGACTTCCGTCACCTATGTGTTGAGTCCATCACCTTGATTTACACCATTAGTTGCTACACTAGCGACCTTCTTATAGTCCTTCCCACAACCGATGAGCCCGACTCCATTCTTAAATTGGAGTTACTTATATCGGAAAGAAAGCCAAATCAATCCCTTATGGCCGACCCACTCACCAAAGACTTCGGCCCACTTATTTCACTAAAGGTGGATGATCAACCACCATTTGAGGACCTTGAGGACATAGAACTCCTCTCCCTTGGTAACCCTTTCCATGACCCCTTTGACCCCTTCCTATGGGAGCCTATATCCCTATGTGATCCACCACCCTTACCCACCGCCCACCTTTTCCTACCTCAACCCACCGTGATTGACCCAATCCACACCATCCTAGACCCGGGTTACACTATGGGAGCCATGACTTTGGGCAATATACACCTAGGGATCGAGGAAGTTCCCCACTTCATGATATCCATCTTCCTAGACCCTTTGGCCCATTCCAAGGGAAGTCCAAAAGCCCACACATATGGGACATCTTTGGCACAATAGTGCATAAGTCTTGGCGTACAACATCACTTGCCATGATTCATAAGTCGAGTCCACTCGTTCATAATACCCACATGTCAAGTAGGATGAATGATTGGTCCATATTCGGGTGTAATGGTCCTCCTTCACTCATCATGGGTCGTAGGCATGATAGGAGTATTCATGAATATCCGGGTCCCCCGGCATTTGTCACCCCCATGCATGACCGGATCACCTATGGATGCCCCGGTCCTCCCCATTCCATCAATGTCTTCTTGGCGTCAAAGCATGATTGGTCTACTTTTGGTTGCCCAGATCCAGCCATCACCCCTAGAGTGTCTACATTCACAAAATTGCATGAAGACCTTCGCAAGCACATCAGCAAGGAAAATGAGATTTATAAAAGGCAGGCTGACTCCCATCGATGTCACCAAGAATTCCACGCGGGTAACTTTGTGATGATGAGGATGGAGAGGCTCTCCCCGAGAGTCATCTCCAAATTGAGGTCTCGTAGGGCTGTCCCCTTCTAGGTTTTGAGGTGCATTGGCACTAGTGCCTATGAGTTAGATCTTTCCGAGGAGTACAAAGTGAGCCCCGCATTCAATGTGGCCGACGTAGTGCCATATAAGGGTCCCACGGTGGTACCCAGTGAGGATATTGAGCCCACAATCCTTATTGAGAGAGCACCCACCCGTAAGAAAGAGTCCACTAGCCAGGAGAGCCCAGCGTGAGCAAATTGAGCAAATATTGGATGAACAGGTCACTACCACCAAGAGCAAGGTGACTGAGCACTATCTCGTCGGGTGGATGGATCGGTCTCCTTTGGAAGACTTGCGGGCGGTATCGCTTCTACCCCGCCCGAGGAGGGAAGGACTCTTACTCGACATAGTCGATTTCTCCGCACCCCGGGAGTATGATGGGGACATCACCTCCCATGCCCACATTCACGGCTCGTCTCCTCGCCCCGGTTGCATTCGGCATGGTCTAGCTACTTATTTTAAGTCATATGTAATTTTTTTCAAGTCATATCATTGTGTTTTCCCTTTTATTTGAGTCATGTCCCTAGGTCTTTTATTTATTTCCCTAAGTTTGAGTGTCATTAGGTTGATTAGTTTGTTATTGGGCCCAATTCATTGGGCTAGGCCCAAGGGCGCCCCCTACCCCTTGGTTATTTGTCATTGTTACATGTGTCAGGGATTTTTTGTAAAATGTGGGTTGCCTATATATAGGACCCCATTCCCCCCATTTTGAATTAATGAATGAATGAATGAATGCCAAATTTCCATTTGAGAGTTCAAATTATATAGTTCTAGTGGAGTGAATCCAATAGGGGTGAGAAGCCCTAGGGGAGAGAATCCCTACTCTCTTTCTCTCTCTCTTTCTCTCTCCCTCTCTCTCTGCAAGGGGGGCTGCGACCTACCCTCTCTCTCCTCCCCCTCACCCCCCATTCCCTTCCCTAGGTGTATTGGAAACCCCCTCCACCATATATGCACCAAATCTTGCTTCTCCCTAGAAGATCCTTGGCCATTCCAACACAATCTTCCCCATTCCAACACAATCTCCACTCTTCCCCACACAATCTCCCAGCCCCCATGACCCATTTGAATTTGAACTTCCCTCCATCCCCCAGCCTTAGGTCGCCCCCAGCCCTCTCCAATGGAATAGGCCGCCCCTCCCCTTCCCTCCACTGCCATTCCATCTAGAGCATCCTCCATCCTCCTCCATCCTTCCCTACCCACCCACCTTGTGAAGAACCAGCAGATCCCTGCGCCCTCCCCCTCTTTATCTACCTCCATCTTAGCCCTAGCATCCCCCCATACCTTCCCCACATTCCCCTCCCTTCACTCAACCAATCCCCTTCACCATTCACCACCCTTCTCTCCTCTTTCTTGGTCATTGGAAGCTACACCAAGGAGCAGCTCGCAGCCCTGAAGTGCAGGTGGAGCAGTAGCTTGCAGAGACGACCCCGACAACATCCCAGTGACTCTGAAGGCCCAAGAGGTACCGTTGGAAGCGTCTCCCAGTCGTCTTCGCAACGGCGGTAGTCCCGTCCCGTTCTGAGTTCGTGGTCTCCCAGGGGAGCCGTTCTTATTCAACTGCGCAAGATAGCTCCGAACAGCAGCCAGAGGACACTTCCAGAAGCTCCCACAGCCACATCCCTCTGCTTCTTGAGGCGCCGCTTGGCCGAGGTGCCGCTTGGCCGAGAGCTTCTTCTACGAGTATTTTTCCATCTCCAAGAAGCAGCAATTCGTTCGGCCTCTGGAGCAGTATTTTCTCATTTTTCTCCCTTAGATGTGCTGGTCTGTCCCCTACTGGACTGGCCCGACATCCAAGCAATGTTTGGGCTACTCAGGTCTACCCCCACATTGCCTGGTGTCCCCGTGACATTCTACTTGAAGAGGACTCGACAACGAAGCCGTCGACTCTGGCCAAGCCCGATTCAGAGCTCGGGAGCGCCCGGGGTGACTTCGTCTTCCTGCTGTTGTAGTCCAGACGCAGACAGAGTCAGAACCCTGCTTCCCTGTTCGTGCCTCTGCTCCGACCAGCACCGGCAACCTGATAAATTGGAAAAATTTAGACGACTTCCCGGGTCTCCTAAGAAGATTGTCCAGCTGGTCTCGTCCCCAAAAAAATTCGGGAGCGATCACAGTGTCCACATCTTCGACAGTCTGTCTGTAATCACAAAGAGCAGGCAGAATTGGCATCATCCACCATTCGGCTTCCATTTGCATTTTCCCCCTCCCCGCTTGGCCGGCTTACCGCCCCTCCCTGTGGGAGATAGTGTTTGGTTGTATTCATTGACTTCCCTTCCCCAAGGTCCCCCCCTTGCATGGGGTGTAGTGTTGTAATGACTTAAGCAGTTCGAGCTTCTCCGGCGCGGCATGTGGGGAACCCACGCTTCCCCGCTTGCCCACGTCTCCGAGCGGGACCGGTTTCTTCAAACCGGTCGAGTAAGTGCTCCAACCTTAGCTCTATTTAGTTTTTTTCCCAATATTAATTCATAAACTTTGCTGGCTGTGAGAGTGAGAGCTTGATCCTCAAGCCCCATTGCTTCGAGTGACCATCGTGGGAGAGAGTGTGCAACCCATGCCCTCGGCACGACGTCGGCTCCATTGAATTGGGCTGCCTTACCCTTGGGGAATAACCTTGGCCTTGCTGGCCCTCTACCAGCAAGGGCCCAGCCCTCACATCCTCCACTCGGCATCGCCAAGTTACCCCGGGACTTGGGTGAGCGTCGGGTGAGTAGTCGCCAATATCGGTCCGTTTTGATTGTGAATTGTGCTTGCTTGCTTAAGTCCAAAGGTGTGTCACATCAAGATCAGGACCGCGGGTGGTCTAGGGATGTTGGGGGTAAAAAGTTTGGAGCATAAAAAAGCAATGAGTGATGGGTGGAATACGTCAACAAGGTAAAGTCTGGCCTACCGCCTGTCTATAGTGAAATCTGCCTCAAACGGCACATCTGGCTCTCTTGTATCAGTGTAATTGCTGAGCAGTTGTCTCTTATCAGTGATTACTGCTAGCTTCTCTATCAACTCATGAATAAGTGGTGGCCATTCCGGATCAGTTGGCATAAACAGTCGGCTCAAAGCAATAGTAATATCATTCATGTCAAACCATCTATACCACTAACACTCGGGGTCATCCATCTTTCTTATTTTGAACGGCCTTAATGACTCCAAGGCTTTATAGGTGACCAGTGGTGCTAAATGGCGGGCAAATTGGCGTGAATGCACATCTTCATGATCCAATAGTGAAGTAATTACTGTAGTCTGCTCTTCTGCCTGCTCGGTGGGCCCTTTCACAAAATGTGTGTAAAGAGACCATGTAAGTGGCCGTCTATCTGTCTTGAGAGTAGAAGTCATAACAACACATGGTTCTTCTTCATTTTTAACAGATTTTTCTCTACCTGGCCCTTTATATCCTAGGCCACCTCGAGGGATTAGCTTGTGATTTTTGATGGGCTTAACTCTGCCATGGAGACTGGCACCCAAGCCCTTGCCGATTTTATATACCATTCTTATCATAATGTTCTAACCCAGGGTGTTCATCATATTCTTCTTTTTCTTCCCCTTTTGAGGTAAGGGTGGTGTTGTTGCTGACGCAGAAGCTGAAACATGTGGCCTTAACAAGTCATGCCGTGGGTCGGCAGGATCTAACACAGATAACAAGGGACTGTTGGCCGGCCATATGGAGGGCACTGATGTGGCAGAGTGTATGTCAACTGATGGCCAAATGGGCATACTAGTGACTTTGATGACGCGCCCTTTATGTGAAAACTTTAAACATTGATGATTTGTGGAGGGTACGACATCAAGCACTTGGATATATGGACGGCCCAGAATACCATTAAAGGTCGGATCCATGTCGAGAATGTGGAAATTTGCAATAATTGACACGGGACCCAGCCCGACTTTCATAGTGATCATGCCCATGGGCGGCTTTTTCGTGTTGTCATAAGCAGTAACTGTGATGGTAGACGGCCGTATCTCACTGTCTGGAATGTCACACATTTTCAAAGTGCTAGGAGGCAACACATTTATGCATGCGCCAGTATGTACCAAACATTGACTGATGGCCACTTTATTAATGTCAACAATAATGCACAAAGCATACTTTCTTGCCGACTTCGGTGCTAACTCATGTTCATAGAAGACAATAGCCGGTTGGTCACCTGTCGGAGTTAAGACTAAAGTGATCTGCTCAACTGGAATATCCTCATTGACCATCATCTTATGTAGATATTGCTTCAAGGCCGTTTGGTGAGTGGTGGATCTCTTAATTAATTCCAAAATAGAAATCTTAGCCGGGGTCTTGTCCAAATGCTTTAGTAAATCATATTGGGTGTCCGATATGGATTCTTTTTCTTGTTCTTGTTCTTCTTGCCCTTGTGCGGGCTCTTGTTCCCATTGTGGAAACACACGGTGGAATATCCGTCCACTATGGAGCACCATAGTTTGAGAATTTTGCGCCTCTGTCGGGTTTTGGGTAGCGGAAGATTGGTAGATGTAGAAGGGATATCAGGGTTGACAGATGTTTGAGGTGGAGCGACCAAAGAGGGAACCCTTATGAGGGGCCTTGTCGGTTGAGGATTGGTGGAAACTAGGGTGGTGGGTAGTGAGGGTCTAGTGGGAGAGGGACTGGAAGGGACGGGCGGCGCCTGGGTGGTTGGAGTGGGTATAGGCCGAATGAGGAGGGGCCTAGGTGGAGGTGATGGATTTGCAGGAGGTATAGTGGGTGTTCGTGCGGGTCGAAGTAAGAGGGGCCTTGCCGGCAAAGGGGTAGTGGTAATGGAAGAAGGAAAGGGGGTCGATGAGGGGTGAATAAGGAGCGGCCTAGCTGGCAAGGGGTTTGTAAAAGTAGGAGTGGTCTGTTGTGGTGCTGGAGGAGGTGGAAGGTGAATAAGAAGTGGCCTTGATGATGGAGGGTTGGTAGTGGTGGGTGGAACTTGGTTAGCCGTGCGTAAGAGGGGACGTGAAGGTCGAGGGAAAGGTGTTGGTTGGGAGGTTGTTCATAGTAAACTTGGTGGTTGGCTAGAACTTTGGTTTATAGCCCCGACAGAGGCATTTTCTTCATGTCACCCTTGCCCTCCCTTCACTTCATGGAAGGAGGTGATAGGGTTTAACAGTTGATGGGTGCTGCGTGCTCCGGTAGTAGATTGTGGACAATCCCCATGTCTGGTTGTGGCGCGGGAGCTTGTTGTGGCGAAGGAGGTTGTTGAACTTGCTGTTGAGGTGGCTGCTGAGCTTGTTACTGTCGAGGAGGCCTTCGTGCTTTCAAAGTTGCAATGAACCGCCTCATCTCATCCCAGTCAATACCACCCTGATCATTCATATCATATATGTAATCCTTGAAGTGAAAGTAATTTTCTATATTATGACCGGGCTGTCGGTGGAAGACACAATACCGAGAGGTATCCACATGTTGCGGCCAGATTGGCCTCTCCTTTGGCAATGCGAGTGCGTTGACGGCCATAAGAGCGTTGAATATATCGGGAAGGCTCTCGGGTAACGGAGGGTATTGGGCTCTTTTGGGGCCCATGGGTCTTCTTGGTTGTTGAGGGTCATAATTGGCGGGAGGTGGCACCTGGTGATATTGCTGGGGGATTTGTGAGTTTTGTGACATAGCTTGGTTTTGTGGAGGTGGCCGGAATGGCTGAGGAGGGTTATTTGCTTAGACGGGAACTTGGTTAAGGAAGGGTTGTTGTGGTTGTGGGGGTCTCGGGTTGGAAGGGTTACGAAAAGGTCCCGGATTGCCAACCACGCCCACTTGCTCATTAATGACGGTACCCTCAGTTGTTCCACCATTGGTATTGACATTATTGCTCTTCCTCATCATTCTCGACTTTTGCTCAAACATGCCCATGATGGACGAATCTTTCATTTGAGTTTGAATATACCTAGCCCTTTCATAAAGTTTCTCCATTGTGTTTAGTTTATTCATGGCCAGAATATGATGGAATTGCAGAGTGGCATTTGAAACTATCATCTTAACTTGCTCTGATCATGAGAGTGTATCTTTTAACTTTTTAGCCATAGACCTCCATCTATCAGCAAATTGCACGAAATCCTCCTCGGGTTTCATCTTTTCGACAACTAAATCAGTCACAGACAGGGAAGGACCAACACAGTCTCTATATTTTTGCAAGAACTTTCTTTGCACCACATCAAAATCATTGGCCTCAGTCGGTTCAAGAGAGTAAAACCATTCAAGGGCCGGGCCATCAAGAGGCCTTCTAAATAAATAGGCCAAAGATGCTTTATTATCCTGCCAGAACGATGCTTCATACATGAAGTCTTTCAAGTGGATGAACAGGTTACCTGTTCCATTATAGCGCTTGAAGTTAGGCATCTCTGATGGAGGCAAGTGAAAGACCGGTAGAGTTGGGAGAGTGACTTCTCGAGCGTCTTTAGGGGCCGTGACCCTCTTGAGTTTATCCTCCATGCTAGTAATCTTTTGGAGGAGAAGGGTGTTGGTGTCAGACTCGACCGGGGCCAGATTGGCATAAAATTGATGTTGAATAGGCCTTCTAAAAAATTCGGGAGGTGGTGGGTGTTGCAGCCTCACAGCAGAATGACTCGCCAGTTGGGCCGACACAACAATAACAGGGGTTCGTGGACGGGATGGAATTTTTTGTGAGACCGCTTGGTCATTAGAGGTGTTGGTTTGAAGGCCACCCGTGACCTGTGGGGGGTTGGAAGAAGAAGATGGGATAACTTTCCCCTTGAGAGCGGCTTGGACCGCTTGGCGTTGAGTTCCATCCAATTGGGACAAGACATTGATGAATTGATTAAGATCAAAAGATGGGGAAGCTTCCCCTGATGTGTGTTGAGTGACGGGTTGGGATTGAGAGGAAGGCACAACCACTTGAGTGGTGGTGTCCACCACATAGACTTGAGGGTATTGAGAATGAGAGGGAGTGTAGTTTCCCTCATACTGAATGGAGCCTTGAGGAGGGACCTCATATTGGATAAATATTTGAGGAGGGACCTCATAGGATTGGTCAAATTGAGCATCTTCACAACCATCATATGAATACTCATAGTTGGCCATATTGACAATTCTACCTGATGGAAGCATCATGATTGTAATAAGGAACTATTTCAATCAAACAAGTATGGCTAGCAAACAAGCACTCAAGTAACTTGTCAAACAAGTTATGATGAGTACGCAAGGTTTTAGTGTTCTTTGAGATTTGACAAAGATGGATTTTAAGGGAATAGTTGTCCCTCTCTTCAATGTAGATCCTAGTTTCAATTTGAGTGTAATCTCCAGGTCAACTAGGTTCTTTCTCTCTCTTCACAAGCATGTAGGTTAGCTAAACTCCGGGGTGCTTTAAATGGTACAACCTCTCCGACATCTATGAGAGAATCCACAGGTGCGGCGACTTATGGAGGCCTTGGTTAGGGAATTTCCAATCCAAAGAGACGAAGTGCTCAATGGAGGGTCCTTCCCTTCCCAAGAAAGTGTAGGAGACACTAAGGGTGTAGAGAGAGGAGGTATCCCAACCGAATGCCCGAGAATGCAAGCTGATGTAGATAGGATCAACAGCAATATAGATATGAGCAATAATCAAACCACACAAGACAAGACAGTAGCAAAGAAAGTAATTATGTGAAAACAAAAAGAAATGGCGGCCACACAGTGGTCGCTGAATCAGGAAATAGCGACTGGTTGACAGTCGCTGATTATGTAACTGGCACCTCTTCACAGAGGCGCTGAATCCAGTGAACAGTAATAATGAAACGAAACTGCGCCTGTGAATTAGATGCTAAATCAGGGAGTGTGCCTCTGTTCAGGGGCGCTGATTGCAATAAACAGTAAACGACTGAAAGAAAATAGAGTGAACAAAAACTGCGAGGAATCGGTGCCTTAGAATTAGGCGCTGAATCTGTGAATGGAGCCTCTGGGGAGGGGCGCTTATTGCAATAAACAACAAATAATAATGAAAACAAGAAGATGGGCGCCTCTGTGAGAGGTCGTTGATTTCTAAAAATTGCAGCTGCCTGAGCAGTCGCTGATTCTTCACAAAAAATAGAAAGTAATGCAAGCAGTGAATGAAAAGAAATTTCTTCTTTTAAATGTTATGGGACAGTCCAAAAACTGGCAAATCAAGTGGGAGGTGTGGATGTGGTGCACAAAGGGAGTGGGAAATACTGTGCTACGTGGAGCACAAAGGAGGGGCACATGTGGGTGCCAAAAGGAGGGGCACGCGTAGGTGCCAAAGGGGAGGGGCACACGTGCGTGTCGAAGGAGGGGTAATCAAAATAAAAACATGAAAGGTCCCATCGTGATCGCCAATTTGTGAACGTGTCACATAGACATTAAAAAAAAAAGAAAAATTAACTAGTGTTGATTAAAAGATGATGAAATGCAAAAGTGGGGGGAGGGAGCATGAGATGCTACGCTAGGATTGTGATCGCCAGAGGGTTACCTCAAAAGAATAGGATGATCGTGAAGAATACCTTGTAAGCGGGATGTAGTGTGAGTTCAACTTCGTCCTTCTACCGGCCGGCCGATGAAGGGGGCTTTTATCTTGATTACCCTTGAAAGACAAGCAAAAGATATGGATTAGGAAACCAATAGTGCAGTATCAATGCTCTATGAAAATCAATCTATGCAATAAGGGCATGAACACACCTTGTGTGTTTGGTTTTTAAACCCCTTATGGAGCAAAAGGGAGGGAAAATATGAATGCAAATAAACAAATAATATGCTAAAAGATGATCTAGCAGAGGATGCTAGATGATGTGGACATGCAGACTAACTGTACTAAAAAAAATAGTGAATGCAATAAGTTAAGAGAAAAGGGATAGTATGGATGATTGGCCCTTCGACTGCAGCAAGCAAGAGAGAGAGCTTGAGAGAACTTGGCCATAGCAATCGTAGGGGTAGATAGCAACGTCAGCACAGAGGGAAGGAGGGAGAAAGCTCCGGTTCCCTCTGGGAAGAGCACCTGCAACGTTAAGAAAACAAACAAACAAAGACTCTCTTTTTATTTTTGTGGCTCTTTCTCCCTGTTTTGAAGGTCTGCTTGCTTCAGAGAAAAAGAACAACTCCCGCGTGATTAAATAGGAGGGTATTTATAGGGGTAAAGATCCTTGTTTCAATGGTATTAAAATAGGGAAATCGATCCCAAGACGTGGATCTCCTTTCCACTGAGGGAAACGGAACCAAAATCGAGAAGGAACACCAACCAGAGGAGGTTGCAGACGAAGAGGACACGAAAGGGAAATAGCGACCATGACGCTATCGTCAACTAAATGGGCGACTGAGCAACTGCCGTTCATTCCTAGATAAATAACGGACTTTCCACAATTTAAAATAAGAAATTACGCCTGTTTGAAAAGGCGTTCATTAATGAGCGTCCGCTCAAAAGGGTGTCATTTCTTTAGATTAAAAATTCAGTGGAAATCAAAAAACCAGGAAATAGCGCCCGCGCGAACAGTCGCCCAATCTTGAAAATAGCAACACTCCGAGAGGTCGTTCATTAAATGGCGCCCAGAAGACGGTCGTAAATTCCAAATAAATCCAAAAAATGAAAAACCTTCATATTGAGTCAGTAATGAAGTCCACTTTGGGGCATTACGTCGTGACATGAAATTTACTCAACATAGTATCAATTTCGGCGTGTCTACAACTGCCACTTCACTTATTATAGGGAAGAAAAAGAAGGAGGGGAGAGGGCTGCCATACCACTTACGAGGGAGGCCACGAGAAGGGGTTGCCGGATCGATTCAGAGGCATGACAAGGAAACAAATAAATAGAGCACTATAACGGGGTGGACTGGAGCAAAGAACTCTGGGGCTTGACGTAAGATATGTGAGGTGATGAAAGTCTATAGGCCCACGAACCACTTTGTTGGTGAGGTAATTCAGTGCTAGCCCCTGACTTTGAGGCTTTAATTCCCATACGAGAAATCATGGAGGAAATAGAAGAAAAAGAAGGGGGGCTCAGCACAGAGTGAGGAGGGGCGGCACTAATGACTGGAACCTATGCGGGTGCTTCCAGCGATCATCGCACTAGGATCATGCCCATAACTAAGGACATAACCCATGCATGTGATCCCTAAAAGGAAGCTCTTCTTTCTCTTTCAATGCGTTCGCATTTCCTTCAGATTAATCGGGGCATTTTGAATAGTCGACCCCAAAAAATAGCTCCAGAACGACTATGGGAGTAGAGGGATAAACTACGATAACAGTAATCGATGACACCAAGATGAATGTTTGATTGCTTAAAAAACAAATTTACACAGACTTTTGAGGATCAGAAATCATGACTATTGCAACTCTGAAATCATCAACAATATTTCATTCTCATTTCTCAATAGCACAAGAGAAAGAATACGAGAGATAAAATAAATAAAAATACAGAGGGGGTGAACGAGAGCGTTGGCTCCTTATTCCCCCTTTCTCACCTCAATTTTCTCTCTTCCACTATCTTTTCTTCCCTCTCTTTGTTCTCGCTCGGCACCTCTGGGCTCTCCTTCTGTCTCCTATGCGTCTCTTCTTCTCTTCTTCTGTTTTCTTGCTCTTCTGGCTATTCTCTCCATTCTGGGGGGAATTAGTCTTCGAGCATCCCTGGGTTGCTTCTCCTCTTCCTTCCGGGGATGAAGGTCTTTTCTTTCTCCTTGTGCCGCCTTATATAGGGGTGCAAGCATTGGTTGAGGAGGTTTGTATGGGCTGCCGTTGAAGCCTTCATGGGCTGCCAGTTGAAGCTTGCATGGGCTGCCAGATAGGGTTTAAAAAGGGTTGCAGGATGGGCATTTTAGCTATTCAAAGGGGCTACCGGATGGGGTATGTGAAGGGCTACCGGATGGAGTTTAAAAAGGGCTGCTGGATGAACATTTTAGCCCATTCATAGGGGCTATTAGATGGGGTACATGAAGGGCTGCCAGATGGAGTTTAAAAAGGGCTTCCGAATAGACATTTTAGCCCATTCAAAGGGGTTGCCGAATGGGATATGTGAAGGCATTAAATGCTAAGGGGGCAACATTAAATGGTTGTTGGTTGGCAAAAGAAGGGAGAAGAGGTGCTGCCTTAACACCCCCCTCCATTCTTCTTCTTCTTTATCTTCTTCTTCTTCTTCTTTCTTCTTTTGTTCATTTACCCGTCTTATTTTATTTTTTTCCATGTCCTTCTTTTTCTTTTCCTCTTCCTCTTTCCAAAGTCCGAGCTTCCACAATCTGGCTCACGGTGGTACATCTTCAGGGTCGCTTTGACATTTTTAATTTTGAATCCAATTCGTCCGTCGGGGCGCAAATTTATAATGACACGGTGTCACATATACGATATGGCACCGCCATCTCTGGTGTTGAAATTTTGCCATTCTGGCTTCTTCTTCTGTTTCTTCGTTGTCGGATTCTTACAGTCGAGCCTGTGGTAGTGTACCTAAGGAACACCTTGACTTCCCACAATGTCTGCCATATTGTGGTTTTCAAATTTCTAGACGTCAACAAAGACTTGAGCAGGGGTACAGGATGGGGCTCTCACCTCTCTCCTCTTCTTCTTCTTTCATTCTCATTCTTTTCTTCTTCTCTGCCAGTGTTGGGATGACCAGTCAGAGCTTTGACAAGGGTGCCATTACGATACGCCGGGTGAAGGTGCAGACACAACACCTTTGATTTTCTCTTCGTTTTCTTCTTTTCCTTCTTCATCTTCTTTCTTTTCTTCTTTGCACGATGTGGGACTTTGCAAAAATATTCATGTCATCATTTTGGACTATTTTGTTTTGACTGCCCTTGCTCTGCTCAGTGGGGTTTGCTACTGTCGATACCAAATTTTAGGTGTCCACAAATACCCGCCACCCACGGGTGTCGTGAAAGAGGGACGAATGAGTGGGCCCTGTGGGTGTAGTCTCTCCCTCTCTTTACTGCATTCTACCATCATTTTCTTCTCATAAGGGGTTCTAGAGCTTGCAGCGACCCTCTCTCCATTCAGACATATTCTCCTCGATGGGGTTTTAGTTATTTATTTTATTATATTTTTCTAATCTTTTTAATCCATTTTATATTATTATTATTTTTTATTTTATTACTTATTACATATATATATATTATTTTGTTTTTTTTAAGTTTTTGAGAGTGTTTGATATATTTTATTTTGTTTTTCCATTTTTCCATTTTTGTTTTTTCATTTTATTTTATTTTTTTATTTTCATTTCTATTTTTTGTTTTGGTTTTTATTTTATGATTAATTGTTATTATTATTTAGTTTAATTGTTAATTATTTTAAAAAATTCACCCAAGCATGCACTGTAGCAATGCGAAAATATGTATATATATAATATTAGTCATATAATATATATATAATATTAGTCATATAACAATTATGGAAGATAAAGTTTTGATATAAGTAAAATAGAAATAGCTTAAATTTCAAGAGAACTAAATCAAATTCTTTAGAATTTACAATTTAGGCTATGGAACAAACCTTAATGGGCTGAAATTGAAGTCAATGGGCTAGAATAGTGATGATTGACAATTGGACCTTTATTGGGTTAGATTGAGAGTAATGGGCCAAATAGAGTAAATGGGTAGCCCAATTTTAAGGCCAAATAAAGTAAATGGGTAGCCCATTTTTAAACACCCATTCTTTAGAATAAATTAATACAATTCTAGAAAGATGGCCCAAAAAGTAAAGCACCGAAATGTTGGTTGTACCTGGAGAGGGGAAATCTTACCGCCCGAATGGAGAGGCCAAACGAGGTCCGGCCCGACCCAACGAGGCCCAGCTCCTTGGAGTGATAGCCCCAGGGTCCACTCAATACAAGCCTAATAACTCACTCGGATCAAGCACTTCCTAGGCGGCCTTCGGGTTGGGAAGTCCGAGCATCAGATCGATTGGGAAAGCTCTCTCGGAGCCTAGTATTCCCTGCCCAAAAGCACGCACTCATCGCTCGGGAGGCATCTCCTGGGCCAGTGCCTCATGCTCGGGTCAACTGATGGAATCTTATCTGTACGGCCGTTACAAGCCCTTTAAAAGCTGGGAGCTCAAGAAGATAAGGGAGATCAAGAGTCCGCGTGCTATAAAGAACCCGCAAGGAGGACGTAACCCCCCTGAAACTCCTTAGCTTACAGGGATCATGCACTCAACGAGCCATTATTTAAGCCGGAAGAGCCCTACTGTGAGGAGGTAAGCCAAAAACCCTGAGCAAGAGCCACTTCACCTCTTGGTGGAGATTGATCTCGTGCCCCCATCTTCCCTTTATCTCTTCCCTGCACACCAGTGCTCTACTACACTTGCTGACTTAAGCATTGGAGGGTTTTCCCCGGGGATCCATCCCTGGGCACCTCTGATCTGTTTCCCTTCTTGCAGTTCATACTTCAAGCGTACGTGGTTATCCTCTTCCCCGCTTAGGAGTAGCGCGAGATCGCCCCTCTTCATTTGGCACCATCTGTGGGAAATGCACAAAGAGCTATCATGGTGCGAAGAGGTTCCGATAGGAGAGCTGCCGGAGACAAGGGAAAGGCCTTGGCGACGGAGGAAGACACACCTTCCCTCCCCACGAAGAATTCCCCGTCGAACAACAAAGCCAATGAAATACCTCCGTGGGTGGCGGGGGAACAACTCCCCGGCGGGAGCACCGACACCCTCCCAACCCTCAACGCAAAACTGGATGTCCTTGTGGATCTCATGAGGGCCCAGGCGGCCAGGGAGAAGAAGTTTCCCTGGAAAAGCCCCCCCCCCCCCCCCCGCGGAGATGCCTCCATGAAACCGCTGGAGGCCATTTTACCCTCCAGGGGTGGCGGCTCATCCGCAACCGGTCAGGAGGACCGGCGCATGCCCCTCCCCCGGAGCAGGAAGCCTCCTCCACCGTAAGGAGGGAGAAGTCCGGATCACGTCGATCGATCCCAAAAATCGAGGCCACCGAGGAGCGCTAGGACAGCATGCAGGTGCGCCCCCCCAGCCCCTCGGGCCAACGACAGCCAGAGCTATCTCTCCGGCTACGAGACTTTGAGAGGCGTTTCGCAGAGCAAGAGCGCTCCCTCCGTGACTTGCAAAAGACCTCTCCTGTGGAGGACGAGGAGTGATCCCCGTTCTCTAATTATATCTTGACGACTGAGATTTCCCCTAGGATCTCACTTCTGACCTTCAAATCATATGACGGCTAGGGAGACCCGGCCGATCACTATGATAGCTTTGACGCCCTAATGACCTTGCATGGGGCGTTTGACGTGATCAAGTGCCGAGCGTTCATGACCACTCTGGTTCAGGGCGCTCATGCCTGGTTCAGGGCCCTCACCCCCGACAGCATCCACAACTTCAAGCGGTTCGGGCGAGTGTTTAAGGAAAGCTTCACCGACAGCGGTCCTCCCCGATCACTGGTGGGATTACTGGCCCTCAAGCAGGAATAGGGGGAGAAGCTACGGGCTTATATATGTTGGGGAGATTGTTGTGCCCCTTGTGCTTTGTTGATGATGTGGTGTTTTAATGATAGCAACATAATTGAGTCACCACTTTGTCTTGAATATGTCTGATCTATTCTGTGGGAGATTGCATGAGTGTGCCATGTCTGAATTGTGAAGACTGCATGTGTATGCTTGAGTCATGCTGTGATAAATCGGTTATTGTTTGCTTGAATAGCTAATTCATGAATATGGCTAGATTGGGTTGACGCATTGGCTGTCTGTTCACTAGCTGCGTTGACGCTACAAGGACACTGCGTTAACGCAGTAGTTGCTGGTTCACTAGCTGCGTTGACGCAGTGGATCAGCTGGGTTGACGCCATGCTGCTTTATCTACTTTCTGTTGCTCATTAAGTCTTAAAGTCTGTATAGGGTAGTTCATGCATCACTCTCTTTGCCAAGTGTATACATCAGTCAGCATTGCATCTTGTTATCAAAGTCCATACATTGCATAATGTTTGTCAAGCCAATACATTGCACTGTAGATGCATCGAAGGGAAGTATGCACATTGGTCTGTTCATATGAAGTCAGTACATTGGAAGTGTGTACAGTGTTCAGTTGCCTTCTCATAAAGTCTATACATCGCATTTTGGAATCAAAGTATGTACAACATTTCATTCACACCGGAAGTCTATACATTAGACTGTGACCTGCTTAGCTGAAGTTTGTACATCGCCTTCAGACTTTCAATTGTTGAGTCTTTACATGTTTTGAGGTTGACAACACTATGAGCCTTAGTGTCGTTATTTGTTCCATCGCGTGCTGAACACTATAGCACCCCGTGCTGCTTTCTGTGCCACCTCGTGTCGCTCCATCTGTGTCACCCCTATGTCTTCGAGTCTTCTGTATTCGTGTTGTTTCTTCCAAGACCCCGTGTCTTTCTTGCTTTGTGATTGCACTTCGTGTCGGTTTCTGTTTTCGTCTTCAAGTTATTTTCAACCCGTGTCGTCCCCGTGTTCGAGTCATTTTCCTGTGTCTTCGTGTTATCTTTTGTCTTTGTGTCTTCATGTTGTTTTTATGTCTTCGTGTTGTTTTTATGTCTTCGTGTTATTCTTGTGTTTGAGTCTTCATGTTATTTCTGTGTTTGTATCTTAGTGTTGTATTTGTGTCTTCGTGTTGCTTCTTTCTATCTTCGTCCAAGGTTCCTCTGATCGTGTGTTTTTCTACCGTTTTACTCCGTGTTATTTCCTTCTTTACCTCGTGTCGTTCTCTCTTTATCTTGTGCTGTAGTCATCTAATGTACCTCGTGTCGTTCTCAGTATAGTGCATCTATTGCTGTTCTAATGTCTATACATTCATTTCTAAGTTCAAGTCTATACACTCGTGGCTAGCTGTTCAAGTCAATACACTCGTTGGCTAAGTCTTCAAAGTCTATACATTCTATCCTTCACACTAAGTCTGTACACTATGGTCTTCAGTTACCCAGCAAGTATGTACATCCTTCTGATTAATCTCCTATGACTGTGTGACTGGTACTGTTCGTGGAGCCTATGCAGAGTGGGCACGTGATACAAGGTTGGCATCTGGCACGTGATCCGAGATGCAGAGCAGCCTCCACGTGGACTGAAGCATTTGGGCGGGAATCGTGGAGAGCACACGCCGCCCTAATCTGCTGCTGCTATATATATGTGTCTTCTTCCTCCGAAGAAAAAAAAGACAGAGCAGAGAGTGACTGAAGTAGAAGCAGCCAGAGCTAAGAGAAGAAGTGCAGAAGAGATAGAAGAGATAGAGAAGGCTGAGAGCTAGATAGAGAGAGCAGAAGAAGAAAAAGAAAGAGAGACAGTGAGATACAGAGAGTGAGAAGAAGGAGAAGGCAGAAGCAGTGAGAAGAAGAAGAAGTAAGAATGAAGAAGAAGAAGAAAAGAGAGTTGGTGTTGGGAGAAAGAGAGAAGCAGTAGAAGAAGTTCCTGCTGGACCGTGGATCAAATCCAGGCCAGCCAGCTCCTGCGAGAGCCACATTTGATTTTATCTTTTCAGCTTTCGGTTGCTGGGTTTTGTTTTTCCTTTGAACTATTCACTTGCTATTTTCCGATTCTCTTTAGAGAGGTCGGGGTCCCTCCTGTTGGTTCAGGAGAAGGGAGATTGCTATCTCCGGTTGCAAGTAGCTGGGTGCTACTTGTGGGTTCCCTCTGGTTAGAGGAAGGGAGGCTCGTCCTCCGGTTCTGGACTTGTAGGTTTCAAGTTTAGGGGTCCCTCCGGTTGGGAGGAAGAGAGGTCCGAGACCTCTGGTTTGCAGGTCACTTAATGTCACTTGTGTTTCCCTCTGGGGTTCAGAGGAAGAGAGACTTGGGTCTCTAGATTCCCCTCCGGTTTGGAGGAAGGGAGGTTTGGTCCTCCGGTTCTGGTCTTGTGGGTAGCAAGTCTAGGGGTTCCCTCCAGGTCTGGAGGAAGAGAGACCGTGTGTCTCTGGTTTCCAAGTGACTGGAAGTCACTTGGGGTGTCCCTCCGGTTGGGAGGAAGAGGGGAGGTTGTTCCCCTGGTCAAGCTGTGTGGCAGCATTTGTTGCAGACTGAGTCTGCTGTGCTAGTGTTACTAGTGGAAGCCTCACTCTGGTTTGGAGTGAGGGGTGGACGTAGGTCTGTTGACCGAACCACCTAAAAAACCCTGGTGTCCCTTGTGGTTTGATCTTCTTATATGTTCGCTTAATTACTGTGCATTAGATGCTTGCTTAGGATCGTTTGATGGCTTCTTGAGTTGTTGTCTTGCTTTGATCCTTCTAAGGTTCCTCAGGCTATTTCTGCAACAGTTTTAATTCCGCATTACTGAGCTTTAGAGTTTTTAATTAGGCTATATTTGTAGAGGGATACATTCACCCCCCTCTATATCCGGGCCTTACATTCTAACAATTGGTATCAGAGCAGTTCTCTGATTGATCAGATCCAACGATCTGCAGAGGATCCTATTGTCCCTTAGTGCTAATTTATTTTTAGTGCATAAATATTCCTGTTGCCTTGAACTTACTCGCTATTTTTTTTTCAATGGCTCTACCACCCGTCTTTAGTGGTTCTGGTTTCAGTCAGTGGTACACTGCTTTACCTGCTTACGTAAATTCTGCTAATCCTGATTTGTGGAAATTAATTTCACAAGGTCCTCACACTTTACCAACGAAAGTGTCCAAATGGACCGACAGACACAGATCAAAGGATGGAGAAAATCAGAAAGCCTTTAACCTGTTGAAAGCAGCTACTGACAGAGCCTTATGGTCTTGTCTTCATAATTACAGCTCAGCAAAGGACATCCTGGATAGGCTGAAGCAATTCCGTAGGGTAAACGAGGACAGCTGCATGATGGCTAACAGAAGTAATCCAAGTGGCAGCAATCAAGGCAGCAGTCAGACTAAAGAAGATGATGATGATGAGGTAAATCTCTTCGAGAATTTTTCTCTAGAAGATTGGGAGAATGCATATGCTGAATTATTTGAATCTCATGAACTGTTAAGAAAACAATATAAAAAATTGAAGCAGGGTACTGGTTTAGATAGTTCAAGTTCTCCTTGTAGAAATTGTGTTGAATTGAAAAATATTCATGATGCCTGTTTGTCTGACTTTCAAATGTTGAAGAAACAAATTTCATTATTGAAAACTGAGAATCAAGATCATGTGAAAGAAATCTCTGAACTTGAAAAGAAGCTTAGTCTAGCTAGTCATGATTCTGTTCAGAGCAAGGATTTGCTGAAAGAAATTGAATGTGTTAAGTCTGAATTAAACAAGCTAAAATTTGAAAATGATTCTCTTAAAGAGTTCTCCAATAAAAATGATGAAAAATCAGAGAACTTAGACAGAAGAACAAATTGCTGATTGAAAAGATTAATGCCATAAAGTCTGTAAACATAGAATTACAGAAAGATTCTGAAAAACAACAAAAAGAATTGAAGGAATTTGAGGCTGATAGAGTAACAAATTCAGATATTCACAAAAATCTTGACAAACTTCAATCTGAAAAACAACAGAAAATGTTTCATGAATGTCAGTCTCTCTCAGATGAATGGGTGGTTGATGCTGATCTCCTAGAGCAGAATAGTAAACTGCAAGAGGAAATCAATGAGTTGAAACATCTAAACACCCAGCTGACAGATAGGCTAATGACAATTGAAAAAGGCAAGTGTGTGAGTGTGGATAATTCTGATAGGTTGATGAATGCTGAACAAGAAATTGAGGGTCTAAAAACCATCAACTTAATGTTAAATGGAAATGTTAGTTGCAATGAATGAAAAATAGCTGGATATGAGCTTACTATCACATCCCTTCAACAAGAAGTTGATGATCTTTATAAGTCCCTATCTGAAGCTGATAATGAAACAAAACTAAAACAGGAAGTTGAAAAACTCAAGAGTCTGAATGATGCCTTGCATCAACAAGTCATTTCCTGTGAAACAGATCTGTCCAAATATGAAGCTAAAATTGCTGATTTGAATTTTGAGATTAAAGATTTGAAAAATTCTCTATCAAAATTTGTCAAAGGTAAGGACAATCTGAATAAGCTTCTTGGAAAGAGTGATAACTTTGAGAGAAAGGGACTGGGCTATAGTCCGACAAATAAAAGGAGTAATGGGAATGAAACATCTACTGTTTTTGTCAAAGCCACCAATCAGAACACAACCTCTACTCCTTCTGTCTTCAAATTCACTGCACAAAAATCAACTGTGAAACCCAAAACTGTGGAACAAAATCAAAAACTGAAAAGGGTGAAACTTCACAGAAGAAGGATAAAGACACTCCTGTTACTATAAAGAAGGCTACACACAATTCACATGATCTCTCACACACTCACATTAAAAAGGGTTCATATTATTATTGTGGGAAAGGAGGTCACATAATGGAGGATTGTGGATTGATGCTAAAGGATGAGCATGCTAGTGGAACTTTACATTCTAGAAACTCTTTTGATAGAAACCATGTTGCTAGGAAGCCTGTTGCCTCATGTTATTATTGTGGGAAGCATGGTCATCTCACGAGTGAATGTTTTATCATGAAAGAAGACAATAAACAGCATGCCAAGTCCCCCATTCATGTTCATGGTCCATATGGATCTAAACACAATTCTATTCAGCACATTGTGTGTTTCAGCTGCAATAAGCCTGGGCACAAGGCTGCTGAGTGCTGGTTTAGATTCACTTGGGGTAAAAATGATTTTCATAGAAGAAATTCTTTTGCATGCTCCCACTGTGGGAAAAATGGGCATACAGTCAAGGACTATTGGTATGTTCAAAAGAACTATGTTAAACCCAATTTTGTCAAATTCCCTGCAAAACCTTTTGTGAAAATTTCATGCTATAACTATGGGAAGCCAGGCCATAAATCTGCTGAATGTTGGATGGTTAAGAACAAGCATCAAACTGCTCATGCATATAACAGAAAATCTTATGAACATGTTTATAAACATCACCAAGCTGTTAATATGCATCATAAGAATCAAACACCAGCCATTTCATGTAGATATTGTGAAAAATTTGGACATTCTATGGATGACTGTTCACTGATGAAATTTGATGATAATGTTGCTATGAAAATGTTTAGAAAACCTGTCAGGGCTAACGTAGGACCCAAAGCTGCTTGGGTCCCTGCAGGATCAAGATGATCAAATACTTTGCATGTGTGCCTTGGAGGGAGAAATAAAAGGGGTTAACCAAGGCACTCAAAAAGAAAACCTCAGGACTCAATTCAGGTCAGTTCTGAAATCTGTTTCAATTTCATTGTCTGAAATTATTATTTTGCTTGGTTGATTTTTGATGCTCTTCTCATGCTGTTGTTTGCACTAAATAAATGAGATTTCTTTGCACTGCATATGTCATTTGCTTGACCATCTTGGTATATGAAATGGAACAGTGCTGGAAGGCAGTTGGAGTATGTCTGGATGCTACTGCCATGTGTGAGGTGGTCCTTGGACCAAGTCCTCCGCTCAGTACCATGGGTCAAGTCATATAGAGCAGTGTATTGGATATCATGTTGATCTGTTGGTGCTAAACTGAAGTTTTCTGAAATATGAATTGAACAATCATGCTTATAGTAATTCTCTTCTGTCTAACTTGCATAAACTGCATCAATTCAGGGGGAGCTTGTTGAGTCTTATGTGAGTCACTGCATATAGACAAGGGGGAGCTTTATTATATTGTTGTCACTATTTGAAATTCACATTCTACACTCTTTCAAATCATCATTTGATTAGTTTGAGTTCATGCCTTCTTGAATCTGAAAATTTGGCTGCTAATCCTCAATCTGTGGAAGAAGGAGTGTCTCATTTTGTCTGACTGAAATGACTTTAAACCTGTATTGAGTGATTGACTCTGCTAGTGGCTTTAAACCTTATTCTCTCTTGCTGATTGACTCTTCCACCAGCTTGTACTCTTCCTTCTTATACCTCTTAGCTGGTGTGACTATTTTGGCTGCATTATTGAGTTGTTGGTCAGCTAAATTTATTATTCTGATCTGAGGAACTTAAGCTGCATGTCATGCAATTTAGTCTGAGATTTTGGTAGAAACTCCTGTCATATGGGTTTAAGAATTATCACTGAATCAGACTGATATAAGATTAATGTATTCTCAGCCTTGTAATTAAATGAATTGAAAATATCTGTTGATAAGGTTTAATAAACTTTAACCTCTTGTGTCATGTAATCCTTAAAGTCTCTCATCTGATATCTGAAAATTTGAAATCTAGGCTACTTTCGTAGAGATACATACAGTGAGTGTTGTGGTTAAACATTAACTTGAAAAAGTTGACTAAATGAAAAATTATGAATTCAGAGCAATGACTCGGTCACTAAGAAACTGAGTTCTTTATCAATGAAATAAAGTAACTCATGTCATGAGGTGCCACAGTTATCTCTGATAAAAATTTAGTGAAACAAAACCTGACAGAGCAATAGCTTATTTGTGTTGAGTAGCTGGGGAGTCTGGCCTCTGATAAAGGTGTCTTCTCATGTAAAAAGACACTCATATTGCTAACTCTGCTCTCAAAGTGAGAGGCAATACCAGTTATCACATTGAGTAACTGGGTCACTTCAACTAAGACTTGTTGTGCCTCATGTAAAAAGGTGTTGATCAACTTAAATTGCTCAGGAAAAATATAATGAGCTTCAAATAAAATTATCTTGAAAAAATCGGTCAACTCATGTTCTTGAAAAAGTGTTTAACTTCAGTACCAACCTGTGTATTTTTTTTCAAAGGTGCAATTGAGATCATATGTGTAAGATAAAAGATGATTGTTTTTGAGTGTTTTCTGACTATTTGGTTCACTTTTATTAACACTTGGATTCAGATATGAGTATTGAGTTTAATTTGGCAAAGTTGGTATACATCAAAATTAAATCAGATTGATTAAGTTGCCACTTCATAACTCTTTATGATAGAAGAGTCTACATCTTTTAAGACTTATTGAAGTGATGTATGCATTTAAATCCCTCATGATCAGATTCATGCATGATCAACAAAGTGAACTCCTCTCTTATCAGTTGACTGATTCTATCTGCATTTTTTTGACCATACAAATGTGAGGTGCCACTCCTATTATTACCTTGTTCACTTGCAGCCCTCTGAACTTCAGAATCCTTATGGTGGTGGATTTCAGATTGATTCCTGAGATGCATTTCTCTCCACACTGTTGGAATCTTCCATCTTGTTCTGCAATAAGTTTTGATTCTGTGGTATTTTCACCAGAATTCAGATTCTTTGTAATGGCTGATTTCAGATTGATTTATTGGATAACCAGAGTCCATTCCTGTGCTTCAGGGGGAGTTATGGTTTATTTACATCTAAGGGGAGAGTAGTCAATCATGCATGTTGATAGGGGGAGAGCTGTTTCATTGTCATAAGGGAGATCTTCATTTTTTTTAGGAACCATGACTCATTCTCTGCATTTATGTGCTGTCTTTGTGTGCTACATTTATGTGCTGCATTTGACTATCAAACCATTTCCCTTCTTTTTGATTATGTCAAAGGGGGAGAATAGTTTGATGAGTCAGTGTGACTCATTATGTTGCCATCATCAAAAAGGGGGAGATTGTTGGGGAGATTGTTGTGCCCCTTGTGCTTTGTTGATGATGTGGTGTTTTAATGATAGCAACATAATTGAGTCACCACTTTATCTTGAATATGTCTGATCTATTCTGTGGGAGATTACATGAGTGTGCCATGTCTGAATTGTGAAGAATGCGTGTGTATGCTTGAGTCATGCTGTGATAAATCGGTTATTGTTTGCTTGAATAGCTAATTCATGAATATGGCTAGATTGGGTTGATGCATTGGCTGTCTGTTCACTAGCTGCGTTGACGCTACAAGGACACTGCGTTAACGCAGTAGTTGCTGGTTCACTAGCTGCGTTGACGCAGTGGATCAGCTGGGTTGACGCCATGCTGCTTTATCTACTTTCTGTTGCTCATTAAGTCTTAAAGTCTATACAGGGTAGTTCATGCATCACTCTGTTTGCCAAGTGTATACATCAGTCAGCATTGCATCTTGTTATCAAAGTCCATACATTGCATAATGTTTGTCAAGCCAATACATTGCACTGTAGATGCATCGAAGGGAAGTATGCAAATTGGTCTGTTCATATGAAGTCTGTACATTGGAAGTGTGTACAGTGTTCAGTTGCCTTCTCATAAAGTCTATACATCGCATTTTGGAATCAAAGTATGTACAACATTTCATTCACACCAGAAGTCTATACATTAGACTGTGGCCTGCTTAGCTGAAGTCTGTACATCACCTTCAGAGTTTCAATTGTTGAGTCTTTACATGTTTTGAGGTTGACAACACTATGAGGCTTAGTGTCGTTATTTGTTCCATCGCGTGCTGAACATTGCAGCACCTCGTGCTGCTTTATGTGCCACCTCGTGTCGCTCCATCTGTGTCACCCCTATGTCTTCGAGTCTTCTGTATTCGTGTTGTTTCTTCCAAGACCCCGTGTCTTTCTTGCTTTGTGATTACACTTCGTGTCGGTTTCTGTTTTCATCTTCAAGTTGTTTTCAACCCGTGTCATCCTCGTGTTCGAGTCGTTTTCCTGTGTCTTCATGTTATCTTCTGTCTTCGTGTTGTATTTGTGTCTTCGTGTTGCTTCTTTCTATCTTCGTCCAAGGTTCCTCTGATCGTGTGTTTTTCTACCGTTTTACTCCGTGTTATTTCCTTCTTTACCTCGTGTCGTTCTCTCTTTATCTTGTGCTGTAGTCATCTAATGTACCTCGTGCCGTTCTCAGTATAGTGGATCTATTGCTGTTCTAATGTCTATACATTCATTTCTAAGTTCAAGTCTATACACTCGTGGCTAGCTGTTCAAGTCAATACACTCGTTGGCTAAGTCTTCAAAGTCTAAACATTCTATCCTTCACACTAAGTCTGTACACTATGGCCTTCAGTTACCCAGCAAGTATGTACATCCTTCTGATTAATCTCCTATGACTGTATGACAGGTACTGTTCGTGGAGCCTATGCAGAGTGGGCACGTGATACGAGGTTGGCATCTGGCACGTGATCCGAGATGCAGAGGAGCCTCCACGTGGACTGAAGCATTTGGGCGGGAATCGTGGAGAGCACACGCCACCCTAATCTGCTGCTGCTATATATATGTGTCTTCTTCCTCCGAAGAAAAAAAAAGACAGGGCAGAGAGTGACTGAAGTATAAGCAGCCAGAGCTAAGAGAAGAAGTGCAGAAGAGATAGAAGAGATAGAGAAGGCTGAGAGCTAGATAGAGAGAGCAGAAGAAGAAAAAGAAAGAGAGACAGTCAGATACAGAGAGTGAGAAGAAGGAGAAGGCAGAAGCAGTGAGAAGAAGAAGAAGTAAGAAAGAAGAAGAAGAAGAAAAGAGAGTTCATGCTGGGAGAAAGAGAGAAGCAGTAGAAGAAGTTCATGCTGGACCGTGGATCAAATCCAGGCCAGCCAGCTCTGCGAGAGCCACATTTGATTTTATCTTTTCAGCTTTCGGTTGCTGGGTTTTGTTTTTCCTTTGAACTATTCACTTGCTATTTTTCGATTCTCTTTAGAGAGGTCGGGGTCCCTCCTGTTGGTTCAGGAGAAGGGAGATTGCTATCTCCGGTTTCAAGTAGCTGGGTGCTACTTGTGGGTTCCCTCTGGTTAGAGGAAGGGAGGCTCGTCCTCCGGTTCTGGGCTTGTAGGTTTCAAGTTTAGGGGTCCCTCCGGTTGGGAGGAAGAGAGGTCCGAGACCTCTGGTTTGCAGGTCACTTAATGTCACTTGTGTTTCCCTCTGGGGTTCAGAGGAAGAGAGACTTAGGTCTCTAGATTCCCCTCCGGTTTGGAGGAAGGGAGGTTTGGTCCTCCGGTTCTGGGCTTGTGGGTAGCAAGTCCAGGGGTTCCCTCCGGGTATGGAGGAAGAGAGACCGTGTTTCTCTGGTTTCCAAGTGACTGGAAGTCACTTGGGGTGTCCCTCCGGTTGGGAGGAAGAGGGGAGGTTGTTCCCCTGGTCAAGCTGTATGGCAGCATTTGTTGCAGACTGAGTCTGCTGTGCTAGTGTTACTAGTGGAAGCCTCACTCTGGTTTGGAGTGAGGGGTGGACGTAGGTCTGTTGACCGAACCACCTAAAAAACCCTGGTGTCCCTTGTGGTTTGATCTTCTTATATGTTCACTTAATTGCTGCGCATTAGATGCTTGCTTAGGATCGTTTGATGGCTTCTTGAGTTGTTGTCTTGCTTTGATCCTTCTAAGGTTCCTCAGGCTATTTCTGCAACAGTTTTAATTCCGCATTATTGAGCTTTAGAGTTTTTAATTAGGCTATATTTGTAGAGGGATACATTCACCCCCCTCTATATCCAGGCCTTACATTCTAACAATATCAACTGATTCAAATCAGAAGCCCTGCACATCCCCCGCCTGGATGTTGCCTCGGTAATCACCGCACTAACCGGGGGTACCCATGATGAGAACCTCCAGCGCGAGCTAGTCTTCCATCCCCCCCCCTCCCTCGCCGAGCTAGTGACCCTGGCCCTGCGCCACGCAGAGTGCGAGGAAGTCCTCAGTGCCTTTCGAGGCACAACAGGCTCAGGTCGGGAGGGGGACAAGAAGCGACCGTCCGAGCAAGGCACGGGCCAAGGAAAAAGGCGGAACCAGGACAGAGACTGCAAGGAGCCTCCACGAAAGTATGAGCGATATACCCCCCTGACCGCTCCTGTCTACGAGATCTATGAAGACATTAAAAGCTCGGGTCTCCTCCGCCAACCCGAGCCTATGAAGGCCAAGCACTACAATCGCCGCAAGCTTTGCCTGTTCCATAGCGATCATGGGCATCACACCGGCGATTGCCATCAACTCCAAGATGAGATCGAGTGCCTCATCCGTCAGGGACACCTATCCCGATACGTGTCCGGGCAATCCTTAGACCGAGGCGCCCCTAAAGAAATCGACAATGTCCCCCGTGGAGTCTACATCAATGTCATCGCTGGCAGCGCGACATCAGGGGGAGATAGCAGCCGAGGAAGAAAGCGTCACGCCGAGCGGGTGAGCCGAGCCTCCACCGAGCTCCCTAAGGCCCCGTAGGCAAGCGAACCACATGCCATGGTATTCTCCGACCAAGACCTGGAAGTGTTAGCCACCCCGCATGATGATGCTCTTGTTGTATCGGCTACAATAAACCATTGTAACGTAGATAGGATCTTAGTTGACAATGGTAGTGCCCCTGATGTAGTATCCTACGAATGTTTCCTCAAGATGAGAGAGAATCCATCTAGACTCCGCCCGATCCGAACCCCCCTCTACAGGTTCAATGGCCAGGCAACTTATCCCGAGGGAGCCGTGAGCCTGCCAGTTACTATTGGCACCCCGCCCAAAATTGTTACGGTTACGGTGGACTTCATCGTGATTATGGGAATGACGGCCTATAACACCATCTTCGGCCGCGGTATCCTCAGCCGAAAGAAAGCGGTGCCCTCTACCTATCACCAAAAGATGAAGTTCCCCACCAAGCATGGCATGGGGGAGGTCCGGGGTAACCAGGCATTGGCTAGACGGTGCTATATAATCTCGGTCGAAGCCACGAGGCCTTAAGGGCAAAATAAAGGAGTGAAGGGAGCCGAGGAGGGACCAGCAACATCTGAGCATGGCGGCAAGTTGCTAACGGTCTCCCTCAATGGTGACCCAACTCTAGGAGTCATGATCAGAGCCGATCTACCATCCGAGGAACAAGAAAAATATAAGGATTTCCTTGCCCAGTACATCAAAGTCTTTGCATGGTCTGACGAGCACCTCCCGGGATCCCGGGAGACATGGTGATACACAAGCTCAACCTCGACCCAACGGTGAAACCTGTCCTGCAATGCAGGAGAAAGCACGCCCCGGAGAAGCAAGCGGTCATCAAAGAGCAAGTCATCAAGGGGCAAAAGATTGGCCTTTTTCGTCTAGTCCTGTACCCTACGTGGCTCACCAACGTCGTCCTAGTACCAAAGGCTTCGGGGAAATGGCGGATGTGCGTAGACTTCACCGACCTCAACAAGGCTACACTAAAAGATTGCTACCCGCTGCCAAGCATCAATCAACTGGCCGACTCAACCTCTGGCAATGAGTTGCTTAGCTTCCTGGATGCCTACTCCTGTTACCATCAGATCATGATGGATCCAGAGGACATCGAGAAGACCGCCTTCATCACCGACTTTGGCGTACACTGCTACACCCGAATGCCGTTCGGGTTGAAAAATGCTGGAGCAACATATCAGAGATTGATCAACCACATCTTCGAGGGATAGCTCGGTCGGAACGTCGAGGCCTACATTGATGATATGCTCGTCAAAATGCCAAAGGCCAAAGATCATCTTGTCGATTTAATCGAGACCTTCGACACCCTCCTAAGGTGCAACATGAAGCTCAACCCCGCTCAATGTGCATTCGGAGTCAGATCCGGGAAGTTCCTAGGCTTCCTGGTAACCCAGCGTGGGATTGAGGCCAATCCCGACAAGGTTCAGGTCATCTTGAACATGCGGCCACCCACCTACATCAAGGACGTCTAACGCCTTACAGGGCGCATTGCTGCGCTCAACCGTTTTCAATCTCGGGCGGCCGAACGATGCTTGCCCTTCTTCAAATTATTAAGGGGACCCAAAACGGCATATGCTACGTTTGCCTAGGATGAAGAATGTCAGAAGGCATTCATAGAACTCAAGAAATTCTTGGCCTCGGCAATGGTGCTATCCAAACCGGTCCCAGGCGAAGCTCTACACCTTTACCTCTCAACGACCCCTTCCACAGTGAGCTCGGTCCTAGTCAGGAATGTCGCAGGGGTCGAGAGACCGGTCAACTATACCAGCAAGGTGCTTAATGAGGCTGAAAGAAGGTATCCCGCAACCGAGAAACTCGTGCTAGAGTTGGTAACCTTGGCCAAGCTCCTCTGGCCCTACTTTCAAGGTCACTCCATCGTCGTATTGACTGGCAAACCCCTGAAGAGGATCCTTTTTCACCCTGAAGCCTAGGGATGCCTCGTCAAGTGGGCCATCATGCTCGGGGCCTACGACATCTCGTATCGCCCCCACTCGGCCATCAAGGGACATGCCTTCGCGGACTTCATCACCGAAAGCATAGTCCCGACTGAAGAGGCACTTTCACCTGCGCCCGGGCCCACTTGAGACCAGTTCGTCGACGGGTCCTCCAACTTGGCCGGTACATCAGACCTCTGGCCCATCTCGAGGCTCGATAGATGAGGGCCCCTTGACACTAGACGATCCGCCCCTGGTACTCTCAACGACGGCTGACCCAAGCACTGACCCCACCTACCTGGGAACTGTCTCGGTTGCATGCCCTCCCGAGGCTGTTGGAGTTGGCGATCGCTCGGATGAGACCGAGGCCCCCCGACTCCCCTCTTCGCTCGACGTATGGTGGGAGGAGTCGGTGGAACCCCAGTCCGAGTCATAGCATTGCCCGGTAGGGAAAATGGGCCCAGACGCTTGGGCCTCCGCATCTATGATGGCCCGATCGAAGCCCTGGGAGAAGCCCTTCCGAACGCCCCGACGGTAGCCCAACTCATAGTAAGGAAAGGCAGTCTTAGGAAGAATTACGTTGTAAGCCTCTGAGCATTTATATTGCTCAAGCGCTTCCACCCCAGCCAGCTCCGCCTTCCTTTCAAGCTCGGGTATCCTGTATTTCGCCTCAGATAGCCTACTCTCTGCCTCGCTCCGTGCATCCTCAGCCCCCCGGACTCGGCCCTGGAGTCCCTCACGCTCGGCCTTCCATTGCTCGCCGCGCTCGACCTGAACTCTGCGCTCCGCCTCCAGGAGCCCACTCTTCAGATCGACCATACGACGGGCCTGGGCCAGCTACTCAGCCAACGGTCGAGCCTCTACCTAGCTCGACCGTACCTGTGCCCGGAGCGGGGCCCCCTCCTGATGAAGGTCCCCAAGTTCGAGGGTCAAACGCTCAATCTTCCAATCAAGCGCACCAAGGGACCATGAAAGAGATTCCCGCTCCGACTCTGCCCGAGCATACGCGTCCACCGCCTCAGCTCCTAGCTGGGCCAAGACTAGACCACCCTCCATAATCCGCTCGAGAAGCACGGAGGGGGGACCTTTCCTAAGTTCTTCTCGCGTGGCTCCCGAAGCTATGGAGTGGCAACTCCGGTATAGAGAGGCCCAGACGCTGAAGGTAGTGGTCGAGGGAGGGGATACCCTCTCCAGGGCAACCGGGATTGGGGCGCCTCCCCGGAGCGACCCCCCCTCAGGGGCCTCACCGGTTGGCTCAGACTGCACCGCCTCGCCGCATACCTCCCCGGCCTTGGTCGGCTGTGACCAAGTCGCTTCATCCTGCGACCCTCCAGCCTCGACCTGTTCAGACCGGACCCCTCCGTCTTGTGCCCCTTCGGTCTCACTCGGCGCCCCGACGTCGGCCACGACCCCTTCGGCATTAGCCTCCCCTTGCTCTATAGAGGGAGAAGCCAACAGAGGAGCCTCCTCCACTGGGAGGATGACCTCTGCCTTTTTTGCCCGTTTCTTCTCGACAGACAAGGCCTGCATCGAAGACCTTAGCAACTTCGCCACGAGATCCTTACGCTTGACCACCCGGCGCTCAAAAGCGTCGTCCTGGACGGCCCGCTTGCCCTTATCCTGGGCGCGGGATGAGCCCTCCAAAGCTTGATGATCACTTGGAGCTGGCGTATCATCCATGTCGATAACCTCCAACTCGGCTGGTGGTGCTTCCTCCTCAGCGGCTCGCCTCTGGTCTGAACGAAGCAGAGCAAATTGTGAGAAGAAAGACACTTGCCCGATAAAAAAGGGGGAACAAGCCTCTGAAATCCCTACCTATCGATAACAGCGCTTGAGAAAGGTTCTCCTCGATATTGGATGGGGTCACCAACTCAGCAGTCGATCGGCGATTCTTCAGAAGGATAGCAGTCTCCCTCTCCACCTCCGAGGAGACCTCCGTTTACTTCGAAGGAACATTCGGGTAACAGTTGGGCACCGTTGGGAAATCCTATGACACACCGACCGCAGACGCGCCCACCCAGAAGTACTGGGTCTTCCACCCCTTGTGAGAGGAATCCTTCAGGGAAAGGGACACACAACTCCTTTTCCGCTTCGCCTGGATGAAGAAGAAGCCCTTTCCCGCGTAAAGCTTCTCCTTCAACTCAAAAAAATAGTGGAAAAGGTCTAACGAGGTGTTCACCCCACTCTGGCCACAGAGGAAAATGAAGGAGAAGATAAGGGTATAGGAGTTGGAGACCGGTTGAACTGGAGCCAACCGATAGAATCGAAGCAAATCGTCAACAAAGGAATGAAGGGGTAGGCGAAGGCCGCATTTCCAGCCCAGAAGAAAGGAAAAAAAGAAGCCAGAACAAGTGGCCAAGCTGGACTCGTGAGGTTCAGGCGCGAAGAACTGGAACCGTGAAGGCAACCTATATGTATTCTCCAGTTGCTTCACATCAACCACCCTCAGCTCGCTGCAGAGAGGCCCCGACGGTGCCAAAAAAGTCGTTGGGGGCCGTTCTTCCCCCCGCCCCTCGGCCTCAGGATTTTCGTCCCCCATAGAACAGATAGAAGAACTAGAGGAAGAAGGGGAAGGCTCCGGACCAGAGGACTCCGGAGGAGAAGGAAGCTGACGGATCGCCGCCGCGGTAATCTCTTCTAGCTCCGTAAAAGCCACTCCGATTCTCTGCTCCTCCGAACTACTCTCACGGCACATGAGCCCCCCCTCAAATATGAAGCCAATAGAAGGCAAAACCCTAAACCCCGGAGATAAAGGGACGCAAGCAATGCGCGATGCTTATAACCCCTAGCCGGAAGCGGCGCGACGTTCCGATCTCCCGAAGAGGGGCCTTCTTACAATAATTTGCCAGAATTATCTTGACGGGCATATTTTCAAGACAAGCCACATCATATGACCCCTGCCAGAGAAAGATATCTACCCAACTAGAGCCACAAAAGGTCCGGCCCAAATGCTACTCGTCCGAGCCTAATTTTGGCTCGGGAGTAGGAGGGGGACAAGTGGAGAGGCGAAATCTTACCGCTCGAACGGAGAGGCCAAACGAGGTCCGGCCCAACCCAACGAGGCCCAACTCCTTGGAGTGATAGCCCCAGGGCCCACTCAATACAAGCCTAATAACTCACAGGGATCAAGCACTTCTTAGGCGGCCTTCGGGTTGGGAGGTCCGAGCATCAGATCAATTGGGAAAGCTCCCTTGGAGCCTAGTATTCCCTGCCCAAAACCACGCACTCATCGCTCGGGAGGCATCTCTTGGGCTAGTGCCTCACGCTCGGGCCAACTGATGGAAGCTTATCTATACGGTCATTACGAGCCCTTTAAAAGCTGGGAACTCAAGGGAATAAGGAAGATCAAGAGTCCGCGTGCTATAAAGAACCCACAAGGAGGACGTAACCCCCCCTAAAACTCCTTAGCTTACAGGGATCATGCACTCAACGAGCCATTATTTAAGCCAGAAGAGCCCTACTGTGAGGAGGTAAGCCAAAAACCCTGAGCAGGAACCACTTCACCTCTTGGTGGAGAGGGATGTCGCGCCCCCATCTTCCGCTTATCTCTTCCCTGCGCACCAGTGCTCTACTACACTTGCTGACTTAAGCATCGGAGGGTTTTCCCCGGGGATCCATCCCTGGGCACCTCTGACTTGTTTCCCTTCTTGTAGTTCATACTTCAAGCGTATGTGGTTATCCTCTTCCCCGCTCAAGAGTAGCGCGAGATCGCCCCTCTTAATCTGACGCCGTCTGTGGGAAACACGCAAAGAGCCATCATAGTGTGAAGAAGTTTCGGTAGAAGAACTGCCGGCGACAAGGGAAAGGCCTTGGCGATGGAGGAAGACGCACCTTCCCTCCCCACGGAGAATTCACCGTCGAACAACCAAGCCAATGAAATACCTCAGTCGGTGGCGAGGGAACAACTCTACTGCGGGAGCACCGACACCCTCCAAACCCTCAACGCAAAACTGGATGTCCTCGTGGATCTCATGACGGCCCAGGTGGCCAGGGAGGAGAAGTCGCATCCCCCCCGAAAAGCCCCCCCCCCCCCCCCCCCGCGGAGATGCCTCCCAGCAAACCGCTGGAGGCCGTTTTACCCTTCGGGGGCGGCGGCTCATCCGCAACTAGTCAGGAGGACCGTCGTATGCCCCTCCCCCGGAGTAGGAAGCCTCCTCCACCCCGAGGAGGGAGAATGTCACGCCCCGAGCGAGGAAGATTACCCGGAGGCGTGACGCGTCTATATAGATCGTGTCAATCATGTAAATATCAGAGTGCGTAAATAGCTAAGATTTAACTCAAAATTTAATAAAAATACTACGAGCGGACAATTGTCACAATTAATCAAAGGACAATTACATGTGTTCCCAGAGTCCAACGACTAGGCTTCAAATCTTGAGCAGTTCTAATCAAGTTGACTAATACAAATGACATAGATGAATTGATACAACTGACATAAGTGAACTAATACAATAACAAAAAGGACATGGCAATTTGATAACTTCACTCTAACACTCATCACTTAGTCTCATTCCCTTCCGAGTGTTGGTTGGCATCCAAATTATCTGAAAATATTAGAAAACAACTAGATGAGCGAATCGCTCAGTAGGAATTACATCTCAAGATTTAACATGCTTTAAGTGGTTTACAAGTTCAATTAATGTCAGTAAAGCTATGCATGTAGATGAGTAGATATCAAGGATTGTAAAAATCGACAAGAGTAGTGAAGGAATAACAAGTGAGAGTATAAGGATTCCAACTTCAATGCAGCAATAGCAAGAGATTCAAACAAGTAATAAATGGAATTAACGAAATCTTTCCAAGAGAGTAAGAATTCATGTCAAGCAAGTAATAGAAAATAATATAAATTCAAGCATGTAAAATTGGAATTGGCTATTTATCAATTTCATTCAAGTAAAACTTTACCCTTCTGCGGGTCTCAAGTCAAATCTATCAAGTAATATCACGAGAATGAGTGGAGTGTCTAAAGCCTAGAAAGCAAGTACTCCGGTGCAATGCCAAACACCGTGGTCAATAAACTCCCATGGGCACAAGTACCTTCGGGTGCTCCCCCCAGGACCAGACCGGGCCCTATATGCACAGCATTTATCATATTTGTTGACATCCACTCTTATTTATAGCCAATATGGAATTTCAAGGGTTGACCAGTAAGATATAGAAGGTGGAATTGTGGAATGGAGTCCAAGGGCGCATTTATGTGTAGGGTTGAACTAGGAGTGGAACCCAGTAACGTTTGATACACGAAAAAAAAACTATATAAGAGAGGTGCCTTATGGGCCACCTGACAATTTTTAGAAACGACACCCTCACTGTGGGATGCCCTTCCTGGGAACTATACAGGGTTTAGAGGACCCTGTCAGGAGTTAAATATCACTTCTCAGGCTGCCATCTATCAGTGGAGATGGCAAAAGAGAAGGCCTAACGATCAGGTTAACGTAATGAGCCGGCTGTGTCGACTCAGTAGTTCATCGCGTCAACCCTACAGTTCATCGCGTCAACCCTGCGAACAGGCTGGGTCGACCCTGTGAACAGGCAAGGTCGACTCTGCTGTTCACTGCGTCAACGCAGTGAGCAGGCAGCGTCGAAAGGCAGGGTCGACTCTGCCGTTCACTGCGTCAACGCAGTGAACAGGCATCGTCGACCCTGTCAACAGGCAGGGTCGACTCTGCCGTTCACTGCGTCAACGCAGTTAACAGGCAGCGTCGACAGGCAGGGTCGACTCTGCCGTTCACTGCGTCAATGCAGTGAACAGGTAGCGTCGACCCTGTCAACAGGCAGGGTCGATACTTTCTTTTGTTCCCCAGTTTTCATGCCCTTCCAATCCTCCTTTCACTCTGAGTTCTTCACAAAAGTTCTTCTTCTCTTGTAGATATAGATTTTCTTCTTCTACCACATCCTCCAATTCTTCTTAGTTTTTAAGTTATAATTAATTTTCTACGGTTCTGTTTTTTACTCAGAAACTGTTCACCTGCGCCTATAGATCTCGTTTTTTTCACATCTTTCGCCTTCTTCCTCTCATTTTCTCTCTCTGCACTCTTCATAAAACTTCTTCCTAACCTTCCAATCTATGACTTTCTCTTCTTTCACATATTCTCATTCTCTCTAGATTTTTCATTATTCTCCTTCTTAGAACCCCCTATTTTCAATATCATTTCATTGTGCTTTCAACTTGGTCTTTTTCCACTTGGCCTCTTTCAACTTGGTCTTTTTCCACATTTTTCATTCTCTTGACTACAATTTCTTCTTTCACTATTTTCAGGCTTTAGTTTCACTCATATAACATCTTTAACATGGTGGTTTTAGTTTCACAGAAATTGACATAATGACAGACCCTTTACTAAAGCATGAACTATATCAAATATAGATATTAGCTAATACATGCTAATCGTCCTAGATTTAAGCTAACACATGCTAATTATTCTAGGTATGAGACTAATACTTGCTAATACTTGCTAATACTTGCTAATTGTTTTGGGTATAAGGCTAATACATGCTAATTATCTTAGGTATAAAGCTAATACATGCTAATCATCTCAAGTATGAAGCTAATGCATGCTAATCGGCTTAGGTATGAAGCTAATACATGCTAATCATCTCGAGTATGAAGCTAATGCATGCTAATCGACTTAGGTATGAAGCTAATACATTCTAATCATCTCAAGTATGAAGCTAATGCATGCTAATCATCCTAGATTTAAGCCAACACATGTTAATCATTCTAGATATGAGACTAATACTTGCTAATTATTCTGGGTATAAAGTTAATACATGCTAATTATCTTAGGTATGAAGCTAAGGCATACTAATCATCCTAGATTTAAGCCAACACATGTTTTATAAACACTAAATATCGCATGGAAATGAGCCTAAGACTAAATGCATAGACTAATCATCCTAGATTAGCTATTAGTTTAGTTAAAAGTTGAGAACACCTACTATAACATGATGTGTAACCACTAAATACCGCATGGAGATGAGACTAATCACTAATTTTACATGCTAATATAACCTAGATTAGCTATGGTTTGGTTAAAGCTCGAGATCACCTACCTCTGTGTGGTGGCAGAAAGGGTACAGGTGGAAGAAGAAAGGAAGAAGATCAGCTCCTTCCCTCCTCTACAATGCTTCAGAGAATGCTCCCACGTTCTCTGTAGCAAGGTTTCGAATGTTAGAGAAGGCAAGAGTCTCTGCCTCAATAGAGGGGTATAATATAGGGATTTTAGGATTTTTGGTAGACAGGAGGGGAACCATATCTGAAATAATAGCATCCCATAGTGCGATGCCAACTCAAATAGGCTGTTCGTGTCTCTTTTACGAAGTGATGTAAGTTGGGGTGCACTATTCATAAGTTAAGATTCCAAGTTAAACTTCAAAGATTTTTATCTTTAAAAATTGATGGAGTTAGTTTATGAAATTTCATGGATAAGATCCTTATATTTTTCTCTATTTTTACATATAATTTTTGCTGAAAAATTCTTTTTAAATAAAAAGTGATACTATTCATGACACTATTCACGTTAGGAAATAATGGGGCTTTTACGAGAGATAGAGATAATGTTTGGACAGCTAATCCATGGCCCATCTGTCTATAACATATAATTATTTGGCAAAAAACATAAATGGTGGATGCTAGGATTTGAACCCTAATCATTAGGTTGGAAGACAAATTACTTAACCAACTACACTAGGAAGCCACTTGTTAAATGAATAACCTTTACATATGATAACTTTGTGTTCCACTTCTTACATAAACTTCCTAAAGAGTTTATTTAATATTTTTTTATTTGGCAAATATTAATAATAATAATAAACTTTTTTTTTCATTTTTTTTATAAGGGGTGCTACACCCTCCCCTACTTAAAAGAATTTGATCCCCAAATTCAATTATATAAGGGTAAATTCAACTACATAAGGATACTGTAGAAAGTATAAGATACTTACCGACTAAAATAGTTCTGGGTATCTTCTCTTCATAGATTCCTCGATCTCCCAAGTTGCTTCTAGCTCCGAACATTGATTCCATTAGAATTTTACCATAGGGATCGTCTTGCTCCTTAGAACTCGAACTTCGCGGTCGAGGATCCGCATCGGCCTTTGCTCATAAGTAAGATCCCTTTGAATCACCAATTCAGCATGATTGATGACGTGCGAAGGGTCGTGCACATATTTCTTCAGCATAGATATATGAAATACATTGTGCACTTCCGAGAGTTGAGGAGGTAAGGCAATGCGGTAAGCCACCTCGCCCACTCTTTCCAATACTTCAAATGGACCGATAAACCTTGGTGTAAGCTTGCCCTTAACACCGAATCTTCTAATACCTCGGCCAGGAGATACCTTGAGAAATACATGGTCACCCGCTTGAAATTCCAAATCTCTCCTTCTGTTATCAGCATAAGATTTTTGCCTGCACTGAGCTACCTTAAGTCTCTCTCTGATAAGGTGTATCTTCTCAGTCGAATCTCTAACCATATCTGGGCCTAAAATTTGTCTTTCACCGACTTCTTCCCAGCATATTGGAGAACGACAACTCCTGCCATAAAGCACCTCGAAAGGAGCCATTTGAATACTAGCTTGATAGCTGTTATTATATGCAAATTCGGCTAGTGGTAAGTGGTCATGCCAGCTTCCGCCGAAATCTATAATACATGTCCTTAACATATCTTCAACAACCTGATTTATCCTTTCAGTCTGACCATCTGTCTGGGGATGGAAAGCAGTGCTGAAATTAAGTTTCGTCCCCAGAGAGTGTTGTAGACCCTTCCAAAAATGAGAGGTGAAGCGTGGATCTCGATCAGATACGATCAAGACGGGAACTCCATGCAATCTAACCATCTCCTTAATATATAGGGCAGCAAGTACGTCGACTGACCATCAGCTTTTGATGGGTAAGAAATGGGCCGATTTAGTTAACTGGTCGATAATTACCCAAATTCCATCATATCCGCCCCTAGACTTGGGCAAACCCATGATAAAGTCCATGCCAATGTCTTCCCACTTCCACTTGGGAATATCCAGTGGATGTAGCTTTCCGGCGGGTTTTTGATGTTCCGCCTTCACTTGTTGGCATGTGAGGCAACGAGACACAAAGTCTGCTACCTCCCTTTTCATGTTAGGCCACCAGAAGGTACTTTTCAAGTCTTGGTACATCTTAGTAGCTCCAGGGTGGATTGTGTATCTCGATCTATGAGCTTCTTCAAGAATCTTCTTCTTCAATTCGGGACAGTCGGGCACACATGTCAGTTCATGAAATAGTAATCTGTCATCAGGTGCCAGCTTGAAATTGTTGTGCATCCCTTGGTTTTGATGATGACAATAGGATATGTTTGACTAATCTAAGTTCTATCTTGTCTCTTAAAGCAAATGGTTTAGTTATGTGTGTAAAGATAGTGCATTGAATTAATGCCCATTTGATGATGACAAACAATGTTTCTGATCAACTCAATATAAATCTGATAGTTCAATTTACTTCTGATAAGTTAAGTAATTTCAGGTCCACTGAAATCCAAGTGAAATCAACAAGTCAGAAGAAGTGTCAAAGGCCGCTTGTCGACCAGGGAAGTGGTTATGGTCGACCAACGAACTCAACCAGAAAAGCATCAGATCATCTGTCTTCTGGAAGCACCTTGGCTGTCGACCAAAGCCCCACCTCTGGTCGACCACAGAACAGCCAGAACATCAGACAGAACTGACGGCCACCTGTAATTCGTCCCTTGTCGACCAGCGACCAGGCTGTGGTCGACCAACGGGCGAAGTGAGTTTCAGCCAGAAGAACCGGCCGTCTGGGGAATGCCCATTGTCGACCAGCGACAGGGTCATGGTCGACCACGGGCTTTATAGCGTCCAGAACCGAACTCTAACCGAATTCTGTTGAGGTTCCTTAAAACCTGCAGATGGTTGTTGCAGGTTGTTGGGCTGCTCAGGAGATAAGATTTCGCACGGGAATCAAGGAGAGAATCATGCTGAGACGCGGTCAAACCTATTATAGTAATCGGATTCAACCGTCTCCCTGTTTTTCTAGCAGATTGACGCTAGATCTGGAATTTGAGCGGGAAGAGCTTCATGCTTGAAAAAGAATCTGAATAAAGATAGAAGGCAACTGATCGCGCAGGCAAGCACACTGAGAGAGCATAGAACAGAAGCTAAGAGACACACCTACATCACAGGACGAAGTGGCTCTCCATCAATCAGAAATCTGCAGAAGACTGAAAGCATTCTCATTGCTGCAGAAGGAAGACTGGGCTTGAAGCTGTGCGACCTCCAGCAGCAAAGCAGCTGAAGGCATCCGATTGGAAGCTCTACAGGGAGTCTATTCTTGTTATTTGTGTGATTAAGTCCCAGGCTGAATTCTTTCCTTTGTTACAAAAGTCTATATTCAGTCCTGTTGCATCATTCCACCTTCTCATCATTTCTATTCATCCTTACACCAAGTGTCAAGCTGTGAGGCAGCGGAGTCAAGCTGTGAGGCAGCGGAGTCAAGCTGTGTGTCAGCGGTGTTTGTGTGAGATCAGGAATTCTCATTTAGTGAAGCCTTGCTTGAGTTAAGCAAGGGGTGGATGTAGGTCTCGGGAAGAGACTGAACCACCTTAAAAATCCTATCTTGTGGTTTGATTATGTGGTGTGCTTGTGTGTGTTTGATTTCCTATACGTATGCTTGCATCTTTACTATTCGCATTAGTTCTATAATTCATTAATTACCAGTAGCTCATCTGGTCAATAGTTAGTAAATCATCGAAAAGGGGGAAAGATCTATTCACCCCCCCTCTAGATCTATTCAGTCCGTATCCAACACGTGGTATCAGAGCAGGTTCTCCAAAAATGTGGTCTAACAACCAGGAGAGACCGGGCGGACTGAACTCTAAAAGCCTCATAGCTGAGGGGCACTCTGTAACTAGACCTCCATATTTTGATGGAACTGATTATTCTTATTGGAAAAATCGTATGCAGGTGTTCTTACGTGCGCAAGACCACGAGATGTGGAGGGTAGTGAGCCGCGGACCTTTTGAGCTACCGGAAGATGAAGAAACCTGGACCAGAGAACAGGTCAGGAAATCAACTGTCAACTGGGGAGCCATGAACGTAATGCAGTGCTCACTACACCCCACAGAATACTCAAGAGTTTCCCAATGCGCAACAGCCAAAGAAATGTGGGATCGTCTAAAGGTAATCTACGAAGGTACTTCCGAGGTAAGAGAGACAAAAGCAAATATGCTAGTCTCAGAATATGAGATGTTTAGGATGAAAAATGATGAAAGTATTTCTGAGATGTATGCCAGATTAGTACAATTGACTAATGGCTTGAAGAGCTTAGGGAAGACATACAAAGAGCAGGAATTAGTGAGGAAGATTTTAAGGTCTCTCACATCGATGTGGCATACCAAGGCCACAGTCATTGAGGACTCAAAGGATCTCACAACAATGACAGTGGATGAGTTAGTAGGATCCCTGATGGCCTATGAGGTCAATCTGAAGAGAAAGGAAGATGAGGGGAAGAAAAAGAAGCAACTTGCCCTAAAGTCTAAGACAAGCACCTCTGAGGTGTCTGACAATGAAGACTCATCTAGCTCAGGTGAAGAATCTGGTGAGCTAGCCATGCTTACAAGAAAATTTAAGAAATTCCTGCGAAAGGAAGGTAAAGGATTCAGAAATCCAAAGGGCATGGTAAGGAAGTCATCCCAGTTTAAATCTGATAAACATAAGACTTCTTCTAATAAACTCATTTGCTACAATTGCAGGCAGCCTGGACATATGAAGGCTGAATGTCCAGAAGCTCCTAAGAAATCAAGCTTCAAGTGGAAAGGCAAGAAACCCAAGGCGATGATTAGCACTTGGAGTGAGGAGGAAGAGAGCAGTGAAGAGGAAACAACTTCCGAGGAAGAAGAAGGAAAGCTCTGTCTGATGGCCAAGGGAGACAACAGTGATCTTGAGGTAAGTTCCCCAGTTCAAGACTTCTCTAGTTCGGATTGGGAAGAAGTATATTCAGAATTGCTTGATACTTATGAAAGAATAAGAAAGGAAAATAAACATTTGAAGAAGAAGATCAGTCAACTGAATAAAGACAGCAATTCAATGGAAAACAAAACTGAACTAGAAATGGAAATCAAGTCTCTGAAAAACAAGCTGAATCAAATGGACTTAGATGAAGAAAACCACAAGAGAATGTCCGAAGAGAATGAAATGCTAAAAAACGACATTGATGAGCTAAAACTAAAAACTCAAGAATATGAATAGGAAACTAAGTTAAGTCAAGAAAGAAACAATTCACTCAAGGAAGAAAACAGTAAGCTTCTAAAAGAGATAGAAAGAATCCAAGGTGAATTGGAAGATAAACAGGAAGCCTTGGAAAAAATGACCAAGGGTCAAGAAAACTTAAATGCTGTCTTGGGAATAAAAGTAAACTTTCAAAAAGAAGGGTTAGGATACAATCCTACGGCTAAAAAGGAATTCCAAATAAAAACTGTAAATGGGATTGCTGACTCAAAAGGAAAAAGGCCCCTGATTAATCTATACCAAGATAAACAAGAGGATGTAGCTGAATGCTCCTCCAAAAGGAACAATGTCACCAAGGAAGAGAGAAATTTTAAAGAGAAAACAGTCAATCAATATAAGATTCAAAATAATAAACAAGAAACCCAAATTCACAGAAATCACCAAATAAACCAAGTTAAAGGACATAAATCTGGAAAACAAGGTGCCTGGAGACAGGCTGGTCGACAACAGACCCTTCATCTGTCGACCAGAGGATCTGCCAGAACAGGCGCTGGTTACTGGAGAAGCAGTGGTCGACCACAGGTACACCAGATGTCGACCAGAGGTGGTGCCAGAACAGATGCTGAGTTCTGGAGACGCGATGGTCGACCACAGACATACCAAAAGTCGACCATGGGCAGACAAGCAAACAGAAATCACAGGTTTTCTCGGGTAAAACAAAATGAAAACTTGAATACACAAAGGTGGACTCAGATTAAAGAAACTTTAGAACAAAAGCAACCCAATCTGAACAAGTTCAAAAATAAAAATGTACATTGCTCTAACAGAATCTGGGTTCCCAAAGGATTACTGCAGCAATTTCGTAACTTTACAAGTCATCTTGGACCCGGGTACCATTGGGGTCCAAAAGTTTCTGTGTAACTTGTGATGCAGGTGTGTTTGGCAGCTATACACAACAAGTGGTACTTAGATAGTGGCTGCTCAAGACATATGACAGGGGACAAGGCAAAATTCTCCGAGCTAAACTCAAAAGATGGAGGACATGTGACATTTGGAGGAAATAACAAAGGCAAGATCATTGGGAAAGGTAAGGTAGGTAAGACATCTACAAATAACATTGAAGATGTACTGCTAGTGGATGGCCTTGAATATAATCTTCTTAGCATCAGTCAGCTATGCGACAAAGGCCATCAAGTAGTCTTTGATTCTAAAATCTGTAAAATTCTTGAACCAAATTCGGCTAAAGTTAAGTTTATGGGCAAGAGAGTAAATAATGTCTACATGATAGACTTGGATGATCCAGCCCACTCCAACTTGTGCCTCACCGCCAAGAAGGAGGACCTGACTTGGTTGTGGCACCGAAGGCTAGGGCATGTTAGCTACAGGGTGCTGCACAAATTGGTTAAGAATAAAATGGTATCTGGTTTACCTGAAATTTCGTTTGCTCAAAATGTCAAAGTATGTGAATCATGTACCCAAGGTAAGCAAACAAGAAAATCATTCAAAGGTAGAACTGAAAGTCAATCCTCTAGACCACTAGAACTTGTGCACATGGACCTTTTTGGCCCAACAAGAACTGCTAGCCTTAGTGGTAAGAGGTACGGTTATGTACTTGTTGATGATTTCTCTAGATTTACATGGGTCATGTTCTTATCTCATAAAAGTGATGCCTTTTCTGAGTTTCAGGAATTTTACAAAAGGATGAAGCAGGATGGAAAGTCCAAAGTGTGTTCAATAATATCTGATCATGGGGGAGAATTTGAAAATTCAGAGTTTGATGAATTCTGCAGGAACAAAGGAATAAATCACAGGTTCTCATCACCAAGGACGCCAGAGCAAAATGGAGTGGTAGAGAGAAGGAATCGCACACTTGTTGAAATGGCCAGAACCTTGTTGGTTGAAGCCAATCTTCCAAGAAGATTTTGGGCTGAGGCGGTCAATACAGCATGTTATATTGTAAACAGGGCAATGGTAAGACCATCTAGTACGAAAACTCCATATGAGGTGTTCAAAGGTAAGAAGCCATCTCTAGCTCATTTTAGAATCTTCGGTGTAAGGTGTTTTATTCATAACAATGACAAGAGATCATTGGACAAATTTGAACCAAAGAGTGACCCAGGAATCTTCTTGGGATACTCTGACCGATCAAGAGCCTATAGAGTCTACAACACCAAAGATCAGCTAGTTGAAGAATCCCCACATATCACATTTGATGAAAATAATGACTTTGACAAAACTGGACAGGTAGGCAAAGATAAAGATGGGGAATTTCTGGAAGGCAAAGAGGAACCAATGGAGACTGAAGCAGAACCAAAGCAAGGTGATTCCAATGATCAACCCGAAGGAGAGATCATCCCAGGTAACAATTCTGAAAATCTGAGATTTCTCAGAGATCATCCTCTAGATAACATCATTGGAGGAATTAATGAATCGAGGAAAACTAGATCTCAGCTTAAAACAGTTGATGAATTAGATCAGCTAGCCCTTGTATCTCAAGTTGAGCCTAAAAATGTAGAGGAAGCTTTAAGAGATGAATCTTGGATAAATGCCATGCATGAAGAATTAAATCAATTTGAAAGAAATCAGGTTTGGAAACTTGTTCCCAGACCCTCATCTCATCCTGTTATTGGAACCAAATGGGTTTATAAAAATAAGCTTAATGAAGAAGGAGTTGTTATGAGGAACAAGGCTCGATTGGTGGCTAAGGGGTATAACCAAGAATTTGGAGTTGATTTTGAAGAATCATATGCTCCAGTTGCAAGGTTAGAAGCCATTAGAATACTGTTAGCATTTGCGGCGTCCCATGGAATTAAATTGCAGCAAATGGATGTAAAAAGTGCCTTTCTAAATGGCTTTGTAAAGGAAGAAGTCTTTGTGGAACAACCCCCTGGTTTTGAAAATGATGATTTTCCTAATCATGTCTTTAAACTGCATAAGGCTTTGTATGGTTTAAAGCAGGCTCCTAGGGCATGGTACGACAGGCTGAGTTCATTCCTCACCAAAAAGGGCTACACAAGAGGTAAAATTGATCAAACATTATTCTCCAAGACCCAAGGTAAGAATATACTAATTGTGCAAATCTATGTGGATGATATTGTGTTTGGATCCACTGAAGCTTCATTATGTACTGAATTTGCAAATCTAATGACCAATGAGTTTGAAATGAGTTTAATGGGTGATTTACAGTTCTTTCTTGGATTGCAGATTCTACAATGTAGAGAAGGCTACTTCATAAATCAATCCAAGTACATAAAGGAGATGCTGAAAAAGTTTGGCATGGAAAGCTGCAAACCAATAGAGTCACCCATGGGGACAAATGCAACATTGGAGGCTGATGTAAAAGGTAACATGGTAGATGCCAAGAAATACAGAGGTATGATCGGATCCCTACTATATTTAACTGCCTCTAGGCCAGACATTCAGTTCAGTGTATGCATGTGTGCTAGATATCAATCTAGCCCTAGAGATTCACATTTAGGGGCTGTCAAGCGTATCTTTCGTTACCTTGCCGGTACCCAAGATTTGGGTTTATGGTATCCTACTTACTGCAAACTAGACTTGATTTCATATTCAGATGCTGATTATGTTGGTTGCAAAATTGATAGGAAGAGTACTAGTGGTTATTGTCAAATATTAGGTGGATGTTTAATATCATGGGCCTCTAAAAAACAGCATTCTGTGGCACTCTCCACTGCTGAGGCTGAGTATGTCGCAGTAGGGAGCTGTGGTACACAGGTTTTGTGGATAAAACATCAGCTTCAAGACTACAATGTAGATCTTGGATGTGCACCTATTTTCTGTGACAACACTAGTGCTATTAATTTGTCTAAAAACCCCATTCAACACTCTAGGATAAAACACATTGAGATCCGTCATCACTTTCTAAGAGATGAGGTCTCCAAAGGAAATCTCATGCTTCATTTTGTAGAAACTGAAAAACAACTGGCAGACATTTTCACAAAACCCCTTAACAATGACAGATTTTCAACTCTAAGAAGGGAGTTAGGAATTTGTAGAATTTCTCCTGAAAATTCTTGAAATAATCATATTCATGTGTACTCTACATAGATTCTGTCATTTCTGTCTAAGTTATAGGTCTCTAGTACTGGTCAAGTTTTTGAGTTTGGAAAGTCTTGTGTCGGGTGCAACTTCAGCAAGAATAATGGTTCTCTACGGCTCATCCCTTGTGGTCGACCACAGACAAGGCGCTGGTCGACCAAGGCATCAGGACAGGAAATAGTTAGCTCTGGGAATTCGCAGCTGTCGACCACAGGCGATCCAATGGTCGACAACAGGTTTGTGAGAACGCAGTCTTCTCAACAGGCAGGTTCTGTGTCAGCACAAAGGTCGACCACAGGCCACTCCATGGTCGACAAAGGACCTGAAAAAGGGAAATTGGATCTAATCAAGCTGCTGGCTTTGGTGGGAAATCTTCTGAACTTTTTGGACTCTGAGCTCAGTTTTGGCTTCACTCACTCATCCTCATTCACTTCCCATTCCTTGTGTCTCAATATCTCTTTGTGGTCAGCTTATTGTTCTCTATCTTCAGCAAGGACTCACAAATTGAGGGGGAGTAAAAAGTGTAAACTCATTCCTTAATAAACCATTGAACAACCTAACCACCTCTTACAAGAAAATCACCAAAGTCATCAATGAGAGTAAATGTTAAGTGTAGTAATGAGAATTTGACCTGTACTACTGCAATAAATTCAAACCATAACTATGACTCTGACTCAAGTCTATTGAGAACTTATGTTTTTAGTAATGAGACTGTTTCTCTACCTGTGTCTGTGTTGGACAGTGAAAATAAACGCAGCTATAGCATGAATGTATATGGAATACGCCATAATTCTGCCTACTTGGTAGAGCAATGGACTGAGTTCTGAGAAACTACTGTTCTCCATCACAAAGCAAAATTGGCTGAAAAATTAAGTGGGAGACATGTATGTCATGAAGACTCAATCTACCTCTGCCACTCTCAAAATTATTAATTGGGTATCCTGAGTAACTGGGGATATTGGCGTCTGATAAACGTATATCCTCACGGATAAAAAGTGTGTCCCAGTTAAAAGTGGAATGGTTAGGCATGCTAAGTAGCCGGGGTTTCTGGCGTGTAAAAAGCGTGTCTCTTCGTGTGGAAAAGCATGTGATAAACCTGACCACAGCTTTTAAATATTCCAAAATGAAACGGCAACAAAAATGGTTGACCTAATGCACTATATGCAAATAGAGGCATAAAACACTGTTCAGCTTGTTCAGCTAGTAAAATTATCTCATGAACCATATTATAAGTTTAAGGAGCCGTGAGTAAGATAGTGGATATGGGGAGTCAATTTATTGGGGCAATACTTTCAAATTCTTTGAACCACAAGACCCACTCGATTTGGTCACAAGGTGGTCTTTAAGAAAGGGGGAACGGTTACTTAAATGTCTTATTAAAGAAAGGGGGTACACTTCAACAATTTCCCAAAATATGAGTTATGCTGATTAAATCCTGACCGCTTGTTCTTTGCATCGCGATGGTTCACTGCCCTAAAAATTAAGAGCCAGCCCTAATGCCCTACCCTATAAATTGTCTCGGCTGGGTCCCTGAAATTCTCCCATCCGCAGCTCTAGCCCTCTCTCAACTTCATCTTCTCCAGATTTCTTTTCTCGCCTCTCTCTCGCCTCTATCTCGCTTCCCTTCACAATGTCTCCCAAGCGTGCTCTACTTTCCTCTAAGCGTAGAAGAGATCAGGCCCCTGCCGCTGCTTCGATGCCGTCCAAGCGATCCAAGTCGCGGGCCGCGTAGGGTTCGCCATCGGCCCCTCACCGGTCGACCACGGCTGCTGCACCTGGTCCAGGCAGACAATCAGCAGATTCAGAGGAACCCGCAGTGCATCCCGTTTCTGGAGCTCTCAAGCCACGAACAGTTTTGCAACCCAGGATCGTCGATTTCTCCGATGACAAGCTGATGGAGATGTTCCCAGATCTACTGCCAATTTTTGAAGCTCAAGAGTGGACTACGTTCGTTTCAGTGCACAATTCGTACTCGCCCCAGCTTGTGCAAGAATTCTATCACAACCTGCAAGTCGTGGACAGTCAGCTATACACCGTAGTTCAAGGGAAAGTCATCAGACTCGACGTCAAGCTTCTCCACATGACGCTGAAGACTCCCAGAATTGGAGCTGTTTTCAATCATGAGGACTTCGACCTCCGAGAAGCACATGCAGTGGTCACTGGCAAGCCAGCCCCTGAGGTCCTTCCCAAGTACCTCAATGCTAATACCTTCCCTCCTCTTCATCGTTTGCTTCACCACATCATCACCACCATCATACAACCTCGAGGAGGCGCCAGAGATCAAGTAAGTCGCCTCCATCTATTTATACTCCATGGCCTCATCACTCGCCAGCCTATTCGCCTAACCACACTCCTTTTGAATTCCCTCCGAAGCATCCTACATTATCCCCTGAATTCTCTTCCTTTTGCTGCCCATATCACTTCTATTCTGAAAGCAGCCAACATACCTTCTCCTCACAGCCCAAGCATTGTCATTCCCAAATGGCACGTCTACAATTTTCACTTCGTGACCACATTCTTGGGATTTAAGAAGGTCGGAGACCATGTTCAGCGCACTCTCCCTTCCAAGGGCAAAGCAAAGGATCCGGTGCCACCCTCTTCTCCACCTCATTCACCTATACAGGTTAGCCCTGCTGTCACACCGTCCCCAGTGGTGCCTCAAGCTACACCTACTACCCCCACTGCTGCCCATTCACCATCGTCCCTTTCAATAGTGCTCTGGCAGCCAGGCACTGCTGCCCCTCCAGCTCAATCCCCATCTGCTCCGCCTTCCCAAGCTCCAACTTCCCAAGCTCCATCACATTCTGCTCAACCCACACCAGTACCACCTACCTCCATTCCCTCTACTTCTGCTCCACCACCAGCATTTACCTCCCACCCTGAATTTCATGGAGTGCTCCTCCAGATGGCGTCTCAGTTATCTTCTCTCACCACCCAACTCCAATCATTTCAAGAGAATGTCAATGCTGCCACTGGACGCTTGGAGCAGAAAGTCCAAAGGCTGGAACAACAGATGGAGGCCAGGTTCATCAAGCAGAAGGAACACTCTGACCAGGCTAGTTCTCGGCTCAACAGACTTGTAAGGACCCTCGGTGAAGTGTCCGATCAGATGGGAATCCGTATCGAGATCACAACCCAACAGAATGAGAAGTATCACAAGGATACTATCTCAGAGATCCAGAAACTCAGGCTCTCCTATGCCCACATTGTTGACAAGCTGGATCGCATGGAAGAGAACGTGAAGCCAGAGACTTCCTCATCCTCCTCGGAAGGACTGTTTAAGTGATTCACTTTTTGCTGTTGACAAAGGGGGAGAGAGAAGCTTATGTGTCATTGTGTGTCTAGATGTGTCCAACTAGTCCTTAGTGTCTTTAGGTTTGTCTTTAGTTTTGTCACTCATGTAAGTAGTGCTATACTGCTTCTTGAAAGCTTTTTGAAAGGCACATCAAATACTTTGTTGAATGAAATTTGTGCTATGAAAGCCTTGAATGCTATTTCAAATGGTTTTGTTTGACACAATGACTCATGGTTGTCATCATCAAAAAGGGGGAGAATGTTGTGCATCCCTTGGTTTTGATGATGACAATAGGATATGTTTGACTAATCTAAGTTCTATCTTGTCTCTTAAAGCAAATGGTTTAGTTATGTGTGTAAAGATAGTGCATTGAATTAATGCCCATTTGATGATGACAAACAATGTTTCTGATCAACTCAATATAAATCTGATAGTTCAATTTACTTCTGATAAGTTAAGTAATTTCAGGTCCACTGAAATCCAAGTGAAATCAACAAGTCAGAAGAAGTGTCAAAGGCCGCTTGTCGACCAGGGAAGTGGTTATGGTCGACCAACGAACTCAACCAGAAAAGCATCAGATCATCTGTCTTCTGGAAGCACCTTGGCTGTCGACCAAAGCCCCACCTCTGGTCGACCACAGAACAGCCAGAACATCAGACAGAACCGACGGCCACCTGTAATTCGTCCCTTGTCGACCAGCGACCAGGCTGTGGTCGACCAACGGGCGAAGTGAGTTTCAGCCAGAAGAACCGGCCGTCTGGGGAATGCCCATTGTCGACCAGCGACAGGGTCATGGTCGACCACGGGCTTTATAGCGTCCAGAACCGAACACTAACCGAATTCTGTTGAGGTTCCTTAAAACCTGCAGATGGTTGTTGCAGGTTGTTGGGCTGCTCAGGAGATAAGATTCCGCACGGGAATCAAGGAGAGAATCATGCTGAGACGCGGTCAAACCTATTATAGTAATCGGATTCAACCGTCTCCCTGTTTTTCTAGCAGATTGACGCTAGATCTGGAATTTGAGCGGGAAGAGCTTCATGCTTGAAAAAGAATCTGAATAAAGATAGAAGGCAACTGATCGCGCAGGCAAGCACACTGAGAGAGCATAGAACAGAAGCTAAGAGACACACCTACATCACAGGACGAAGTGGCTCTCCATCAATCAGAAATCTGCAGAAGACTGAAAGCATTCTCATTGCTGCAGAAGGAAGACTGGGCTTGAAGCTGTGCGACCTCCAGCAGCAAAGCAGCTGAAGGCATCCGATTGGAAGCTCTACAGGGAGTCTATTCTTGTTATTTGTGTGATTAAGTCCCAGGCTGAATTCTTTCCTTTGTTACAAAAGTCTATATTCAGTCCTGTTGCATCATTCCACCTTCTCATCATTTCTATTCATCCTTACACCAAGTGTCAAGCTGTGAGGCAGCGGAGTCAAGCTGTGAGGCAGCGGAGTCAAGCTGTGTGTCAGCGGTGTTTGTGTGAGATCAGGAATTCTCATTTAGTGAAGCCTTGCTTGAGTTAAGCAAGGGGTGGATGTAGGTCTCGGGAAGAGACTGAACCACCTTAAAAATCCTATCTTGTGGTTTGATTATGTGGTGTGCTTGTGTGTGTTTGATTTCCTATACGTATGCTTGCATCTTTACTATTCGCATTAGTTCTATAATTCATTAATTACCAGTAGCTCATCTGGTCAATAGTTAGTAAATCATCGAAAAGGGGGAAAGATCTATTCACCCCCCCTCTAGATCTATTCAGTCCGTATCCAACAGAAATCCAGTCTCTCGTCCAGCTTGCTCTTTATCTCCACTAGCGAGGGATCCTCTTCTTGTAACTTCTTGATTTCAGGTAGCAAATCTGAATGTAGGCTCATATGAGATAGAATAATACACATGTTCTTCTCATCTGTGCTGATATCAAGCTCAGAGAATTTCTCCAGCAGTTTCTATTCTTGTATCATGCAGTTGGCCAATACTGTTCTCGGCTTTCGACTAAGGGCATCAGCTACGGAATTACCCTTACCAGGATGGTACTTGTTGTGTCCCTGAGGCCATTTGAGTCATTCTGTGGTCACATGGGTCATTCGGCATCATTCTATAGTCATATGAGTTTTGTGTATTCTTGGTTTTGATAATGGCTAAACACTATAAGTCATTATTCTTTTCCACTATCTTATGACTGACATATGTGATGTTTTGTTCATGACAGATATGCACATGAAAGCTCAATGTTGCGCCCTCGCACGCGGATCGACCTGCGCGGTCAGGTCGCGGGGATAAAACTTCAAGACAATCAAGGTCGATGCCACAAACATGAACGGGCGGCTAACGGACTCAAGCGACGGAGCTGGTGCGGCCAACGGACCGAACCGGGGTGACCCGGGCTCTGCCCAGCTGGCGGTCGACCGCCAGCACAGGGGCGGTCGACCGCCCCAGCCAGGGACCGCCCAGCTGCAGGTCTGGCAGCTGGCGGTCGACCGCCAGCCAGTGGCGGTCGACCGGTTTTCCCAGGGATCGCCCGGTTGTCTGTGTTTCAGTGGCGGTCGACCGCCAGGAGCCTTAGGTCGACCGCCAGCCCCGATGCAGCCTTGTTTGACCTCGAAATCTACCTCGTGGCTAGCCCCTTTCCATGGATTTGTTTAATCAAATCTTACCTAATCTTCCATGATTTGTGGATCTGGTCTAGGGGGCATCTATGGACCATTCAAGGGTTATAAAACCAACACTTGAGGGGATGGAAAACCTAATGCTTGATGGAGATTCTTGTGAGATCAAGGGTGGCTGCAAGAGAGGTTGGAGACGAGCTACTGTTCACGTGAACAGTAGTTCGTGAAGGTGTTCTTCATCTAATCAAAGGGGAATCAAGCTCAAATGAAAGCCAGAAAACCTCAAGGAAGATTACATCAAGGCAAGGCTATCAAGGTGATCCAAGGAAGCCGGTTTGATTCAAGTTCTTCAAGGGAAATCATCTACATCCATTCAAGTTCTTTCAAGCACATTCAAGGTGATATTTCAAGCATTCAAACTCCTAGAAGCTAAAGAAGCAATCAAGATTCAAGGTAGCTTCATCATTTCCGTCATTCATTCAAAGAAGTTCAAAGAGAAGATCAAGAGAGAAGAATTGAAGGAAGAGGTACTATTCACGTGAACAGTACTCCGTGAAGAACATTCATCCAATCAAGGGTGAATCAAGAAGATTGAGTTGAAGCCAAGAGGAGCCTTGTTGCTGATCAACATTCCATACAAGGGCCAATTCATTTTCACTCATAACTCAATCTCTTGTTTTAGTTCATTCACATTTTGTTTCATTTTCATTATTGTTTAAACATTGAAAGTGTGATTCATCCCTACCGGTGGTTAGTAGGAAGGCAATTGGAGGGTGTTCCAATTTGCGGTTGACGTCCCTACCAGGTGGTGAGTAGGAAGGCAATCGGTGGTTTCCGATTTGCAGTTCTGTGCGCTGCACAAGTGAAGCCTCACCGGGTTTTGGTGAGGGGTGGACGTAGGGCTGAGGATTCAGTCCGAACCACCTTAAAAATCCTGTCTAGTGTGGTTTGCTTGTGTGATTGATTCGTTCTAGATGCATGCTTAGGATCGAATTATTATATATCTTGCTTATCTTGCTAAGTGAATCATAGCATTCTTGGAAGCTAGTTTCTATTCCACTGTAATTCATTTTAACTAGCTATATAGAGGGCCACATTGCGAAAAGTGGGGCTGATCTATTCACCCCTCCCCTCTAGATCCGCTGTCCACTACACAACAGTACTGTATAGTGAAGTCGAAATCCTTGAGATACTGGAGCCAACGCCTTTGCCGCATGTTCAGCTCCTTTTGGGAGAATAAGTACTTGAGGCTTTTATGATCGGAGTACATAGTGAAATGTTCTCCGTAGAGATAGTGCCTCCAGATCTTTAAAGCGAATACTACTGCGGCCAGTTCTAAGTTGTGAACTGGGTAGTTCTCTTCATGTTTCTTCAATTGTCAGGAAGAGTATGCAATGACTCTCCCATTCTGCATCAATACACATCCGAGGCCAATACCAGAAGCATCGGTATATACCTCGTATTTTTCTCCTTCCATTGGTAATGATAAGACTGGAGCAGTGGTCAAGAGATCCTTCAAAGTTTGAAAACTCTTTTCACAGTCTTCCTTCCACTCATAAGGTACTTCCTTGCGGGTTAACCTGGTCAGGGGAACAGTAATTTTGGAGAAGTCCTTTATAAAACGCCGGTAGTAACCAGCTAGACCCAAGAAGCTCCGAATCTCAGTTACATTTGTGGGTCGTTCCCAATTCTTCACGGCTTCGACCTTTGATGGGTCAACAACAATTCCGTTCTTCGAAATGATATGGCCCAAGAAAGATACTTCCTCGAGCCAAAACTCGCATTTGCTGAATTTGGCATATAGCGTGTTTCCCCTTAATATCTGTAATGCCTTCTTGAGATGTTCTTCATGATCCTCTTCGGTCTTTGAATAGATCAGAATATCATCAATAAAGACCACAATAAATTGGTCTAAATAGGGCCTGAATATGCTGTTCATTAACTGCATAAAAGCTGCAGGGGTATTTGTTAGTCCGAAAGGCATAACAGTAAATTCGTAATGCCATACCTGCTTCGGAATGCAGTTTTATGAATGTCTTCTTCTTTGATCTTCAATTGGTGGTAACCAGAACGAAGATCAATCTTGGAGAAATATACAGCTCCAGAAAGTTGATCGAACAGCTCATCAATCCTTGGCAGTGGATACTTGTTCTTGATTGTAAGGTGATTTAGCTGCCGATAATCTATGCATAATCTCATCGATCCGTCCTTCTTTTTGACGAATAGCACGGGTGCTCCCCATGGGGAAGTACTCGGCCTGATGAAACCCTTGTTCAATAACTCCATTAGCTGCTCTTTTAGTTCCTTCAGCTCAGCAGGGGACATTCTGTATGGTGCCCTGGAAATAGGACGAGCACTAGGGACAAGGTCAATTGTGAACGACACTTCCCTTTCCGGGGGTAAGCCGGTTAAATCTTATGGAAAAACATCGGGAAAATCCCGAATTACACGGATGTCTTCAAGTTTAACCTTCTCAACTTCTGTGGCAGTCACGAATGCTATGAAAGTCATGCATCCCTTATTCATAAGTTTACTAGCTCGGAGTGCTGATATAAGAAGTGATTTACTCCGAGGGCTATTGTAAACTAGCTCTGGGAAATCTACGAAAGTTACCTTGCCATGCCGGCAATCCACAGTTGCTTGGTATGTGGATAGCCAGTCGACACCTAGTATGACATCATACCCCTTTATGTCTAGGCATATCAGGTCAGCAGGTAAATTATTACCCTTAATCATCACTTCACAATTTGGATAATGATAAGTGATATCAGACTCATTCCTAAGAGGTGTAGATATGACCAAATCTAGCAGTTCATGTTTCTTAGAAAATGAAGCAGCAAAGTTCTTGGAAACGAATGAATGAGTTGCTCCGGTATCGAATAAAACTTGAGCAGTTTTTGAACAAATAGTGAGAGTACCTTCCACAATTCCACCTTTAGTGGGTTCCGTCTCTTGGAGAGCTTGCAGACGGCCTTGTTTCTTTACCGGACGCTTCTCGTCTTTGGTGTCTTGTTCCTTCATCAGTGGGCAATCCGGGATTCGATGCTCTCAGCTCCCACATCGAAGACAAGCTCCTAACTTTCTCCAGCATTCCTCGGTCTTATGACCAGCTTTATCACAATACTTGCAAATCTCCTTTGATGGTGTGGTGGTGGAGAATGGTCTGTCATTCTTCTGGAATTTCTTCCCGTTAGAGGGCTCCCCTCCCATGAAGAATCACTTCTTGTTGAAGGATTGTTTGAATTTTCCCGGGCTTGTGACGGGTTCCTTCTTGTCTCTTCCTCGGATTCTCTCAGATAATTCGGTGGCGTCTTCCAGCAGTTGAGCACGCCGAACCATCTCCTAATAGACTTGGATGTCCATCGGGACAAGTTGTGTGATATAATGGGGCCGAAGCCCATTGAGGAATCTTCTCGCCTTCATCTTTTCAGTACACACCAAGTGGGGTGCATACCTAGACAATCTAGAGAACTGGGCCTCATACTCGGCCACTTTCAAGCCCCGTTGTTTTAGAACGGCGAATTCTGTGGCCTTCTTTTCCTGGATATGATCGGAGAAGTACTTGTTGTTGAAATGCTCCGTGAATTCATCCCATGTAACATGGTATTCTGGCAGTGTTGCTTCTATGGATTCCCACCAGCATCGAGCGTCCCGCTCAAGTTGGAATACAGCCAGTAAAACGTTCTCCTCGTCCGTGCAATGCATTACACGGAAGATTCATTCCATCTCCTTTAGCCAATTCTCGGCATCCTCGGGGTCGGACGAACCTGTGAACCTTGGTGGGTTCATGTTACGGAAACTCCTGTGGAGGTCACCCGCTCCACGGTTAGCTTCGCCTTGGGCCACTTGCTGTAGTGCCTGTGTAAGGCCCTGCATGGTGCGCTGCATCTCGCGCCATTGTGCTCTTTCAGCAGCCATGATCCTACAAAAGAGTTAAGTATGATAAAGATTGGATTTATTTGTAAGGTCGAAAGTCATTGTAGAACTTAACCCATGGCTCTATCCATCTCACCGGGTAAGGTATATCTATCCTTGAACTTGGGTTTTACCTATCCTGGGACTCAAGTTTTTACTTAGATTTCAATTTCTAACCGTTTATTTTTTCTAGATCCCTAGGTTTGAAAACCTGGCTCTGATACCACGAAGACTGTCATGTCCCGAGCGCGGAAGATTACCCGGAGGCGTGACGCGTCTATATAGATCGTGTCAATCATGTAAATATCAGAGTGCGTAAATAGCTAAGATTTAACTCGAAATTTAATAAAAATACTACGAGCGGACAATTGTCACAATTAATCAAAGGACAATTACATGTGTTCCCAGAGTCCAACGACTAGGCTTCAAATCTTGAGCAGTTCTAATCAAGTTGACTAATACAAATGACATAGATGAATTGATACAACTGACATAAGTGAACTAATACAATAACAAAAAGGACATGGCAATTTGATAACTTCACTCTAACACTCATCACTTAGTCTCATTCCCTTCCGAGTGTTGGTTGGCATCCAAATTATCTGAAAATATTAGAAAACAACTAGATGAGCGAATCGCTCAGTAGGAATTACATCTCAAGATTTAACATGCTTTAAGTGGTTTACAAGTTCAATTAATGTCAGTAAAGCTATGCATGTAGATGAGTAGATATCAAGGATTGTAAAAATCGACAAGAGTAGTGAAGGAATAACAAGTGAGAGTATAAGGATTCCAACTTCAATGCAGCAATAGCAAGAGATTCAAACAAGTAATAAATGGAATTAACGAAATCTTTCCAAGAGAGTAAGAATTCATGTCAAGCAAGTAATAGAAAATAATATAAATTCAAGCATGTAAAATTGGAATTGGCTATTTATCAATTTCATTCAAGTAAAACTTTACCCTTCTGCGGGTCTCAAGTCAAATCTATCAAGTAATATCACGAGAATGAGTGGAGTGTCTAAAGCCTAGAAAGCAAGTACTCCGGTGCAATGCCAAACACCGTGGTCAATAAACTCCCATGGGCACAAGTACCTTCGGGTGCTCCCCCCAGGACCAGACCGGGCCCTATATGCACAGCATTTATCATATTTGTTGACATCCACTCTTATTTATAGCCAATATGGAATTTCAAGGTTTGACCAGTATGATATATAAGGTGGAATTATGGAATGGAGTCCAAGGACGTATTTATGTGTAGGGATGAACTAGGAGTGGAAACCAGTAACGTTTGATACACGAAAAAAAAAACTAGATAAGAGAGGTGCCTTATGGGCCACCTGACAATTTTTAGAAACGACACCCTCACTATGGGATGCCCTTCCTGGGAACTATACAGGGTTTATAGAACCCTGTCAGGAGTTAAATATCACTTCTCAGGCTGCCATCTATCAGCGGAGATGGCAAAAGAGAAGGCCTAACGATCAGGTTAACGTAATGAGCCGGCTGTGTCGACTCAGTAGTTCATCGCGTCAACCCTGCAGTTCATCGCGTCAACCCTACGAACAGGCTGGGTCGACCTTGTGAATAGGCAGGGTCGATACTTTCTTTTGTTCCCCAGTTTTCATGCCCTTCCAATCCTCCTTTCACTCTGAGTTCTTCACAAAAGTTCTTCTTCTCTTGTAAATATAGATTTTCTTCTTCTACCACATCCTCCAATTCTTCTTAATTTTTAAGTTATAATTAATTTTCTACGGTTCTGTTTTTTACTCAGTAACTGTTCACCTGCGCCTATAGATCTCATTTTTTCATATTTTTCACCTTCTTCCTCTCATTTTCTCTCTCTGCACTCTTCATAAAACTTCTTCCTAACCTTCCAATCTATGACTTTCTCTTCTTTCACATATTCTCATTCTCTCTAGATTTTTCATTATTCTCCTTCTTAGAACCCCCTATTTTCAATATCATTTCATTATGCTTTCAACTTGGTCTTTTTCCACTTGGCCTCTTTCAACTTGGTCTTTTTCCACATTTTTCATCCTCTTGACTACAATTTCTTCTTTCACTATTTTCAGGCTTTAGTTTCTCTCATATAACATCTTTAACATGGTGGTTTTAGTTTCACAGAAATTGACATAATGACAGGCCCTTTACTAAAGCATGAACTATATCAAATATAGATATTAGCTAATACATGCTAATCGTCCTAGATTTAAGCTAACACATGCTAATTATTCTAGGTAGGAGACTAATACTTGCTAATACTTGCTAATTATTCTGGGTATAAGGCTAATACATGTTAATTATTTTAGGTATAAAGCTAATACATGCTAATCATCTCAAGTATGAAACTAATGCATGCTAATCGGCTTAGGTATGAAGCTAATACATGCTAATCATCTCAAGTATGAAGCTAATGCATGCTAATCGGCTTAGGTATAAAGCTAATACATGCTAATCATCTCAAGTATGAAGCTAATGCATGCTAATCATCCTAGATTTAAGCCAACACATGTTAATCATTCTAGATATGAGACTAATACTTGCTAATTATTCTGGGTATAAAGTTAATACATGCTAATTATCTTAGGTATGAAGCTAAGACATACTAATCATCCTAGATTTAAGCTAACACATGCTTTATAAACACTAAATATCGCATGGAAATGAGCCTAAGACTAAATGCCTAGACTAATCATCCTAGATTAACTATTAGTTTAGTTAAAAGTTGAGAACACCTACTATAACATGATGTGTAACCACTAAATACCGCATGGAGATGAGACTAATCACTAATTTTACATGCTAATATAACCTAGATTAGCTATGGTTTGGTTAAAGCTCGAGATCACCTACCTCTGTGTGGTGGCAGAAAGGGTACAGGTGGAAGAAGAAAGGAAGAAGATCAGCTCCTTCCCTCCTCTACAATGCTTCAAAGAATGCTCCCACGTTCTCTGCAGCAAGGCTTCGAATGTCAGAGAAGGCAAGAGTCTCTGCCTCAATAGAGGGGTATAATATAGGGATTTTAGGATTTTTGGTAGACAGGAGGGGAACCAGATCTGAAATAATAGCATCCCATAGTGCGATGTCAACTCAAATAGGCTGTTCGTGTCTCTTTTACGAAGTGTTGTAAGTTGGGGTGCACTATTCATAAGTTAAGATTCCAAGTTAAACTTCAAAAATTTTTATCTTTAAAAATTGATGAGTTAGTTTATGAAATTTCATAGATAAGATCCTTATATGTTTCTCTATTTTTACATATAATTTTTGCTGAAAAATTCTTTTTAAATAAAAAGTGGTACTATTCATGACACTATTCACGTTAGGAAATAATGGGGCTTTTACGAGAGATAGAGATAATGTTTGGACAACTAATCCATGGCCCATCTGTCTATAACATATAATTATTTGGCAAAAAATGTAAATGGTGGATGCTAGGATTTGAACCCTGGTCATTAGGTTGGAATACAAATTACTTAACCAACTACACTAGAAGCCACTTGTTAAATGAATAACCTTTACATATGATAACTTCGTGTTCCACTTCTTACATAAACTTCCTAAAGAGTTTATTTAATATTTTTTTTATTTGGCAAATATTAATAATAATAATAAAAAAAATTTTCATTTTTTTTATAAGGGGTGCTATAGAGAAGTCTGGAGCACGTCGACCGATCCAGGAGGGTTTTCCCTGGGGATCCATCCCTGGGAATCTTTGACCTGTTTCCCTTCTTGCAGTTCATACTTCAAGCGTACGTGGTTATCCTCTTCCCTGCTCAGGAGTAGTGCGAGATCGCCCCTCTTCAGTACCCTATTGACAGTGGGTTAGTGGAATACTTTAACAATGGGCCATGAACATGAAATTAGGTGGTAGATGAGTTTAATTTGTGGGGAAGATAAATCTTACTATTTTAGCCAAATTTTCTTATAAATAGGCCCTCTAAGCACCCACTTTGCCTTACACATTGGGAAGCATTGTAAGGAGAAAGAGGGCTCTGGGTGGTCATTACGTTCTTCTTCTTCCTTTTCTATTTTAATCATGTAGGTGTTCTATCCCAAGCAAAAATTTGTTAATAATTAAATCTTGCATGAACTCTGCATGTTTCATGATTCCATGTAGCATGTTTCCTATTAGTTTCATGTAGGTTTTCTCTCCCATACTAAAACCCTTAACTAGTAAGCTAGTTCATGTTCACGTCTCTAGGTTTCATACTGAGTTTTGCATGGTTTTCCCTATGTTAGTTAATAAGCACAACATGTTTAAAAATTTTATCCATGAAACCATGTATCTAAAAATCGTAAAATGCATATTTTTGAAATCCTCATAATTTTCTCTTAATTTTCATATTTTTAGATCCATGAAAAACTTCATATAATAAAGGTGACTCTGTTCAATGAACAATAATGATCTTGTTACACCGTACGAACATACCCACCTTTAAAATTTTATATCTATTAAACCGGTCAAGATAAAATCTGGATATGCATATGGTTGAAATCCTTATATTTTTTATTTTTCTTTTCTTTTAATTTATTAAATTCTAACTGATTAAAAAGTGGCACTGTTCATTATTAAAACTCCATCCGAACTTTCAAAATTTTTATCTTTTAAACTAGGTAAAATAAAATTGTGATATTTCCGGATTAAAGACCTTGTATTTTTCTCTTATTTATCATATAATTTTTTTTTGTCAAATTCCTCTTAAATAAAAAGTGGCACTATTCACTCCAAATGAATAGTAACGTGTTAAATGAATAGTAACCCTGACTTTTGATCACACCTCTACCGTAGGATGCACTCTCACCTTTTTAGAAGTTCCACCTAACCTTACTATACACCTATTAATCTTTATGTCCTATGTATTCTTTTCCCTTGTTCTCTTTATTCTTTAAAAACCCTCAGCTCTACCATTAATCTCCCAAAATATATATGTATATAATAAAATATAAATATTAAATGCGCATCCATACCCGTGACACCAATTAAAATAAGCATCCTTTTAAAGAGACTCTATTTTTCTAAGACTTTTAAATTATATGAAAATAAATATGAATTGACGTCTTTACAAAGAGACACATATTATTGGAAAATCTTTACAGAAAATAAAATATGATAATGATAAATGACGAATTAACCTCCAAACGAATGGACACTATTTTAAGAACTGGCGTTTCTTTATATGGATGTCAATTAATATAATTTTATTTAATTATAAGAAATGCTAGAATTGGCGCCACTCTAAGGAGGCACTATTTTTTAAAATTAACGCCTGCTTGCATAGACGTGATTTTGCTATCTCTCAGGTTTTATGTGATTTATCATAAGGTCATCTTTGTCCAAAGTTCTGTCCTTGAATTCCGTGAATCTACCTTAATGTTCCTACAATGGCTTAGTCCTTGGAATTACTTTGGTCATTATTCATGAGATGGATATTGTCTAAAGATTTATATGGGGCTATGGGTCCAAATTTGACATTCAATGCTAGAACGTTACTTGATAGGAGCCCAGATCTTGTCCCATGGGCGAGGCAAAGCCCAGACATATACCGGTACTATGAATGATCGGGTGTGGCATTGCACCAATGATAAGCAAGATTTAATCTAGACAATTCCAATATGATATGATATGTTCTTCACTTAATATGCTACGATATTCAACTTGGTCCAGAAAGGGAAAAACTTCGTTATTGACAAGTCTTTAAGGGCCTCTTTGGTAACAGAATAAAGAAAATTGGGTTTATTGAAACCCAGATAAATTATTTCTATTTTTTCACTTTTTCACTTTGGTATGTATCCTGGGTTAAGGTGGAATAACCATAGCTATAACTAATTATTCCATGAAAACCCGGGTTAAAGGTGGGAAAACCTATCCACCTTATCAAATTGAATTTTTACTTATTCTTGGAGTTAAGACCTCTTATTCTTCCCTTATTCATTTATCAAAGAGGCCCTAATGGTTATACATTTTCATAATATCTTATTCGCAATACATCTTCTATATGCTTGTCCCTATGAGATATGCTCTTGACACTTTCTCTTCATGTTCTATTTTCATGCCTAGCTATAATTCTTGTTATTCCACTCTCAACACTATCATGCGTTCTATCATACATGATCATGGCATATTGTATAAATCGTTAATCACTTTAAGCAAGTCTGGATTAGAGATATAATTCCTATCGAGCGTTCGCTCACCTAGTATTTTCTCATATTTTTCAAGTAATAATGAAGATGAATGCAACTAAGATGGGAAAGGGCAAGAGTGATAAGAGCTCTGGCAAATTTAGTTGAACCTTCGAAGTCCTGCATCGAGTCGAGTCTCGCTAGTTTGAGAGTCTCCTTGTATTTTTCTTTTATTTGAGTCGTCTATTTTAGTCAAATAGTAATGAACTTATATTTGGAATTTTAATGAAATTATGTTGTGCCTTTATGTTTGCTCTAAGTGACACGACTGCATCACTGCCACATTCTGAGCAATGTCCCCTGCTATCGGATCGAGGCGTGACATGCACGTATCCATCAAGAACAAGTATAGAGTAGATATATAGTATAACTCTCCCTTGTTGGGAGTGGGATAAGAACCGTGCCCATGATTCACAGACGGAGTGCAGTTCATGAAGCATAACTAAAGAAGATATGCATTCGTAAATAGGACACTGCATAGTCTATATATGTAGTTAAAATCACAATCTACACCCAAGATAATTTCTCCATGATGTGAAAGTATAGGTATGTGAGCAACAAACCCCAAACATAGGGATATGCAGACTTTGTAAGTAACACAAGAGGATTAGTCTATTATCTACACATACATTTCAGGTTCTCGACTTTCGGTAGCTTCACACAGCCAACTTGTTTATTTTGAACTTTGGACTTCACCGTTTGACTCAAGGCTCATCATTTGTTCAATGAAGAGACCCAGTTACTAGGATCTGTCACTTCTTTCTTTCTTTTTTCTGACTATGAAAATTTATTTCACCATTTTACGCGAGGCTCCTCACTTGTTCAGTGGGAAGACCCAGTTACAAGGATTAATATTCCATTTATTCATCATGTTTTCTTTTTTTTTTTACAAAGGCGGTAGGTAGCTTTTTCCTCACGATTACCCTTCAGGTTCGTGTAGGAATTTGAGCATCAATACAGTGTTAGGAAGAATTTCCAAAATCCTTATGGTTAGAAATCATTAAACACATTATGTGTAAGGTGCGTGAGTTTTATTTCGGGTGTATTTTGTGAGTTACGCTAGAGACATAGATATGACTCTCCCCTTTAAGGTATGCACTTAACAAAAATTAGTTTCACCCCCTTAGTATATGACAAGATCCACACTTGTCTAGAATTGGGGTAACATTATTTAGCAAGGAGATATGCTCTTAGAAAATTCAAAGTAAGTGTTTTAAACTATACTACATGCAAGCATACAAGTAGAATGAGCAAATATTAAAAATCTTAATTAATTAAAAGTGTTTGTTCACAAAGTATGCAGTATGTATGGAATTTTATTCATATTTACAAAGCATATGACTTACTGATTATTTATTCTACAGATTCCATGTTTTTTTGCTTATGTTGGAGAATTATTATAAACTTTTTTAATTTAAGAGTTTGATAAAAATACCAGCATTATTTGTAGGTATAGGATTAATACTGAAGCAAGGAAGGAAGGGTTTTATGTATTGACTCAGACGGAAGGTCTGACCCAAAGGAGTGGGGTGAATCCCGGTAGGACTGGAGATTGGTGTTAACTAAGGGGAGTCATTTTGTTCATTGACCTAGGCGGGAGGTATGGGCCAAAAGTAGGATAGTCATCGTCATAGATGAAGGGTCGTGACGTCGGACTACTTAGCGTAGACGGAAGGTCTTGCCACCAAGGGTAGAATGCCTATCAGCTTTGACGGAATGTCATGAGGCCGAGGGTAGAATATGTATTGGTTTCGATGGGCTGTCATGTCGCCAAGGTACTTGACTTAGACGAAAAGTTTTGACGCCAAGAGTAGAATAGTTGCTGGCTTCGACAGATTGTCGTGACCCCGGATCACTTGGCTTAGAAGGAGTGTAACGCCCCAAATTTTTGGATTGTGTTTTCGTAGGTTGCAGATCATTTTTGAGTGGATTTTAGACTTTTATATTTGCTTTTTGGACCCTTTGTTGGTGCGTTTGTGGGTTGTTCTGGGTATGTGGTGGTGCATTGAGTGGTCTGGCTTTTTCCCCAAAAAATTTTGAGTTAGAATCTATTTTTTAGGGTTTTTCTGGAGTTCCTGTGATTTTTTTTAAAAAATAGAAAAAATAATAAAAATAAAAGTTAAACCCTTTTTTAACCCCCCTCTTTCCCCCTCCTTTGTCTCGTCTCTCTCGACTCACCCTCTCCCACACTCTCCCGTCTCTCTTTCCCCTCCCCCATTCTCACCTCTGGCGGTCGACGATGGTGGGGAGGCTCGGGGTGGAGCGACGGCGGCAACGTGTGGTGAGGGCAAGGCCAAAGGTCATGCGGAACATGAGGCAGACGTGGTTGTGTTCGTGGGAGCCGATCGCGTGGGGTGATCATCGTTCTTCGAGGTTACGATGGGTTAAAGCTTCGGATAAGGTAGGGGGATGGATTCCTACTCTCCCTACATGTTTTCCCTGCATTTCCATGCCACGATGAGGTCAAGAGCGGGAATGTCTTTGTTTGGGGGTTAAATGCATGTCACGGTTGAGAGGCAGATTTTGGCCGATCTAGGCCTTGATTCGGGGTTCGATTGTGGCCTTTCGGTCGTAGGAATGCCTAGGGATAGATTCCCCATGTTCTCCCTTCGTCCAATGAAGAATGGGGCTCGCGATCGGACTCCATGGGGTGTTCGGTGTGTTTTCCACGAAATTGGCAAGGGACGACCACATGAGTGGCCAACGCATCCAGGACTGGGCAGCCAAGAGTCTAACTGCCAAGGTCTACTGGGATGCTAGAGGTTGGGCCGCCCAGTGTTGTAGGAGGCCAGCAGTCTGGCCGCCCTGCACCCTATAGCCCGTGGTTAGGGTGGCCAAAGGTATGGCCACCCAGGTCCTCTGGGCATCTAGACAGATGGCCACCCAGACCTTGCTCTGCCTAGGGTGGGTGGCCAGAAGGCTGGCCGCCAAGGCCCTCTGGTGGCCAAAAGGATGGCCACCTAGACTCCCTATGTCTCGGCTATGGGTGGCCAGAGAGTTGGCCACCTAGGCCAGTCTATGCCCAGGATGGGTGGCCAGAGAGATGGCCGCCCAGCCCTGTTGGGAGGCCACAAGTCTAGCCGCCCAGCCTCTGGGCGGCCAGTGCTTTGGCCGCCCAGCCCTCATCAACCCAGTGGTACCATATCACGAGGTTTGGTTTTCCAGGGTGTTTGTATGAGGGGTGGCCTTATAGATTTCGTGTCTGAGTGATTTTGTCATGCCCTAGATTTTTCGGATCGTAATCCATGGGTTTCAGAGCGCTTTTGTGAGTCCCGGATCGTGTTTTACGATTAAATCATATTTTTGGCTGTCGAGCCTTCGGACCCCTGCGTAAGGTGAACCGATGTGTTGTTGGGCTTCGGGATGTTACAGGCGCGTTGTGCATTTTTCGAGGATCGTGGGAATGATTTTTTCATAATTTTATATTTTCCCTATTTTTAAAAATTTTGATTTATTTCCTATAAATAAAACCCTTCACCCTCTCTCCCTCATATCTCTCATTTCTCTCCCTCTCTTTTCTCGTTTCTCTCTTTCTCTCCCTCTCTTCTCCGGGTAGCCGACGGAGGTGGAGGTGTTGGGTCCCTTCCTTGGGTGCAACCGAATCTAGAGGGGGGGGTGAATAGATCCCTTAAAAAATATGCCCCCTTTTAAAGTTTGAAAACAAATAACCATACAAAAGATGAGCCATTACAACTATGGACCTGAGATTACAAAGTGTCAGAAGACTCATGCAGCGGAGTAATGTCAAACACCAAAGATCTATATGCATAGATTCAGATTATCAGAGTGCTTTCTTAGGTGTGTGTGTGAGCCTTTGTTCAAACTGCAAGTTAGCTTGTAATCAGTTAACAGCTCACAGTATGTGCAATGTTCGGGCATGACAATGAAAGTGAAACAAAAAACTATAAGTCCTTGTGAAGTGGAGATAGAATAAATGGAAACAATCACACAAGGACACACCACTGCACAACAGGATTTTTAAGGTGGTTAGGTTGCAACCTTGCAACCTACATCCAACCCTCACCAAACCTGTGAGGCTTCACCACACGAGGATGAAGTCCTCAACACACACGGGGATGAATCCCCACACACACGAGGAGCAAGCTCCTTACGAGGACAAAGTCCTCACGCTGCAAAACTGTAGCACACGGGGACAAGCCCCACGGGGATGAACCCCACACATACGAGGAGCAAAGCTCCTCATGAGGACAAAGTCCTCACGCTGTAGAGTTGTAGTAACGGGGATGAACCACACACACACACACACACACACAAATAAACAAAGAAGAAAAACACGCTACAAGTGCAGCAAAAAAACACGGGGGCAACTCCCCAGAAATACACGGCTGTACACCAGCCAAAACCACCTCCGATCTCTAACTAGAGCACCGGACACTTACTAAAAACCGATTCTGTAACACCCCAAAATTTTATATAAATTATTTTAAGGCATTTCAGAAATTTTTAGGAATTTCTAGGATTTTTCTAAACTAAATAAAAAATTAATTAAAGCTTAAATAGAATATTGAGTGAATTTTAGGATAAATACATTATTCTTGAAGCCCAAAATAATAACCAACTAATTGGGACAATTAAATAAGCCCAAAGGACTCAAAACCAAGCCCACTAGTCTTGGCCCATATTCTAGAAGCTAGGAATGGGTAAAATCTTGGAATTAAGAAATAATGACTCTTTTAAATGGATAATAAGTGAGACAATACCAAAAAGAGTTTGAACCAGTTCAAATTTGGAGCCCACATTGCTAGCGGTCTATCGCAAGACCGCTAAGAGATGGGTAACGGTCTAGCATTCGACCGTTAGGATCTGTCAGTTCCGTGAGAGAAAGAAAACGTTAAAAGGTTGGATTTTTAGCGTCCAAATCATCTTGGATCAACTCTATCAACTAATTAGATAGGTCTAGAAGGATTGTAGATCGAATGTGAAGTCTAATTGGGACTCTAAGTTTGTTCCAATCCTCAAACCCTAGCTAAACCATATAAATATATCCCATATTTAACATGTGTGACCCTTACTTTTGGCTCGCTAGGAACTCAGGTAAGGAGGACGAATTAGTGGTAAGTTTCTTCTAGGAATTTGTTTATTTTAGTTAGAACTAACTACTCACCAATTTTCATGTTAGGAGATCAAGCCTACAGGAAGTTAGAGTCTTCCAAAGGTGCTAATTCTCCAACAAAAACTCAGGAAATAGTGCGGCCGACCCAAGAAGATCAGGGAAATAGAAGCTCCAAACGAGGTAATTAGATAAGGGTTCTTTAGAACTTTATGTTCCCCTTCATATCCTCTTCTTACTCTCAAAATTTCACGTCCATAGGTCAAGGGAATTAGGAGATAGAGAGGCATGAAGATGCTGGTTTAGCACAAGAATGTGCAGGAACTAGGGCTTGATGCCAATCAGAAATTCGAAGTCTAGGAGCACTATTAAAGGTAGGTTATCTCATGAATGACTCAAATTTTATGTCAGGAATAAAAGCCCTCTTGTTTCATTCGTTTTCATGCACTATATCTAGAGAATTTCATGTTTTACGTATGACTATGCATCTAGTTTAGTCTTCATGCATAATACTTAGCCGAATGAAGAGAAAAATGGAATTCCTTGTTGTTCATACAAACCTATGCATATTGTTGGCCTATATACGCTCTATCATGATTATGGAAGTTTATACATGTTGATTTCCATGCATGATGTATCTTAGATTAGCATTTTATATTATTTTCATTGAACTCAATTTTATGCAGGAAGAAACGGTCTTTCTGTAGACCGCTAGGAGAACTATCACGGTCGTACGATAGACCACTAGCCAAAGATTAACGGTCCTGCATTTGACCATTTTCTGTTTCTGATTTTGTAATATTGGTAACCCAAACCATATTACAGAATTAACCATAGTTAATGTATAATAAGCCCAGTTAACTAAGCTTTATCCCTATTTTAAGTGATGGTTTATAGACTTAGTTATTTTTACTGTTCATCATGATAGATTTCATGTTTTTATGCACATTGGTATTATTTTTAACTTATGTTAATTTGTGACCAAAATTACATATATTCTTGTAATTAAATACATGTTTTAAATATGATCCATGATTTAACTTGATCATTGTTTTATCACGATTCTATCTCTCTTTTCTTGAGTCATTTTCTTAAGTATATGGCGCATATCTCGGTATGTTGTCATTAGTTACACTTTGCGTAGTAGGAACACAAGCTTGGACATGATGGCCTCTCCTTTGGAAATTCCTTCCAATGGACTAGAAAATCTTGTTTCAAGGCCTCCGTAATTCTCCGTGAGCCTGTGATTCCCACTAGGATGCCGAGTTGGTTCTATCATTAAAGGCCAGTTGTCTCGAAAGCACTTATACCGATGTTTTATAGTCTGGACATTAGTGGCCATCTGGTTGACCGCCAGAGTCTGCTAGCGGCCATTCACTAAACCGCTAATGGATCCTAAACGGTTCTCCACTAGACCGCTAAAGATTCTAGATGTCCTGTTTTCAAAATATCGAACTGTCTTCATTAACGGTCCTGAACTTCACCACCATAGTCAAGAAACGGTCCAGTAAACGACCGCTAATATCCTGAATTTGATTAACCCGGGGTTTGACTCAAGGGTTGATTTTCCTAAGTTCCTAGATGGTCCAATTGATTATCTAGAACCTGTCATATTATTCCAAAGATATCTAAGTAATTTAGAGAATTAAAGAATGTACCGTTATGCCGCAGATTTGTTTCCATGGCATAACCTAGTTATTATATGCATTTATTGAAATCTCTTATTCTCAATCGAAGCATTCTTATTTTTCGTTACTTCATCATGAAGCTTATTATCTGGAATTGAATTAGTGGCCTTACTTTATTGTTACAAACATGGAAGTATCTTGATTTATACATGAAGATGCAGTTCGAGCACTGATTGTGTTCAAGGGCTCTATGCTACTCCCCTCGACTGATTATCGGAAACATACTGTAAACCATGGGGCATGATGCTACTGGCGTCGCATTGCGTTGGGAGTACTTTCTTTATAAATAAGTGAAAATCCACGGTATTCTTGTGAGACTCTCTCTTGATTGAATTGCTACATGCTAGTTACATGACATTATAGTGCATAACATTTATGGTTATGAAAAGTGAAAGTGAAAGTGCGTTCTTGATGCATGCAAGCATATTCTTGTTCGTGAAAGACCAATTTACGTTCTTGCTATATTCAACTCGATCTTGTTCACATATCATTACTCATCATGATCTTATCGTGCTATTATGTTACTTATTTTATCCACGTGATTCTTCGTACTTGCATGTTCTATCTTGCATTCTAGAGCTAAAATGATAATTACTTAAACATTGCCTACATATTGATACGAAGATATCTACTGGGAAAGTGTGCTCATGACCCTACTTTTCAATCTTTTTTAGGAAATTCTAGCGGGGTGGATTCGGATTATTCAAGTGATGGATCCGAGAGTGATTGATGGTTCAAGAGAAGCCATAGTTATGTCTAGTCAAGAGTCAAATGTGTAATTTTTACTTTTTTGAGTCCTATTAGTCAATGAGTCAAGATCATGTACTAGATTGTTATTTACAATAAAATTTAGCTTTTTGATCAATTATTATCTCCATTCATCTTATGTGTGAATGATTGTGCTCTGATTATTATTGTCACTTGAGGCTTCTCTTGTCGACTGTTCACGTTCTCGAATATCTTCTGCTGTACATAAATCTCGGGGCATGATAGATTCAAAGATACAAGAGGAAAACACAGAACAAAAAGAAGCAAGATAAATGTAGCTTCTGGAGAGGTTCATGAAGCTATTTCTGCAGGACTAAACTTCTTGCTCTTTAGGCTCTCTTCTTTTTCTTCACTACTCTGGACTGGGTCGGACTAGAGCTGGGCTACACACCTCTCTCTTTTCTTCCTCTCTTCTCTTTCTCTTTTTCTCCTTGGGACGAGCTAAATTGATTTTACTATCAATGCATTTGCTCGGCCAACCCTTCCAAGGTGGTAGAAGCTTCATATTTATGGAGGGAAGTTTGGATTTGCACCTTTGACTAGGAGAAAGCAATCTGGACAATTCAAATCACAAGTCTTGAGTCTTGGGGCATCGAGCTTCTTCTCCTGGAATGGTGGTTGAAGGGAAATTTGTTTTCCCGCCTTGGAGTGTTTCTACAGATCATGGTACATGCTGTGGAAGCTTCCCTTGGGCCTGGAGTCTTCTAAACCATTATTTGATTGGTCAGAATAAACAATGAAGCTCTTTGACCAAATACCTTTTTCCCTGGTTATCTATGATTGGTCCAGGATATAGTAGAGCAGGGGTACAGACTTTTTCAGAGTTGATCTTCTGCCAGGTTCTTTCACATACTACAATTTGATTGGCTGTGGCTAAAATGTAGAGTACCATGAAAAGAGACCTTTCCCAGATATGGTACCTGACAGATCCTTCTCCCAAAAAGTTGTTCTGAAGCCTCATGATGAAGGGGACAGTTCTCTATCCTAGGAGCTTCTTTTCAGATTGTGAAATACATGTTTTGGGAGTTTGCGTCGCTGATTTTTGGCCTCTAGATAATTTCTGAAACATTACAGGTTTAATAGATATGGGCTTGAAAAGCTTCTGATGCGTCAACGCAATGATGGGGTAGAATCGACGCAGCTTTACATCTTCTTTGAGTTGCTTGCGTGCCAGAACTTCATGGGGTCGACGCAGCTATAAGGGTGCGTCGACGCATCCTTTGAGAACTCTCTTTATAACAGTTTTTAGGAAGCCCCTTTTTTCGACACCCTGAGAGAGTGAGGTTTGTTGGGTCCCGTAGTGCAGGAACACGGATCTAGAGGGGGGGTGAATAGATCCTTCTGCTAAAAACTATGTCCAATAAAAAACACAAACTAGCACACAGCGGAATTTATCAGATTGATAGGATTGAGGAAATTAATCTAAACAAGTTTAAACTTGATTCACTCAATCTCTCTGAGCTCACACGATATCACAAATAGATATGATAGTGAACACACAATCACAAGAATCAAACCACAGGATACGGGGATTTTTAAGGTGGTTCGGGACCACGACGGGTTCCCTACGTCCACCCCTCACCAAACCGGTGAGGCTTCACTACACGCTACAAAATGTAGCAACACGGGGACGAACCCCAGCACACACACGCTGGTTTTATAGCAAAACACACACACGAGGCCTTGCCTCAACCTGCTGCCACAGCAGCACACACACACATACACACAGGGGAACACACCCCGAACAATATACCTTACATGGAGATACAACTCCGTCCACACACACGTAGGGCAATGCCTACACAACCACACGGGAGAAAACTCCCAACAACACACACGGATATACTCCGCACAAATCGACACACATAAGACCACACAGACACTCGGAGACCCCTTTCTCCGAACACCCACACAAAATATTCTGTCAAATGTATATGTAACAATCACAAATATATGCTATGACCTTCCACACAAATTCTATAGATGTAAACTAGAAGAATGCATCAAGTATAAGGCTCCCCCTTCTTCATCAAAATCTGATTCTCCTTGCTCGTTGATGGATGATCATAATCTTGACATCATCTTCTTCCTCTCCTCTAGACACTTCTCTTTTCCTTATTCCAATCTCCTCTCTTCACCTGAAAGAGTAGATAGACATAATGAGTTCAATCTTTAAGCTAATCTCAAACAAGAATATAGACTTGAATGGTTTAGATATTCCCCTCTTCTTCACCTATACAAAAGAATACATGAGCATTAGAGATGTTGTATCACAAAGATTGTAGCTCATATATATATGCAAGAGAGAGTGAAAAAAGAACATGTAAATGATTATTACACATCTTAGATGCCCATTCAAAACCTTGAACAATCTCAAACAAAAGATATAGAAGTGAAAGATCAAGATTACTCCCTCATGAAATGCTTCTACAGGATGAAGAACGTTCTTGAAGTAATTTTGAAGAGATGCAACACGAACAGAGGTTGGATCTTGATTTCAGATGCTGCCTTCAGTTGTATATGATCTTGGGCCTTGATTCAAGCTTCTTCCCTTTAATTTCAGCTTCAGAGCAAGGTGGAAGAGGGCTTGGGAGCTTCAACTCCGAACCTGCACACACAAGGGTTAGAAGAAAACAATTTTCAGATCTAGCATCCTCTCTCTTAGGGTTTGCAACCCAAGAGATGTATATAAGTGTTTAGGTCGGTCTAGAAACAGCCTAGGGACCAGATCCACGAATTAGGGAGACATTTAGGGCATTTGGAATTGATTGGTTGGACTTTCGGAGCAAGAAAACGGCGGTCAAAATGTGCGGCTCGAGGTCCGACCGGAATGGGTCGACCCTTGGGGTCGACCCTCAGGCAATCAGAAGCCAAACAGAACACTTTTTGTGTTCTATTTTACTGGGGTCGACCCTCGCACTGCCAGAAATCAAACAGAACTAAAAACAAGTTCTGGGTTAAAGGGGTCGACCCTTTCAAGCAGATTACACAAAAAATAGCTCTGCGCGCTTCGGCGACAGAAATTAATTCTCCTAGCTCCGAACTCCGATCGAAGCAAGACTGGAGGCGTTGGAAAGAGGACTCCCAGAGCTACAACATATAATTTTTAGAGGGGAGATCCAATGGTTGGATTGAAAATGGTGAAGACTGTAAGACAGTTTGAGTTTGAAAAATAACTAAACCTCCATCAAACCAAAGGGAAACAATTGATTAAATGTTACCATAATCCCATGAAGATCAACAATAATTTTGCATCCTGAAAAACATGATAAACCAAGAGGTTAGATCAAGATAAAATTTATGGGTCATGCATTAACATATGAAGCTAGTTTTGAGACCGAGACCCAAAAATCATGAAATGTGACTGCGAAATCATTAGCATGAGACATATGAGCATTCCCATGATAGATCAGTATCAAGGCATTAGAGAACTCAATTTTCCAGTTCAAGATCAGAAGAGTCTCACCATGGATTCCAATATAACTTCTTACCTTGAAGCAATATTACCCTGCACTATATGGCAATGAACTCATAAGCAAGTTGATATTAAATCGAATCTCAAGATCCGAATTTCAACCCAATTCTCCTACAAGCCATTTCACCAACCATTTAAGCCATATGATCCGAAGGACAAGGAACCATCATTCAAACTCATCAAACCACATATCATTCCCTCCATTCATTTAGCATTACCAAAGTACACATTCATGATATGAGGCTCAATATGACATGATGTACATGAGGCTCAATAGGACATGATGCTCGAGTGTGCTTTTCACAAAGGCCTTTCACATTGAAGATAGAGCAACCGCACCAAGTGTAGATGGAATGTATATGTAATGTGCTAACCTCAAAGCACGTATGAACCTCAAAGAGTCACAGATGCATTCACATGATGATATCCCAAAAGAAACAGTTTGTAATCAAACAGTTTGTAATCATTTCCACAATCATTACATACTTCATACACATGAAGACATGAGTAACCATTCACGCACAAGGCCAAGCAACAGAGTCATTTTGTAATCATCAAAATCACATACACAACAATCTCCCCCATTTTGATGATGACAAAATATTATGCTATAATGCTCTCTCCCCCTTTGACATAATCAGAAATGGGGACCATGATGGAAAATCCAGAAGGGCAGAAACCCATGGACAACCAGATTATGAAGAGAACCAATGTGTACAATTATGCATGAACTAATTGCAGAGCTGTTGGAAATCAATTGTTGAAATGAAACTCTTATACCAAGTGTCTGATACCAATTATGGAAAGTGAAAATGCAAATGTGGATAATGTGGTCATGCAAGATGACAAAATGATATGCAAATGCACATGAGTTGCAGCAATTGGAAATGGCGTATGGCATGAACAATGATGAGCCAGCAAATAAGCACTCAAACACCAATAGAAAGGTATTGACTCATGCAAGACCTGATGAGTTAAGCAGATAAGATCACATGCAAAGCTCCCCCATTGACATTGACACATTAGATGACTGTTTTTGATTTTCAAATTTTTGATTTTTAGTTTTCTTGTGAAATGCATGAAGCATGATGTATGAAAATGATGAGACATGAATTGCATACAATGTAATCAAGCAGATATCTATAGATACATGCAACATAACTCCTTCACAAGAAGTGAAACCAATTGATATACAATGAGGGGTAGGTGTAGGAAAAGTGCAAGTGAGTCATTAAGTTCAGAATGCTCATGTTTACACTTAGAGGACTATGCAGATAAATAGGAGAAGACGTATAGCAGGTCATTGCAATTAATCAAATTTTCAGAATACATATCAAATCAAATTACCATGTGCAAGTGAGTAACATGAGAACGAAGTTTAGCCATATGGATAACCAGATTTTCAAGTAAACACAATAGTAAGTGTACAAACTGCATTTCAATCTAGAGAACAGCGTATTGGAGGCTTCGCTCTACCTCAATCAAATATATCATCAGAAATTTTCATACTGACAATCTGAATTTTTCTAAGAAGGATCAGGTTCAAAATAATTCCTTTTTACGCGAGGAGACACATGGAGCTCATGCTAGAATCCCCGGTTACTCAGAGTACTGAACCTTGTCACCTCATTTGAACAGAGATACTTTATTCAACACTTTTCAAAAATGAACCACATCACGTCTCAGGTGACATGTGCCCAGTTTACTCAGTGAGACTTAGCATTGCTCTGCCTTTCATTTCAGCCATCTTTTGTATGTGGAGGCAGGTAACTTTTTCCTCAACTGTCTCTTATCATCCATGCAGCAAGTTGAATTACTTTAGAGTGTTGAAATGAACTTCCTATATCCTTATGAATAACACTCAATTTCACATTAAAGTGCATGAAGTGTACGAATTTGATTTAACATGTATGGAGAAAATTTAACTTAAAAAAAGATAGTGTAGCTCCCCCTATGTAAATACAATAAGCATGAAATGCTCCCCCTGAGAGTTTGACATGAAGCACACTTGTTAAGACTCAGATGCAACATTATTTAACAATGGAGTATTCGGTCTTAGATGTTTCAAAGGAAGGGGTTGAATAGCATATAATAACATGCAAGCATACAATGGAGATATGCATATGCAATGTAAAATGAAAAGGTATGCAATGTCAATGCTTGAAATGTTGGCTCCACAGATATGATGACCAATGTTGGAAGTATTCTTTTTGGCATTTATGCAACATGAAATGTTCAAGATGATGCATTTCAAAATATGCACTATATGCATGCTAGAAATGCCAACTATGCAACAAGACACACGATGAGCTTCATCTTCCAAAAGCACTATGTGAATGATATGTAGAGAGTGATTTGCAAATATACAATGTGATGCACGATTCCAGATTTCACATGACACTCTATATGTACCTAATGCAACTAATGCATGACACGCATTACCAAATGTTAAAATGTGAGGACACCACTTTATTCTGAAAAAAGAATTCAGAAAATTTATTCAGAGCATCAAAACCATCACATGTGAACTTTTCTTGAAAATAGTTGTGCTTTTAACCAAAAAGATGAGTGGCACATTGGTAAAGACCATGGAACATTGATCAACTTCAGTCCTCAAAAAGTTCAGCCACAGAACAACATCATCATGCTGAGAGAATAGAACAACACCATTTTCAAAATTTTCATCATGCAGAACTCCCCCATAATCAATGTATGATTTCAGAAAATTCATTTAAGTTGGATGCCATATGCATAAATGATTTATGGTACCGGGCGGAGGTATATTCTCATGCATGGTGATTACTTTCAGACAGGCTTGACCTGCCCTTCCACATGTCACCATTTTATATACCATGTAATCATTGAAATGATGATCAGAAAAATACAATGCATTCCCATATGACATCGGGGGTTTAGCAAAAGGTATTCAATAGATACACTCTCATATATACTTCTCAGATGTTTCAATACCATTCAGCCAAACATTCATTTTCCACATGGTCAAGAGCAACCAAAGAGTATTCAAGATTTGAAAATCACTGTCTGTCAAGAGATAGCACTAGCACCAAGACTATAGAACTTCAGCCAAACACTTTATTTTCTCACCTTTACCTACATTGACATCTTCAAATTCTTTGCTTTATTTTGCTTGTGTAATCTTCATCAACATGCTCCTAATCTTAATAGAAGTAGAACAACTTTGGCATTGAAGTCTTCTTAAGCTTCTTTCTTTCTCTCCTGCAAGAAATAGAATGATATTAGCCAAAAGAAATGGAAGCAGATCAAATCTTGTATTGAAGTCCTCTTGAGCTCCTTTCTTTCTCTCCATGATTTAAAGGTTGATGGTCATTATCAAACCTGTACTGTAAAGAGCTCAATTCATGTCAATCTCAATTCAATACAAGTGAGAAAACCAATTTCAATGTTTTTCTTCCACAAGACAATCTCTTATGAGCTGCAAGTATGAATGATGAGCTTCAAGTATCAACTCAGGGACAAGCCCAAGTTCACCAAAGCATCACACAAGAACTGGCCAAGTCGACTTAGAGCCTTCCCCTTGGCCTCAAGGCAATCTTGCAACAAAGTTCTCATTTGGTTGTTTTGGGTACCCAAACCTTCTTAGGTCCCGGATGGTTAGTTACACCTCTAGAGGGTGCCTTCCACAGTTTTTGGACATGCATATCATCAAAATACATTAAAGAGCAATAATATATGGTATGCCCAAACTCACCACAATAATGACAACAACCAAAAGACTTCAGATTTTTCTTGTAAGAATGAGCATGAAATTTTTGTGGGTTTGAAGAGATGTTCTCATTTTTCAAACCAAAGTAATTGTTCATCATATGACCAAACCTTCCACAATAAAAACAGTTCAATGTAGCAAATCTCTCAAATGGTCTTCTTTCATGCATGAGAGTTATCAAGGGTTCTTTTTGTGTTCAAAAGCTTTCTTGGCTTTGTGAAGCCATTCATTTTCTTGCATGCTTCTAGATCTTCAGATTTCATCAAAAAGTAATCATGCATCATATGACCAAGTTCACCATAATAAAAATATGAGATTTTCTTTGTGGATGCATGTGTGTGTGCAACATGATTTTTCTTGACATTCATCGTGACACCAACAACACTTTTAGCCTTTTTATGCAAGTTTTGTTTCTTTTTCAGACTTTCATTTGATTGCTTTGTTGTTTGAGGAACAGATTGATTTGGAGACCCATTTGATGTGGTGGCTATATTAGAACTATAGACAAATGATGTGTAGACTTTATTTTCATAGTTCATTTTGTTCACAGGATTATAGCCCAGCCCCTCTTTTTAGAAATTCACCTTAGTCCCCAATATCTTGTTCAGATTTTCTTCCCCATTCACAAACTTACACAAAGAAGCATTCAGATCAAGAATTTATTTTTCAAGTGATGAAATGTGCAATTCATAGGAAATGATCTCATTTTCACAAGAAATGACTTTTTCATTCAATTGAGCATTGATGGTTTGGTAGCTTTCCATTTTTTGTTCTAACACAAGCATCTTGTCAGATTCATCAACAATCACAGATTTCCCTTTTTCAAGTTTTTCAAGATTTTTCAATCTACTTTCAAGCAGGGAGATCTGAATTAGCATTACACTGTTCTCCTTTTTGAGTTCTTCATTTTCATTTGTAAGTTTATCATTCATAATCAATTCATTGGAAATATCCTGATCAATTGAGTTTGATTCCATTTTGTTTCTTAGATCTTTTTCAGTTTTCTCCAATTGATTGATTTTATTCTTGAGGGCAACATTCTCATTTCTCAAACAGACAATGGTTTCTTTGTGACATTCAACATCATGCTCTAAAAGTTCATTCAACTTATCAAGCTCAGAACACTTATCATAAGAATCATTTTCATGGAGCATGTTTTCATATTTCTTTTTCAGTTTTCTATTTTCCGACTTGACTTTCTTATATTGTTTTGCCAACTCATCATAAGCATCAACAAGATCTTCAAGAGTAAATTCTTCAGAATCTGAATTTACCTCTTCTGCATCTTTGTCACTTTGTTGATATGTATCATCGGCCATGAGACATTTTTGTCTTTCCTTCTCTTGAGCTTTGATCAGCCGGTCCATTAGCTCTTTCGCCGTCCTACAAGAAGATGTAAATGGATACTTGTTACTACTTACAGAAGCTTTCAATAAACTCAAAGCAGTAACATTATCATGATGCATCATTTTATCTGATTAGACCACTTGGTCTCATCTAGAGGTAATATGTGTGGACCATGACAAATCAATTTCCAAAGACTAGGATTAATAGAATTGATCACCATACACAATTTACCTAGCCATGAATTAAAATTCAAACCAGTGAAGATTGACAAACAGTTCATTGATATATGTTCAGTAGAAAAATTCATGATTGTGGAATGCACTGGGATCACTCTGTAGATCGCAAGATCTAGGGACAACAGAGCCTCGCTCTGATACCAATTGTTGGGTCCCGTAGTGCAGGAACACGGATCTAGAGGGGGGGTGAATAGATCCTTCTACTAAAAACTATGTCCAATTAAAAACACAAACTAGCACACAGCGGAATTTACCAGATTGATAGATTGAGGAAATTAATCTAAACAAGTTTAAACTTGATTCACTCAATCTCGCCGAGCTCACACAATAGCACAAACAGATATGATAGTGAACACACAATCACAAGAATCAAACCACAGGACACGGATATTTTTAAGGTGGTTCGGGACCACGACGGGTTCCCTACGTCCACCCCTCACCAAACCGGTGAGGCTTTACTACACGCTACAAAATGTAGCAACACGGGGACGAACCCCAACACACACACGCTGCTTTCACAGCAAAACACACACACGAGGCCTTGCCTCAACCTTCTGCCACAGCAGCACACACACACATACACACAGGGGAACACACCCCGAACAATATACCTTACACGGAGATACAACTCCGTCCACACACACGTAGGGCAATGCCTACACAACCACACGGGAGAAAACTCCCAACAACACACACGGATATACTCTGCACAAATCGACACACATAAGACCACACACACACTCGGAGACCCCTTTCTCCGAACACCCACACAAAATATTCTGTCAAATGTATATGTAACAATCACAAATATATGCTATGACCTTCCACACAAATTCTATAGATGTAAACTAGAAGAATGCATCAAGTATAAGGCTCCCCCTTCTTCATCAAATCTGATTCTCCTTGCTCGTTGATGGATGATCATAATCTTGACATCATCTTCTTCCTCTCCTCTAGACGCTTCTCTTTTCCTTATTCCAATCTCCTCTCTTCACCTGAAAGAGTAGATAGACATAATGAGTTCAATCTTTAAGCTAATCTCAAACAAGAATATAGACTTGAATGGTTTAGAGATTCCCCTCTTCTTCACCTATACAAAAGAATACATGAGCATTAGAGATGTTGTATCACAAAGATTGTAGCTCATATATATATGCAAGAGAGAGTGAACAAAGAACATGTAAATGATTATTACACATCTTAGATGCCCATTCAAAACCTTGAACAATCTCAAACAAAAGATATAGAAGTGAAAGATCAAGATTACTCCCTCATGAAATGCTTCTACAGGATGAAGAACGTTCTTGAAGCAATTTTGAAGAGATGCAACACGAACAGAGGTTGGATCTTGATTTCAGATGCTGCCTTCAGTTGTATATGATCTTGGGCCTTGATTCAAGCTTCTTCCCTTCAATTTCAGCTTCAGAGCAAGGTGGAAGAGGGCTTGGGAGCTTCAACTCCGAACCTGCACACACAAGGGTTAGAAGAAAACAATTTTCAGATCTAGCATCCTCTCTCTTAGGGTTTGCAACCCAAGAGATGTATATAAGTGTTTAGGTCGGTCTAGAAACAGCCTAGGGACCAGATCCACGAATTAGGGAGACATTTAGGGCATTTGGAATTGATTGGTTGGACTTTCGGAGCAAGAAAACGGCAGTCAAAATGTGCGGCTCGAGGTCCGATCGGAATGGGTCGACCCTTGGGGTCGACCCTCAGGCAATCAGAAGCCAAACAGAACACTTTTTGTGTTCTGTTTTACAGGGGTCGACCCTCGCACTGCCAGAAACTAAACAGAACTAAAAACAGTTCTGGGTTAAAGGGGTCGACCCCAGGGGTCGACCCTTTCAGGCAGATTACACAAAAAATAGCTCTGCGCGCTTCGGCGACATGAATTAATTCTCCTAGCTCCGAACTCCGATCGAAGCAAGACTGGAGGCGTTGGAAAGAGGACTCCCAGAGCTACAACATATAATTTTTAGAGGGGAGATCCAATGGTTGGATTGAAAATGGTGAAGACTGTAAGACAGTTTGAGTTTGAAAAATAACTAAACCTCCATCAAACCAAAGGGAAACAATTGATTAAATGTTACCATAATCCCATGAAGATCAACAATAATTTTGCATCCTGAAAAACATGATAAACCAAGAGGTTAGATCAAGATCAAAATATATGGGTCATGCATTAACATATGAAGCTAGTTTTGAGACCGAGACCCAAAAGTCATGAAATGTGATTGCGAAATCATTAGCATGAGGCATATGAGCATTCCCATGATAGATCAGTATCAAGGCATTAGAGAACTCAATTTTCCAGTTCAAGATCAGAAGAGTCTCACCATGGATTCCAATATAACTTCTTACCTTGAAGCAATATTACCCTGCACTATATGGCAATGAACTCATAAGCAAGTTGATATTAAATCGAATCTCAAGATCCGAATTTCAACCCAATTCTCCTACAAGCCATTTCACCAACCATTTAAGCCATATGATCCGAAGGACAAGGAACCATCATTCAAACTCATCAAACCACATATCATTCCCTCCATTCATTTAGCATTACCAAAGTACACATTCATGATATGAGGCTCAATATGACATGATGTACATGAGGCTCAATAGGACATGATGCTCGAGTGTGCTTTTCACAAAGGCCTTTCACATTGAAGATAGAGCAACCGCACCAAGTGTAGATGGAATGTATATGTAATGTGCTAACCTCAAAGCACGTATGAACCTCAAAGAGTCACAGATGCATTCACATGATGATATCCCAAAAGAAACAGTTTGTAATCAAACAGTTTGTAATCATTTCCACAATCATTACATACTTCATACACATGAAGACATGAGTAACCATTCACGCACAAGGCCAAGCAACAGAGTCATTTTGTAATCATCAAAATCACATACACAACAAGGTTGATACAGTTGTTGATACTCGCTTATTTCTACTTCAGAAGCTTGTCTTGCGTCAACGCTTTCAAGAACATGATGTTCCTGGAGTCGACGTAGCCATGAAGAGCGGCTTGAATCTTGCTAGGAATTCATTTGGAGTCGACGCAACAATGAAGATGGCGTCGATGCAACTGAGACCCGTTATGATTTTCTTCCTTTGTAAGCAAGGGAGTCGACGCTGCTTTGAGTGGGGTCAACGCAGCCTTCGAAGAGTGTCTTTGTAACACCCCAATTTTTTTTTCATTTTTCCGGATTAGGATCCATGGGTTCCGGAGCGTCGTGGTGAGTCATGGAACGTGTTTCGTGCTTTATGCGGGTTCTTGGCTGTCAAGCCTGCAGAACCCTGTGTCGGGTGAACCGACGTGTTGTCGGGCTCCGGGATGTTGCAGTCACGGTGTGCATTTTTGGAGGATTATGGGGAATATTTTTTCCTAATTTTATATTTTCCTGATTTTCTAAATCCCAAATTTCCCTTATAAATAAACCACCCCCCTCTCCCTTCTCACGCTCTCTCTTCTCTCCCTCTCTTCTCCGGTGGCCGACGGAGGAAGGCGGGGGCGAAGCGGTGAGGTTCGTGAGGCAGGGAGCGGCAAGGACGGGTCGAGGATCGAGATAGTGGAGGTGCGGCGCCCATTACCACGTTCGGGTGCCCGGCGAGGGTTTCGTGCGGCATTTCACATGGAAACGGCATCCTCGGCATGCATAAACTTTAGTGGAGGTAGGGGGATGATTCCTTAACCCGTGTACTTCCTTTCCCGCAATTTTGGTAGGCCGAGGTGAGCCGAGTGTGGGTTTATTCATATTGGGGTTAAAAACATGTTTTTAGGGCGTGCGACGGTTTCGTCGAATCGATCGGCATTTTGTAGTTTATTTCCTTCCCTTTTTGTGTCTCGGGACCGGGGGAATGGTCCCCATTGTTTTTCCCATAATCTCGGGGGTGATTGGGGCGTGGAATCGGACCCCTAGGTGGGGCTCTGAGGGTTTTCTGCCAGAATCAGTCGACCGACTCTGACAGATCGGTCGACCTATCAGGCTTCATCACGGACTGGGACTCTACACAGTTCGGTCGACCGACCAGGGCAGAGCCCCCCGTGCTGTGGGCCGGTCGACCCCCCAGTCTGGGCCGGTTGACCGACCCTATTGGTTGACCAACCCCAAGGGTTTGGTCGACCTAAATGTGGTGGGCTTGCCCATTTTTGGCTCCGGTCGACCCGGTTCTGACCCAATGGTTGACCTTAGGCCCCGTGGATGTCCCGAACACCCCGTGGGTACCGTGACCGTGTTTTTGGGTGTCCGGAGGTACCGTGTTATCTCGATTAGCATACCCGAGGGTTTTAAGGGTCTGGGTGACCCTCTTAATTTTTAGGCTTCCGTGTTACGCTTGATCGAGTCACCGTGGATCGGTGTAAGTGCGGAAGGCTATTCCCGCATGTCGTTGGCTTTGTCGGAAAGTAGTTTCATGTGGGCCATGCGAATGGCCTATGAACTGTGAGTTCTGTGACCCAGCCTGGGGCTGGAGGTTTCTTGGGTTTTTCTTGGAAAGGGAATGAACTTAGCGGCTTGTGAGCCGCTCTAATAATTATTTTTCATTGTTTCTGACCGAGGGATAGGCCAGATTGACGGCAGGGAGCCATTCCCGTACGACGATCTTAACTCGAGTCTCGTGACTCAAGGACCGTTGGGTTTAGTAGGTCTAGTTGCTGGCCTAGAGTCTGGTGGCCCCGAACCACCTGCTACACCGTGTTACTCGCAATGGGTGCGTACGTGGCCTTTCGTGTTCATGTTTAGTGACCGCCCACTAGTCGTAGCTTGCCTGGGCACGTGTGTGACTACTCACTTGGGAGTAGGTGGAGAGCTACACCTGGGAGAGACATTTTTGAGGCTGGTCACCGTAGGGCCTCCCTTGTAGCGGCTCGAGTCCAGGCCGGGTGGGAAACCAGCTAGAGGGCCTGACTTTGTGCAGTCAGTCAGTGTGTGCACACATGGTCGAGGACTACGAACGCGTGCTGACAAGCACGACCCCGACAAGACCCTTGTTCTGTGGTTGCTAGTGTGGTGTCTTAGTTTTACTTGGGACGAGGGAGACACCTGAGGTGTGGACTAAGTCGTCAGTGGATGCATCTAGCCTTGCTTCTAGTGGGCAGTACTCATGTAACAACCCGAGATCCGAGTGTCGGAAAGGAACCAACGCGACTCGAACCTCGGCCCGCCACCAACGAGTCTGAAGACTCGGAAGGGCTAAGGATGGTGTGGGGATACAAGAGAAGCTGAAATAACTGCAGGGATGGCACAATAAACAACTAAATACTAATGCATGAAATTAAATAAATAACTAATTTGCTACAAGGTCCAGTGTATCTCATGTCTAAAATAAGTATAGTCAATAGAAAGAAAAGTACAAGTACATAGGGCATACCCCAATCTTGGCAACTGGCGACTAACCCTGGCTATTGGAACAACGTTGAAACTCCGCCACGCCTCTCGACAACCCCGCCTCACCTGAAAATACATGGGTGAGTCTCATTTCATTGGCTCTGTAGGGATCCTGCGGACCCCCACCTCGCACGAAGGAAACAAGGAGGAAAGGCACGCACAAGCGCGGAAGGTAACACTACCTAACGAAAGTACAGTAGAATCAACAAGTAGTAATAAATAAACAGAAAAAGCTCTCTACCGCTAATCGCACCGTACAAACCAACCTCGGTTCGACAAAACACGAGTCCGTACCTACCAGGAGACATGAGTACCACCAACTAGAAGCAAGGCCGGATGCGTCCACTGACGACTTAGTCCACAGCCTCAGGTATCTCACTACCACACCCCAGGCGGAGACTAAGACACCGTACTAGTAACCAAGAACACAGAACATGGATTAGCTAGGGTCATGCTCGTTAGCGCGGGTCTGATGCCCCCAACTGAGTGTGCACACACAAGCCATGCGCCCTAGGTCGGATCCTCTAGTTGGTTCTTCCCCCAAAGCCCGGACTCAACTGCGCGTGGGGGCCCTACGGTAACTAGCTTAAAAATCGTCTCTCTCGGGTCACGCTCTCCACCACTGCCAAGTGGGTTCGCACACGCGTGCATAGGAATGCTACGTCTAGTGGACAGGTCACTGGAGGAGTAGACTCTCGAACGAACGAAAAACAACGCCTGAATCGGGCAAAGCACGAGGACGGCTCCTCGTACCGATACTAACTCACGATGACACTAGCCGAGATCACGCCACCTCTAAGGACCCCACGGCACCCACACACATGGCCCCCACACGATGCCCACAATCAGTCGGACCGCAGGTAAGCACGTGGATTGAGGTCCACTCACCTGAGATTTGAATTGGCAAGAACAGAACTTCGGTCGAGCAGAACCCAGGTGGCGGTCGACTCTTGACCATCCCAGAGCAAAAAAGGTCAAATGCTAGACCGTGTGAGGAAGAGAGGCGGTCACCAACGGTCTGCCGCTCAAATGAGAGAAACGGTCTCTTGAAGAACGTTTGAAAAAAAAATTGTCCACCCTAGGCCGCTTTAGGTGTGAAACAGTCCCCCTTGGGGCCGCCACGCCATGGAACTGTGAGAAAAGCAAAACGGTCGCCTTGTGACCATTGGAGTTTAAAATGGTCTCCCCCGGGACCGCCAAGCAGGGTTAAATGGTCACCCCATGACCGCCATTCCCAAAAATTGTTTAACGGTCGAAATGCAACGGTCAAAAATGCCTCGGGAGTCACGCTGGCCCCATGAGGGAAACGGTCGGCTGCTTGGCCGCCTTAGGGGGGCAGCGGTCAATCGTTCGACCGTATACCTTGCCGACACTCTGAGCTAGAAAACGGCCCACCTAGGGCCGCCTTTAATAAAAATGGTTCCTGGAAGGACCGTTTTCATTCCAGAAAATCAAGAATGGCGGGAATGGCCCCAAAACGCCGTTCCATGTCCCGATCATCGCCCGATGAGAGGGGAAACAAAGGGGGATCCATCCCCAAGCACCCTAGCATGCATCTATGCCCTTAGATCGGTCAAAAACTCCATAAAATGTGAGATCTAATGCTCAACCCCAAATCGTGGATATTTACCCTCCCGACTCAAAATACCCCCACTCGGCCTCCCCTCGGCCTAGAAATCTCGGGGAATGCAGTAAAAAGGGTAAGGATCTGTCCCCCAATGTCAAAGAAGCTCGAAAATCGCCGGATTGCCGCCGATCTCCAAAACTTGGCCGAACACGATCTCTTCACCGTGCCGCCGCCGATGTCCGCCATCCGTCGCCAGAGGAGGAAGGGGCGCCGCAAGGTTCAACGGGAGAGAGGGGGCCACGGTCGCGCTCACGGGGAAGGAGAAGAAGAAGGAAGAAGAAGAAAAGAAGAAAAAGGAAAAAGAAAGAAAAAGAAATGGTTATTTAAAGAAAATCTAGAAAATGCCAAAAATATGTAAAATTGAGAAAAATCATTTCCTCGATCCTCGGAACATGCTCGACCCACTGGTACCGTCCCGGAGTAGGAGAACGCAACGGTTCACCCGATACGGGGTTCCGTAGGTCCGTTAGGGAAAAACACACGTAAACCACAAAACACACTCCGGGACCCTCGAAAGTGATCCGAAACCCACAGATCCAGATCCGAAAAATATCTGAAAAACCCGGGACATTACAACTCCTGTCACACGAGATGAGTTTATTCATGTTTCTTCGGGTGGTTTCGGAGTGTCTTTCCGACACCGAGTTCTAGGGTTTCCGGTAGGATTACCGTGGGTTTTTCCCTAGACGTCACCGGGTTCACGACAGCGAGGTCGTGACTGTATTCCCAAACCGCGTGGTCTTAGGTTGGGCCTTAGTCAGCGATGATGGGCCTCCACGATAGCGTTGTCGTGATGTTTCTTCTGGCGGGGTAGCCAGGGATTTCCTGTTAGTCCGGTGGTCCTCCGACTGTGAGATCGAGCTGTGTTTCCGATGTAGTAGGAGTAGTTGTAGAGCCTAGGTTTTACCAGCCACCGTGTTTACTGTTCCTGCTATTATTGCTGCTTTTTTTAGCGCCGTTTACCACTGTTGTTTTACAGTTGCGGTTGTAGGATGGCACGAGAGGATCTAGAGGCGGCGTGAATAGATCCGACACCTGATTTTCTACTTCTTCAAAGAAACTATACATGGTTGCAATGCAGTTACCATAAACTAAGTCGAAGGGTAGATTAGTGTAGCTGAATGATAGGAAAAACTCTTGGACAAATTAAGTCACCCGTGAAGGGGGGGAGAAGATATGGATAAGCAAACCACAACACAGAGCTTTTAAGGTGGTTCGGCTGCTATCCAGTGAGCCTACGTCCACCCCTCACCAACATGGTGAGGCTTCCACTCCTTGGCCAAAAGAGTTGCACACACGCACACACACACACACACACACAATGGAAGAACTAGCAGAACACGGGGACAAGCCGCCCCCACACAGACACAAGACAAGTCCTCAACACACACTGGGATGAAACCCAATAAAGGAGAAACAAAAAACTAAACAATGACACAACCACACACGCTGCAACTGCAGCTTACATGGTTACAACACCCCACACACAGACTGATTTGTTGTAGGAGAACAAAGACAGCACAAGAAACCAAAACAAGAAGCTACAAGTGCAGCAATTCTGAACGGAGAAGAACTATGAACAGTGGTGCAATAACAAGGAAGCGGAGGAACCAGGGCTGGCTGGCTTGGGCTGCAGATTCTTCTCCTCTCCTTCTCCTTTCCCTCTAATGGAAATCTGAGCAACCACTCCTTTCTCTTTCCTTTTTCTTTCTTTCTCACGTTTTGCTCTTCTTTTTGAAAGGCTTGCACTCCAACAGCAAGGGCAGCATAAGCATCGAACAACAATGGCTCCACCAGTAGCTCCTTCATGTACGAAGGGGCGTCCAATTTATAGGCTCAAGCAGTAGAGAAGCTTCCCTCCTAAGATCTACAAGTTCATTGGCTAGAGTAAATAAGAGTTCTTTGATTAAGAAGACCTACAACATCTTCTTCCTTATAGGTTGGCAGCACCAAGGGCGTCCTTCTGTCCTGGAAGATCTTTTGGGTAGCATTTCTGATTGGGTGGAAGCAAAAAGGAGGTTCCCTTGAAAGGTGACCTTTCCCATATTTGTTAACTGACATTTACATTGACCAAAAGGATTGATATGGTAAGCCAATGATGACAAGGACAGTTGACTAAGCTAGGAGCCTTTTCCAGACCTCAAAAATCATGTTTTTAAGGGTTTGCGTCGGATCTTTTTGCTCTTTGTACGATTTTTGAAAAGACAATTTTATCTGAACATCTTTCAGATGAGCCTTGGGTGCGTTGACGCAGTTCACCCATGCGTTGACGCACTTATTGAGAATAGGCCCTTTAAGCTGCTGCTGGGAAGGCCCCTGCGTCGACCTCCTGACGTGTGTGTGTCGATGCATCTGCTTGGAGATGCATTTATAATGCTCTCTGGGAGAGCCTTGCGTCGATGCCCTGAATAAGTAGGGTCGACGTAGCCTACGCTGTTTGCTTGCCAGCCTGCTGCTGAAGCTCGTGAGGGAGACACATCATGATGTCTGTGTCGACGCAGCTATGAAGACTTGCTTGATGGCTTGCTGGAGGTTATTGTGGAGTCATCGCCACTTTCAGGGTGCATCGACGCATCTATTTAAAGATGAGTTTATAAAGCTCTCTGGAAGAGCCTTGCATCGATGCCCTGAGTTGATGGGGTCGGCGCAGCGTACACCCGTTTGGATTATTTCTACCTCTTGTGCTCAAATGCATTGACGCATCCTTTGGTGGGGTCGACGCAGTCTTAAGCAATTTAGACTTCTTTCATACCTAGCCAATCAAAGGATGTTTCATGAGTTTCTAAATTAATTGGCCAATGACTTATAGTGAGAGATCATCAAAATATCATTTACACAACATTCTCCCCTGTTTTAATGATGGCAACTATGAGTCATTGTGCTCACAGTTTTGACAGCAAATTTGAACACAACTATCTAATTTGAACATAACTATCATGAAGGACATCACGAATACAAGAAGGATTATGTCAGCAACATGAAGGACTGAACAAGATATGCAATGAACACATGCAGAGAACATGTAATGAAGGCTGACTCCCCCTTTGACAAACAAATTTTGACTCATCAAACAAAATTCTCTCTCCCCCTTTGACATACAAACTCTCTCTCCCCCTTTGACATCAGCAAAACATGAGGGGCGCTGTAGAAAGAGCAGTGCAGAGTATGAGATGTAGAGAAAAGCTCAAAAGAGAGATTCAAGACTAAGACACATTGGAGGAAATGACTAGATCAGTTCCAAAAATAGATATCTCCCAGCACACAAGCATGTTGTGGTGGTAGCGTATAACTGATGGATTAAAATAAAAATTTTGAGAAGTATCAGAATTCAAGCAACTAACAAGAAGGTGCTCACTCAAGATTACTAGGGCTAATGCACAAGAGTGAATCAATGTCCTGGATAATCCCCGTTCAGTCTAACTCATTGAGATCTAGTGACTTTTCAGGATTAACTACCACGAGTATTGAGGCCAAACAAGTTGGAATTGTGAGAACTAATCTGAACATGCACCTCTGATTTTCACAGTGTTCGAACTGACAATCAAGTTCAACTAACACCTTTTTACATGAGGAATCACATTTGTTAGATGCAAATGCCCCAGTTACTTAGTGAAGTTAACTGTCATGCCTCATTTAATGAGAGATAGCTAGCCACTTCATGCCTGACCCTCTATCACTTCATTGGTGAAGGATGACAGTTTCTTAGTGCACAAGAGCCATTGCTATGTGAAGCCCTTCTTGCTCATATATATATTTTTTAAATTAAATGCTACTAGATCAAAGATAGTCATGACATTACCTTTTGACGCGAACCACCTCGCGTCTTAGGTGAAGTGCATCCGGTTACTAAGTAAGCCCTAACCATTGCTCTGCAATGAGTGCTTTGGAGAAGTCTCAAATAGTATGGATGTTTGATCACAATACTCAATGGAAGTTCATCATCCAAAATTGTTACTGAATATACATAAGCAGACCATGGGATATTAGAACTGATAACACGTAAAGCATCAACAGAAGTAAGCCTGTGGAGTCCCTCCTGTAAGTTTCTAGTTTTCAGACTTCAGGAAGTTGTTGACGTTAAACCTCAATTCATTTGAACAACCATGATAAAGGGAGATGCAGGAGATTGCTTTCAGAGATGTCAGTCAATAAAAATAGTCTTAGGAGAGAATCTCCCCTTGAAACAATCTACAAGGAAGTGAAGAGTTGACAAATGAATAGGACACACTCCCCCTCAGCAATTGCTAGGAATGGAATGGCTTAGTGTATGGACAAACAATGTGTGGCAATGAGGAAAGACTCAGAGTTAAGGTATGAGGATGAGATTGCAGCGCACATGAAGAGAAGAAGCTGTGCGTCGACCTGTCTTTGACAGTGCGTTGACACAGAACTATCTCACAGAACACAAGATTTGGGTGATTGGAACTGTGGCGTCGACGCAGACATATCAGTGCATCGACGCACTGGAGCCAGACAGATGAGAAACTTCTGATGCACAAGAATTAACTAAGAACTTGACTCAAGGAAATTCCATCAACTCCCCCTCAATCTATGGGTACTAAAATGTAGTAAGTGAGGACCCTTACTACTTGGCGGAGTACCTTCTCACGTATAATGGGTGTTTTCAGACAAATTGTGCCTATCCTTCCACACACCACCATTTCATATACCATGGGTCATGCAGTGAATGGACACAACCTACAACTTATGAACAATGCAACCAATCAGTCATGCGTGATGGACTCCCCCTGACCATAGTAATCAGTGATCCCTTGGACTTAGATGAGCAAAAACATGCAAATGTAATCAAGTGGGAGCTCTACACAAACCCAATTCTCTCCTTAAAGTTGAAAATTTATCATTCCTAAGAGGTTTTGTAAAAATATCTACAATTTACGTCTCAGTTTCAATGAATTGGAATTTAAAATTCTTTTTGCTTACCTCATCTAGAAGGAAATGATGCCTTATTTCAATATGTTTCGTGCTGGAATGCTGGATGGGGTTCTTAGCTAAACTGACGGCACATGTGTTATCACACAATATGGGTGTGCATCCAAGCTCCATAGTCTTGGAGTTGGTGCTTTATCCACATCACTTGGGTCCCACAACTACCTACTACTACATACTCTGCTTCAGCAGTAGATAGAGCCACCGATTGCTGCTTCTTGGAAGCCCAAGATACTAGGCACCCACCCAAGTATTGGCAATAGCCACTAGTGCTTTTTCGATCATGTTTATACCCCGCATAATCAGCATCAGTATATGAAATTAAATGAAAATAGTATGAAGCAGGATACCACAGTCCTAAGTCATTTGTCCTAGAAAGGTATCTTAAGATCCTTTTTATAGCAATCAAGTGAGATTCTTTCGAATTGGCTTGAAATCGAGCATAGATGCACACACTGAACTGTATGTCAGGCCTAGACGCAGTGAGATATAAAAGGGAACTGATCATACCTCGGTATGTCTTAGGATCTACAGATTTACCATCCTCATCTGCATCTAGGGATGCATTTGTTCCCATGGGCATGGATATATGTTTGGCATCCTTCATTCCAAATCTTTTTAGGACCTCCAATGTATACATGGACTGATTTATGAAGAACCCTTCTTTAGTCTGTGTGACCTGCAATCCAAGGAAAAATTGGAGTTCTCCCATGAGGCTCATTTCGAATTCCTTTGTCATAAGTTCAGCAAATTGCTTACACATGGAGGCATTAGTTGAACCAAACACTATGTCATTTACATATACCTATATAATGATGATGTGGCCATTCATTACCTTTTTGAAGAGTGTTTGGTCAATTTACCTCTAATGTAGCCTTACCCGGTCAAATGTGCACTGAGTCTATCATACCAGGCCCATGGAGCCTGCTTTAGTCCATACAGTGCCTTTGTAACGACCTAGAATCCCCGATACCGGTGACCCGATACTGCTAGGACCCTGAGACGCCACCCAAGAGTTGATGAGGCTCCGAAAGGGTTGGAAAAGAGGTTGTGGGGTGCATAAAGATATACAATCACACGCGCATTTTAATGGAATAACAACATTAAGCAATGCAAATTTACATTATCAGAGTGTTATAATTATACATTAATCAAGATGCATAAAGTACAAGTCCAAAATTTATACAAGAGCCAAAAAGGACAACTACATGGGGCATATGTAAAACTTGGAAACCAGAAAGGTTTTCCCGCCATGCCTCTCGCAGCGTCGTCCTCCGCTGGTGGCCATGGCGCTGATGGTGCATTCTGCCCTCCTCCGGGGGAACCCCCTCCAGCGAAAGTAGGAGCCCTTCAGCCTCCCTCCTCTTCGGAACTTGCTGGTCCCCATTGCTCCGTTGCACAGGTTCTAGTTGAATCTCAACAGAAGGCCAAGGTTGCAATCCTGATCAAGAATCCAAACTACACGGACCTTGGGGAGCCGCCGGTTTTCTTCTCCAAGGTAGATCTATAGGCCTCGATGCTTCCTCTATCATTTGCCATTGTAGCTAAATGCTCATATGGACGGCCTACCTTCCCTGATATCAAGAGCTGCTTGTCGCAGCACCTGAGTCTGACTTCTGACTTCATCATCAGCAGGCTTAACCCGCGACATCTGCTCCTGCGATTCGATTGTGAAGCGGACTTTATGAAGCTGTTATTGCATAAGAATATCTATATCAGGAGTTTCTTATTTCGATTCTTTCGCTGGATGACTGACTTTGATTTCGATGCAGATCCCCATACAGCTCCGATCTGGATAGGCTTCTCGTCGCTTCCGGCGAACCTGTACCACGAGGACTGTATGTGGTCTATTGCAGGTAACTTTGGAACTATTCTTAGAATTCATGAAAGGACCCTGGCTATGACAGAAACCTCAGAGGCTTTGGCTTGTATTGAATTAGACCTGTATGCCCATCGTATAGAACGACTGTGGAAAGATTTGGATGGGAAGGGATTCTGGTAGAATGTCAACTACCACCGTGTGCCCTCATTATGTTCGTTCTGTCATAAGCTTGGCCATCTGGAAAATGATTGCAAGAAGAAGCATTGCAAGGCAGCTCGTCCCACAATAATTCCTGTTCCGGTTCCAGAAGGGACACCTCCCCGGCAACTATTTAGGCCTCGTCAAGTTGGCCCTCGAGTTTAATGACATAATCCTTCACAAGGTAATATGTTTGCAGCTTTGCAATAGGCAACCGAAACAATGGAACAAGGTTTGGTAAAGCAAAGTTGTCATGATGGCACAATGGGAGAATTGGACAGTGGTGTGATGGATCATATTTTTGAATCTCGAGAAGAGTCTAAAAAGGCTTCTCCTAAATCACTTAAGCCTGCATTAGATGATTTTGCTGCAGTTTGCACTCAGTTGGTTGTAGGTCAGGAGCTCCCTTCATGCCAAATTCAGCTCCCCATCCAAGACTCTGGTTGCCAATTGGTAATAGCCACTCACCTGAGTGGTTCACATCTGGGCATGATGCAGCCAAGTTGCTCTTCTGATGTTGTAGAAGTTTTGCACTCTAAATTGCAAGTGCCAGTGACTGGTCCTGAAATAGAGCCTAGCAAGGCTTGTCAAGAAATAGTTATGGAGGAGAGCTTGTGGATGCGCTTTATTATTCTTTTTATTTATGTTGTTTATTTATTGGCGTGCCAGTCACCGGAGTGACGATTTCATTGTGCGCTCGACCTGACTTCTAATCAGTCGATTGTGAAGTCCGAGTCGGGACCTGAAGTCCGTCATACCATAAAGGCTATGACGTTAATTACGCCCTTCTAAAGAAGGACAACCCTTGATTAAACGCCAAAAATAGGAGGCCTCGAGAGGTAATAAAAAATTATATTTATGTGAGAACTTTGAACTTCATACCAGGCCCGGAAGGTGGGTAAGAGAATAACATCGACCACAGAAACAAACTATATCGCTGAATCGGCGGTTGAAAAACAATCAGACTCAGGGGAAAGGCGAAATAGAGGATATCAATCGCGGATAGGATGAGCCGCGATCGTGACGGAGGTTTAAAGCATCGGTTAACATTTCGGCAGTGCTTCCCCATGGTCTGGATCATGCCCAGAGGGAAAATAGGCTATCACCCACGGAGTGCCGGGATGAAAGCCGAAAGGAAGAGAGAGGTCGGACCTCTCCAGGCTACACATGTATGCCCTAGGGCAATGTTTGACTCTTCCCTCACAGGAGCTGGTGGCACTCATGCATTGGCATAGCTCACCGGAGCTAAGAGGGAGGCGCGTCGTTGTAACTTCGACACGAGTCGATGGAACATAAGGGAGTCTACCTCCCTTTAACTTTACCCTCAGGACATATCTGGTGATCCACGAGGATCTCTGCGTGGGTTAGCTCTGGGCATTTGGGCTCACAGGGTGGCAACTTAGGCTCTCGGCATGACCACAGATGGAAGGCTAAGGCTCCCGGCGTGAGTGGCAAGAAGGTGGAGGTTCCCAGCGTGGCCGGAGGGGAGAGTCCAAGAAGCTCTCGGCGCCAACTTCCCGGCGCGACGGAGGCTCTCAAAGGGGTGCTCTCGGCGTAGGCTAAAGTGGGGAAAAGGAGCTCTCGGCGTGAGGGTTCCCGGCGCGCTGAAGGCCGCGCCGGGAGCTGATGGCGCCGAGAGTTCGGTGCCGAGAAGGTTGGTGTTTGGGCGCCGTGAGGAGTTTAGAATTTTACGGTACCCTATTTTTTTGGGATTTTGAGAGTTTTCTAGGAATTATATCAAAGTAGATTGGCTCTGGGGACTCAGAGATGGGGTTCAACTGGTTTTAGTTGTGTATGTTTCAAAGGAGGCCGAGAGCTGAGAGGGATTGGAGGAGAAGAGTCCAACGCAGAGACCCTTTTCACCATTACCATGCGGAGTCCCGAGGACAGCTTCAGTGTTATCTTTCATCGGCCTGGGAGGATTTCAGCAGCACCTCCCCCGTACCTAGCGTCTGCCAGGGAGTGATAGACGATCACCCACGGAGTGCCGGGATGAAAGCCAGAATAAGGGGGGGTATGGGACCCCTAGCCCGTGTATGTGACCACAGCACCAACTTAATATCCCTTTGAGGCCATTGAAACTTATGCAGTGGCAGAGTTTCCTTGGCTCGTAAGGTTATGTAGGGGAGTTATCCCCAATAATCTTTATCCCTTAGGTACATATGATGATCTGGGGTATCCTTCAACAGAATGCAAGGCTAGGTTGGTCGGACTTCAAAGGGGCATCTATGTGGTTTCTTGGTCTGTAGCAGGAAGGCTTTCATCCGGGGTTCAAGGAATCGAGAATTCACAGCGTAAAGAAGGGGTGGCAGGAAGGGTAGTTCCCGGCATGGGTTTTATTGGCCAAAGGGGGGAGCTCTCGGCGCAGGGGTTCTCGGCGCGCTCATCACCGCGCCGGGAACCCGACGCCGGGAGGCCCCTGGGCCGGGAAGGCTGTATTGCAAAGGGGTTTATTGACTTGCTGAAGGGGCTAAAGCAAGGGACCTCTCGGCGGAGTAGCTCTCGGCAGGGAAATGACCACGCCGGGAAGGGGCTAAAGGGTTTATGGCTTGGTTGCGATACTCTGCTCAGGAGATTTCTGGGATTTCTGGCTCGGGTCGAGGCAAGATCTGGACTGCAGGAGGGGATTACATGGAGGTTAGCATCAGTCAAAGGACAGATCATCCATTATCGAATCCTCGTGGGACGTATGGCGTTTTCTCTACTCATCTGCTACTCAGACAGTCAAGAGATTGATGTCTCTGACCCTGAACGAGATGGGAGCTCAATAGAAATCTATGATATTCGAGAAAACCATGATCCGAGGGGAAGGAAGAGGGGGGACAGAGCCCAATAACCCACTGAACGAGGGTTGTGGCTCCGTCTTCATCTTTCACCAGAGAACGGGCTAGGGAGGGGAGGTCGAAATGCGAATCGGAAAGCTGTAGCATCTAGGCAAACCGATATTCCGAAGAACAACCGATGCAAGAAGGGGAGAAAGACAACAGATACCTCAATCAGTCGAATGCCCAAACGGGCCATGTTGATACTTCATTTCATTGCATCATCCCAAACTTACACAGATCGTAGAAGGGAAATGAAAGGCAGAGAGGTGGAAATCGAGACCGGAATCCTCTGGCTACATTGATAAATCGAGAAAGACTCGCCAGATTACATCAGAAAAAGAAAGAGGAAAGCATTGGGGAGGGCGGAGCATTGACTCCTCTCCCTCCCCGGTTACCCACCTAAGTCTTCCTTTCTTCTTCTTCTCCCAGCTTCTTCTTTTTTCCCTCTCGGTCTCTCTTCTGGCTTTTTTCTAACTAGTTCTCGTTTCTACTATTCCTCCCCCTTTTTTTGTCTCTCTCCGTTGTCTCTTCTGGTGCTTCGAAGGGAAGGGGGCTTTATAGCCGTCCCTCTTTTGCCTTCTCGGCAGGCACCTCACGGCGTGCCTCGGCTGGGGGCTTCCCGGCGCGCAGGACTCCAGCCTCTCGGTGCAGCCATTGGGCTTCGACAAGGGGCTCCCGGCGCCACTATTACAGGCCCACTTAGGTCTCTTTGACCAGGACTTTCATCGGTCCTTCACGTACGTCATCACTCAAAGGGTCCTCTGTTGGTGATATAGTTTGTATTGAGATCATTAGTAGGGTTTTCATCAGTCCGCAGACAGGGGTTTCATCAGTATTACCATCTGAGTGATGACAAAACCGGGCATCATTTTATCGATATCGTCACCTGAATGGTGACGAGATCGGATATCAGCTTTTGTCTGGGAAGACTTCAGCCGGGTGTATAATCTGTGGAGACGATTCTTCTTGTGTTCTGACTTTGCGAAAGCCTTTACAATCTTCATCTGCCGGTACCGGCTTCATCTTTATCTCACATCACATCTGTCAATAAGCTGACATCTGACTTACCCTGACATGTCATCTGTGTATTATTGGATGAGGCAGTAACACAGCTCTTATTAAAGTGTGCTAGGAGGTCTCATTAGTCAAGTGACTACTGCTTTGTCAGTGCTGCCGTCTGAGTGACATCGACACCGGACATCAGCTTGGCCGACAAAGGCTCAGCCGGGTAAATGGTTGATGAGCTTCATCATTGGTCTTTCACTGTGGGTATGATCTGCTTCCACCCTTGTTCATTTTCAAGGTGTCAACAAATGCCCCCCACCTGCGGGCGGCGTAAGCGCAGAATAAGCGGCACGGGGCCTGCGGGTGACTTTCATTATTCGAGGGTATCTTCTTCAATTTCTCTTCAATCCGGTCCTTAGACCTGATCATCTCGTTGCAACAATATTCTGCACACATATCTTTCTTTTCTATCTTCATATTGTCTAACTTTATTTTCAGCACTTTGGAGCTTCTCGGCACGAGGCCATAGGCTTCTCGGCGCGTGAAGACCTCTCGGCGTGGAGAAGGGGGGGGGGGTCTCTGCGCGCCTAGCTTCCTGGCGCGGAGGACTTCTCGGCGCGCCTTTTGGCCGAAGGGGGCTCTCGGCCTGGGGGTTCTCGGCGCGCCTTTTGGCCGAAGGGGGCTCTCGGCATGGGGGTTCTCGGCGCGCGTTTTACCGCGCCGAGAACCTTTCGCTTCGGGCTTCTATTTGAGGCGCCGAAAGCCTCTTTCCTTGTCATTATTCACAGCTCGTTCTCTCTCTTCATTTTCTTTTCTCTCTCGGCGGTGGCGACGAGTTCCTCCCCTCCGACCGTCCGGCTTTTTCCCCGTCTTATTAGATTTCGCCCGGGTATGACGATCTTTGGGGATTCAATCCCTTTTGTTTTCGGGATCACCCCCTCTTGGTTGGTGACTCCCTATTCTTCTTGGGCAGACCCCAAATAAGGGGAGATGCTGCCGAAATTTTCATATGGTCTCATGTTACAATCTTCATAAAACTGCCCATTGTTCTAGGACTTTTAATTCACTTTTCTTCTTTGACTGCAGACACTGCAATGGCTTCAGGCTCTGCTGCTACATCCTCTGGAGTCGTCGGAACAAGTTCGTCAGCCCAACCAGATATATCACGAGCCACAGTAAACTGGCTGAACGTGCACAGCTTGGACTTTGGATACGACAGGATTGCTTCAGTTGACAAATCGTCGATTCTGAAACTGACACGGTGTCCACAGCCCGGGTATACTCCATGGCGACTGAGACATGCTTCAGACGGGATGATAGCTACCGGCCAGACCTCCCGAAGGACCGTCACTTGATGCCGTTCATCCGAACTTTCACCGTGGGTGGAATGCGGAACTACCGAATAGCTCGTACAGTTGAAGCCGCAATTCTGGTCGAGAGAGACAGCCTGAAAGATTCAGTGTATCGTGGAAAGGCTATATATCTTCCCGGGGAGAAGCGAGACTGGGATGCAGTCCTTGGCATATCAGAGCTAGAGCCGGAAAAGAAAATGCTGACCCGGGCCCCGGAGTTCACACCTACTCGGTGGGATAATGCCAGTGGCCGAGTTAATAGGGAGAAGCCCGGCTATGGTCTCTTCCTGGCACCAGTAAAGTGGGGGTACCGCGAAGAGCCTTTTGTGCTGAATTGTTCGGCCATTCAGTTCAAGTATCATTTGGCCGCTGGTTGGTTTGGAGATACCAAGATCACTGACGCCCACCTATTTCGAGTAGGAGCAGTGGAATTTACTGAGTTTGTTCTGAAGGAATATGCCCCTCTGCTGATCAGAGCCGGGGTATATCATAGTGTCTTTGCTTCCAGATTTCGATATCCCATATCCCGAGGGTTATGCTGTGGGATGTTCGAAGTCTTCTACCCCTTATTCAACATATTTTATACAGCAGAGGGTGAGACATCTCTTGACCTCTGGAGTCTGTCACAGCTTTCCGGACTGCCTATTGATGGTGAGCCGTATGAAGAAGTCTGCTTGGCAGATTCTGAGAAGGATAGTTCTGATGGTGAAGGCAAGTATTCCCTTGGCTTCTCATACCGGTATCTAATGAAGGCATATCGCTCCATCTGTCTGGCGTACAGTAGAGGGTCCTCCAAAGGCTATCATTCCCGAGAGAAAGGCAGCAAGCTGAGGGTCCGGATAGGGCAGTGGATTCAATATTTCTTTGACGGTCCCTTGAGACATGCAGACTTTCCTTCCCTGGGACCGGCTGCTAGCAAGCAAATAAGGGCTCCTCGCTATAAGTCAGCGCTGCCATCTTCACTGCACCGTGCAGGCAGAGGTGGTCCCAACCCAGTAGGTGTAGACCCCATCACACATTGTGCGGCTTACTTCACATTCTGGCTGTGCACTTTCGCTCTCCCTCAAGGGGAGGAGACAATCATCCGGCCAGAAGCTATATACCCGGCCTGTCAGATGGCCTGGGGAATGAGGCTGTTGCTTTGCCCAGTGACCTTGTGTTTAATCTATAAATCTTGGGAGATTTGTACAAGCATCGGACTCCCCGTTCTTTGAGGACCGTGGGTTCTTTTCATTTTTTCAATGCCTGGGTCTGCAGTCGATTCCCTGAATTGGCGCCCAGAACTTTGCAAGCAGATACAGTACTGCCCAGAATGATTGAGTTTGCCAGTGCTGAACCTGGTCCTTTCTATGATCAGCTGTTCAAAATAAGGGGTCGGCTGATAAAGGTGCCGGTGGATGCCCCTGGCAGCATTCATTTCTGGAGCTTGGCGGTAGGTTCAGCTCCTTTGATTCATTCTCAGAGAGAGTGCAAGCTGGAAGAGGTAGAGACCTATATCCATCCTATCTCAGGGGTTAACACTGCTCGGCCAATCCTGGAGCCGGAGCTGGTCAGATGGGCCATGGCCATTCGGCCTAGTGTCTTAGTTTTCAGAAAGGGTGGCTTGCTGCTTCTGCAACTGTACTATCCATTCCGCTTTGGGCGGAACTTTGGTTACGACCAGCATATCCCTACATCGATTGCTCAATTTCCCCTGGATAGCAAGGCTAAGCATGGGTCCACCATTGTCGGCGATGGCCGGCAGTGGTGGGACTTCTATCATCACCAGGACGGAGCAATTTTCAGAGTCCCCACTGCTTCCAACCGTGTCCCCCGGGTAACATCAGAATACATCAAATGGTGGAACATCCGAACCAGCTTTTACAGGGATAGTAGAGGTGCATTCTGGGACGTGGCCGAGCGTTCCTTTCTGAAACAACAGCCCGGGTCAGTATTTGACATCCCCGAGGCCCACCTGAAAAGGCTTTATTCACAGCACCAGAGGGAGGCGGAGAAATATCTGGCCGAGCGTCGGGCTTTGAAGGAAAAGAATTCCGACCCGCCTGCTCCTGTCTTTGCTGCTATCAACGAGGACACTTTCATGCAGAGCCTGAAACATCTGAGCCGTGTAGGGGACGCTCGCTTGGAGGCGCAACAATACCCATTTCCTGTCGAAGAGCCGCTCCCAGCAGTAGTCCCTTGGAGGGGTCCGACAGATAGATTCCATCCATATAGGATGTTTGTGCGTAGGGAGGACAGGACTCAGACGTACTACAAGCAAACGTCTTGGCTGTTCATTCTGCTGAATTTACATGGGTTGTCTACGGAAAGCCCGCTAGCCGGCATCTTGAATAAGCCACTGTTCATCTCCTTTCATTATGTCAACGGTTGGGGCATGGACCACCTCGACTTATTTCGATGCCTTGACTCACGTGGTCATAGTGATCTAGCAGCTTTAGTGGAAAAATGCCAGATATTTGGTGATGTCTGTTGGCTTATCAAGGAGGCTGCTTCCCGCTCCAAGGAGGTAGCTTATCTGTACTGGCCGCTCTCTGTCTTTTATGATGGCCCAACAGGTATGATCTTTCCTTTTCTTGACTGTAGTGCTTTCTGCTAAATATTTAAACTCTGCATTCACTGACCTCATTGCTTCTCGGCCGTCTTCAACAGACATGCCTGATATAAAGCGACAGGGGCTATACAGAAAGATCATTGCGCAGGCTGAGAAGCCTACTTATTTTGAAGTTCCTGCAGCAGCACCGACTACCACTCCCCTGCCTACTGGCAAGAAGAGAAAGGTTTCTGTAGTCAAGGCTGCAGTCGAGAAGGCCAGGAAGGCCAAGAAGGCTTATGCTCAGCAGTCGGCTTCGGCAGCTATGGACACTGGGACCCCTCTCCCTGATATTCCCTCATTTGATGAGTTCGAATCTGAAAGGGAGGCTGCTCAGACATCATTTCAGGGTAACATCAAAAGCTTGCATTTGCTTTCTTCATCATCTTTTGCAGGTTCTCAAAGGAGTCCTTGAATCTGACCCCTCCCTTTTGCACAGCTCAAGAGCCAGTTGTGGCACCTTCTATGGTGGAGACCAGGTTGCCTTCTCCCACGCCGGCTAGTGAGGCGGAGGGTAAGTGTATTTTCTCATCTGTTTCATACTTGCATTGTTTTCTTTGCTATATTACTCAGAGGTCCCTTTTTATAGCAGTGGCAGGCGAAGAGCAGACTGAGGCCATGATGACAGAAGAATTGCTTCAACCACAGGAGGGTCACAGGACTCAGTCGAAGCAGAGTACTATTCCGGCCAAGCGCATAATTACCCGGTCTACATCCCGACATGCTTTAGAGGTGGCCCCACAGCATATAGCTAGTGTGGAAATATCCTCAGGCAGTTCTAAGACCGCCTCTGATGAGGAGGAAGCAACTTTCAGCGGCAGTGAGGGGGATGCTCCTGAATCAGAGGCCCCGCCTGTATTTGCAAAAGGTGTTCTACCTTTTCAGCCTGCTAAGATACTGGTGCTATCTTCTGAGGAGGATTTGCAAGAGGAGTTTGCCGGGCTCGACACCGAGATCGACATAACTCCACCGTTTGTTACTCCGACTACGGAGCTTCCTCCTCTTTCACCCCACTTCGAGGGTGTGGACCCTGCTTCAAAGGTGGGTTCCTTTTCATGTTTGTTGCTTCATCTGTTTCTTTTATCTAGTGCTAAAAGTTGCGTTGCTTTGGTCTTAGGGCATTGTCACTGCTAGCTCAGACACAACTGCAGCTTTCACAGACATTTCTTCTACAAACTGGGCTATTGTCCCTTTTCTGCCTTTAACTTGCATGGGAGTTCCTGAGGTCATTCGCCCCGTGCCAGTGCGGATACAGTCTTCGACGGATTTAGCATCGTTGGACTTGGGGGCCTCAGGAGAAAGTTGCATTCCTATCAGGGCTTCAGATTTCAGAGCCGAAGCCGATCCATCTAGAAGCTCCGCTTTTATACCGGACGCAGTAATGTCAATTGCGCCCGAGTCAGCAGTCCCTACCATAGTGGCTATAGAGACTGGACTTCTGCCTCCTCCGACTATGGCATCTTCCTCCCTGTCACCAGAAAGAGCAGCTGAAGATGAAGCCCCTATTCAAGAGACTCATGAAGAGGCAACTCCATCCTTCATCGATTCTCCCCCTGTGGATGTTCAAGCTATAGCTTCCGATACAGCGATAGGGGAGGAATCTTCAGCTCAGCAAGAGAGCACAGAGAGGGACTGGCCAGCCCCTACAGCAGATCTACCGTCTTCGTCCTCTCAGCCAGACGTTGCATTGTGGGCAGATATCGATGGCGAGGTGACCTTTGAAGTCGTCCCCTCTGCCTCCTTTGGCTTCGCTTCCTCTGACAACTTTGTCTGGCAACATCTGGACATGCTACGTCAGCTGGTAGAATCCCAGCCTGGCTTGACGTATCTGCAACTGAAGGAAATCGCTAATCGCTTCACCGCTGGCCTGCAAGCCATGGGCTGCCCTTTGAACATATGGGCTCAGCGGGTGCTGCTTCTACTGAAATTCATGCATCGGAGAGACTTCCTAGCGAGGACTATGGTTGATAAGCTAACGGCGTTAAAGTTGCAGAGGTCAGAATATAAGTCTGAGCTGGGGAAGCTGACGCTTATGCTTGATGGACGCCGAGCCGAGCTACAAGGTGCTATTCAGCGGGAGGAAGCTGTGCGAGGCCGGATAGCCATCCTGGAGACGGAGCTCTCTGGACTTCGAGCCGAGCTGCAGCAATTATCCTCTATCCGGCCGCAGTCCGTAGAGGAGGTAGCCTCGCTGGAGGGACGAGTGATGTCTCTCCAGGACATGTCCATTGGGCTTCAGGAGGAGGAGGCGCGCCTTCATGAGCTAGGAGCCGCTCCTTATGTGGGTCTTCTGGCCTTCGAAGATATATTCCGGCGGCCATGAATTGTCTATCCCTTCTCTTTCTTTTTTGTTCTCTTTAGTGATATGATGTCCCCTCGGGGCCCTTTATGTACTGCCTTTTTAATGGAAATGAATCTCTTGGCTTCATGCGTATCCATCTTATTCTGCATGTGGTTCTATCACTTTGGGAGGTGGGGTAGCGGTTTTAACAATCCCTCATACGAATGGCTCGTACCTTGGTAGGAGAGCGTCCACCCCTTCAGAGAAAGGATGGGGAACTCGCTCCACCACGTGACGGCATCCGAGGAGGTGCTTGAACCGAATTTTGTTGGTGGCAGCAAACGTCCTATTGGCCATGTGTGCCGTAAGGGAGATGATTTTCCGGAATACGAATAAAGAGGTTCCATCAGAGTAGACGTAAGGTCTAGACTGGGTAGAGGTTATAGCAGGTGGGACATTAAAGGGTGTATAGTTTTCATCAGGATAGACGTAGGGTCTGAACTGGAAGGATTTCATCATTGATCGGGCGAGGTGCCGGTCGATCAACAGTTGGTTTCATCATCGATATTGGGTTTATATCGACGCAAAGAAAGTGTTATAAGTTTCATCAGAATAGACGAAGGGTCTAAACTGGCAGGGTTTTAATTGGACATGGTTTAATCGCTGATCGGGCGAGGTGCCAGTCGATCAGTGGTTGGTTTCATCGTCGATATGGGGCTTATATCGACGCAAAGAGTTTCACAGGTTTCATCAGTATAGACGTAAGGTCTAAACCGGACAGAGGATTTCATCATTGATCGGGCGAGGTGCAGGTCTTTCAACGGTGGGACATATGTAGAGTTGTAGGTCTTGTTAGGACAGACGTAAGGTCTATTCCAGCAGGTTTTATGGCGGGTGGGACTTTGCCAAGAAATACGTAGGTTTCATCGGGACAGACGTGGGGTCTAAGCTGGACAGGCTTCATCAGAATGGTGATGGGTTTCATTGTTGGTGGGACGTTTGAAAGAGGGTATGTAGATTTCATCAGGGTAAACGTAAGGTCTACCCCGGAAGGGTTCTACCATCGGTGGGGAATGGAGCCAGCTGACCGACGGAAGGTTTCATCAGTGAAGGGGAGGTAAAGGCAGCGTGCCGGTTGGCATGTAACTTTGAATTACCACATTACTGACCCAAGCGCCCTTTCGGGTTTTTACCGGAGCCAGCCCCCTCTTGCTTTTGTCCACGCCCCCTTTTGGGTTTTCACGTGGCGGGGTACCCGATTTTACCTGCAGTGCCCTTTCGGGTTTTCACCACAGCTGGGTTTTAGCCCTTTTTGCCCTTGTCCAGAATGCCTGAACAAGTCTGGCGGGGTATCTCTATTTTCAACCCTATTTTTTTTTTTGTACTTTTTTTGTCATTTTCTTTCTCTTTTCTTTTTCATTGCCTTTTCTGGGACCAGAACTTTCATCATATGGACCATGGCGCCATATGTTTATTCTGGGCGCCCGATCATTGATGTGGGTGTCAACATCAAATGCAAAGGGAAGTAGGGTTTCATGATCTATCCAGACGGAGGGTCTGAATAGATTCAAAGAGCAGTGTTGTGCTACGTCAGAGCGGACGGAAGGTCCACCCTGGGTGGATTTTAACGTCGATCAGGCAACGTGCCAACCGATCGATAGCAGGTTCCATCATTGGTATTGGCTCATACCAATGCAAGGATTTCATAGGTTTCATCGGGATAGACGTAGGGTCTAGCCCGGACAGGTTTCATCGCTGATCGGGCAGTGTGCCGGTCGATCGGCAGCGAGTTTCATCATCGGTATTGGATTTATACCAATGCAAGGATTTCATAGGTTTCATCGGGATAGACGTAGGGTCTAGCCCGGACAGGTTTCATCGCTGATCGGGCAGTGTGCCAGTCGATCGGCAGCGAGTTTCATCATCGGTATTGGATTTATACCAATGCAAAGATTTCATAGGTTTCATCGGGATAGACGTAGGGTCTAGCACGGACAGGTTTCATCGCTGATCGGGCAGTGTGCCAGTCGATCGGCAGCGAGTTTCGTCACGGCGGGACGTAAAGAAATATGTAGATCTGGTCAGAATAGACGTAAGGTCTAAACCGGACGGGTTTCTTTGCCGATCGGGCGGCGAGCCCGTCGACCAAAGATGGGTTTCATCATCGGTATTGGGTTTATACCAATGGAAAGGAATTCATGGGTTTTATCAGGATAGACGTAAGGTCTAAACTGGGATGGGTTTCATCATTGATCGAGCAGGATGCCAGTGAATCAACGGTGAACTTCACCATGGTGGGACTTCAGACAAGGTATGAGGGTTTTATCAGGACAGACATAGGGTCTGTACTGGGTGGGTTTGATCGTTGATCGGGCAAGGTGCCGGTCGATCGACGGGAAGTTTATGGCGGGAGGTGAGGCTTCTTTAGGATCACCACATTACTGACTCAAGGGCCCTTTCGGGTTTTCACCGGAGCCAGCCCCCTCTTACTTTTGCCCACGCGCCCTTTCGGGTTTTTACGTGGCGGGGTACCCGATTTTGCCTGTAGTGCCCTTTCAGGTTTTCACCACAGCTGGGTTTTAGCCATGTTTGCCCTTGCTCAGAAAGCCTGAACAAGACCGGCGGGGTATCTCTATTTTTAACCCCATCTTTTATTATTTATTATTTTTATTCCTTTATTCTCTCTTCCCCTCTTTTTGGGAAGGTGACAAGTCGGAATGCCATTAGATCATGATAAGGGATGGCTTGGTTAGGGCGGAGTGCCGCTATACCAAGAAAGGGTGTAGCTCGGCTAGGGCGGGATGCCGCTAGACCAAGGAAAGGGTGTATCTCGGCTAGGGCTGGATGCCACTAAGCCAAGGAAAGGTAGCATGGTAAGGGCGGAGTGCCACTAGACCAAGGGAAAGGTAGCTCGGTTAGGGTGGAGTGCCGCTATACCAAGAAAGGGTGTAGCTCGGTCAGGGCGGAGTGCCACTGGACCAAGGGAAAGGTAGCTCGGTTAGGGCGGAGTGCCACTAGACCAAGGGAAAGGTAGCTCGGTTAGGGCGGAGTGCCGCTATACCAAGAAAGGGTGTAGCTCGGTCAGGGCGGAGTGCCACTGGACGAAGGGAAAGGTAGCTCGGTTAGGGCGGAGTGCCACTAGACCAAGGAAAGGTAGCTCGATTAGGGCGGAGTGCCACTAGACCAAGGGAAAGGGTAGCTCGGTTAGGGCGGAGTGCCGCTAGACTGGGGAAAAGGGTAGCTTGGCTAGGGCGGGGTGCCGCTAGACCAAGGAAAGAGGGCAGCTTGGCTAGGGCGGTGTGCCGCTAGATCGAGGAAAAGAGTAGCTTGGCTAGGGCGGGGTGCCGCTAAACCAAGGAGGGGTAGCCCGTGTCCGGTTACTCGGGGAATGTTGGTTGTGCAGCATGATACAGCTTTAGGTGTTTACCATTGAGTGGCAAGGATTGGATTTCCCCTCGATGGTTAACAACTATGTAGGCCTCTCCTTCGTAGACCCTCTATATCACATAAGGGCCCTCCCAATTAGCATTTAGCTTTCCTTTTGGGTTGGACGCCATGACTTCTTTTTTCTTGACCATGACGAGGTCACCTTTCTTAAATTCTCGTCCTTTCACGAGTTTGTTGAATGCAGTGGCCATGCGGGCCTGATACATTTGGATATTCTTCTGAGCTTGGAGGCGTTTCCCTTCCAATTCAGCCAATTCTTCTAACCTTCTTTCAGCATTGGTTTGTTCGCCACGGGCCAGGTCATATTGGACTGCCACTCTGAGTGACGGGACTTCCAGCTCTAGTGGAACTACTGCCTCCGAGCCGTATACCAATGAGTATGGTGAGCACCCTGTAGGTGTCTTGAAGACGGTGCGGTACGCCCACAGAGCTTCATACATTTTTTCTTCCCAGTCCTTTTTATTAGAACTGACGACTTTGGCCAGCAAGGTGCAGAGAGTCTTGTTAAAAGCTTCTGCCAATCCGTTTGCCTATGGATTGTAAGGGGTGGAAGTCCTCCATTCGATTTTATGCTTCTCAGCAAGCCGATAGACCTTCTGATTTCTGAAATGACTTCCATTGTCAGATATTATTCGGCTGGGGATCCCGAACCGGAAGATAATGTTCTGCCTGATGAATCTGGCGACCAGTTCACCAGTCACTTCTCTTAATGCTATAGCCTCCGCCCATCTGGAGAAGTAATCTGTTATGGCCAGTATGTACTTATGTCCGGTCGAGGAAGTCGGCAGTGTACCAACTACATCAGTCCCCCATTGCGCAAACGGCTAGCTAGGGACTGTAGGGTGCAGAGTCGTAGGCGGCCTTCTAGGCATAGTAGCATGCTCCTGACATTTCTGGCATGACTTTGCAAATTTACAGCAGTCTTCAAACATGGTGGGCCAATAGTAGCCCAGCTTCTTGATCTCTATCTTCATCTTGGGACCAGCCTGGTGGGCACCTGCTGTCCCAGCATGTACTTCTTTCATCGCTTGCCAAGCTTCCTCAGTGGACAGACAGCGGAGTAGAATCTTCTTACGCGCATCTGCCATTATTCGGAACAAAGTCCCATTTCTGAATTCATAAGAATCTTTGATTCTCAGAAGTTTCATCTTCTCTTCTCTTTTCTGCGGTAGCTGTTGGTGCAGGAACCACTGTAGCAAGTGCTGTCTCCAGTCAGATGCCTGCTCTGTGCTAACAGTAGCGACTTCTTCTTCTTTGGGGCACCCTTCTAGCATACTGGGGACTTGCCGCCGGTTCATAACGATAATGTTCAGTGTCTCATTTGGCGGGACTGCTAGTGAGCCGGCTAGCTTTGCCAGTGCATCAGCCTGGGCATTATGTCCACGGCCCACATGCCTGAGCTCAATATGATAGAATTTCGCCATGAGGCTCACCGCCTTTTTGTGGTAGGGATTCAGTTCTGGCTTTCGCACTTCGAACTCCCCTTGGATTTGCTTTATCACCAACATTGAATCCCCGAATACCTGAAGCATTTGGATACCCATGTTGAGGCTGATATGGAGTCCGATTATCAGGGCTTCATACTAAGCTTCATTATTGGTACATGGCTTGTTTATAGAACAGGAAGTATGCACAACCTCCCCTTCCGGTGATCTCAGCACAATACCGGCTCCGGCCCGCATTCTGGTCTTTCCATCGGAGCCCGTCTCTGTTCTAGATGCTCCATCAAAGAATAACTGCCACATAGCTGACTGAGCCTGGCAGGCTTCGAGCGTCTCATCATCGGGTAACTCAGTCCCTAGCATATCATTTTCTGGCACAAGATGTTCTGCGAAGAAATCAGCCACGGCCTGTCCTTTTATTGCCCTCTGGGGTGTATAGGTAATATCGAATTCCATCAGGATCACTGCCCATTTGCCCAACCGGCCCTTCAGTACTGGCTGAGTCAATATATATTTGAGCAGATCTGCTACAGATATCAATCTGACTTCATGTGACAACATATAGTGTCGGAGCTTTTTGACAGCAAAGACCAGTGCCAAGCAGGCCTTTTCTATGTAGCTGTAGCTTTCCTCAGTTCTAATCAGCCTCCTGCTCAGATAGTATAAGGCTTGTTCTTTGCCTTCTTCATTTATCTGTGCTAGCATTGCCCCCAGGGAACAGTATGCGGCTGCGATATACAGTATCAAGGGCCTGCCCTTAATTGGTGCCCCCAGCACCGGAGGGGTCTTGAGATATTCTTTCAGCTTCTCAAAGGCTTCCTGACAACCATCGTCCCAGAGGAATGGCACATCTTTCATCATGAGCTTGTGAAAGGGGTGGCATCTTCCCGATAGATTTGATATAAATCGTCGGATGTAGGCCAGACGCCCTTGCAGGGATCTCAACTCGTGCAGATTCCTTGGGGGCGGGAGCTCCTGGATAGCTTTAATCTTGGACGGGTCAATTTCAATGCCCCTATGACGGACGATAAACCCGAGGAATTTTCCACTGGACACGCCGAAGGCGCATTTCATGGGGTTCATCTTGAGTTCATATTTGCGCAGCCTCTGGAATACTACCCCCAGGTCTTGCAAATGGTCTTCTCTTCTTTTGGTTTTTACTACCAAATCATCAATGTAGCACTCTACTTTCTTGAAGAGCAAATCATCAAAGATCTTTGTCATGGCTCTTTGGTAGGTAGCGCCGGCATTCTTGAGGCCGAACGGCATCCTTTTGTAGTGAAATATCCCCTTCAGAGTGCGGAATGCAGTGTGCACTCTGTCTTCTTCAGCAATCCAGGTCTGATTGTATCCGGACGACCCATCCATAAATGATAGATCCTCATGGCCAGTAGTTGCATCAATCATCACCTCAGTGATTGGCACCGGGAAATCATCTTTCGGGCAAGCCTTATTAAGGTCCTAGAAATCAACACATATTCTGATCTGCCCATTCTTCTTCTTTACGGGCACTATATTGGCCAGCCATGTAGTATACTGGTTTTCTTCGACAAAGCCTACATCAATCAGCTTGTCAACCTCTTTGTTAATCTGATTTATCAGTTCAGGACGCATTCTCCTGGAAGGCTGCTTTATAGGGTTAGCCTCTGGGTTTATTGCCAATCGATGCTGTGCCACATCAGAACTTAGTCCCGGCATTTCATCATATGTCCATGCAAAGCAGTCCCGGAATTCTTTCAAGAACGGTATGTACTGTTCCTTGGCAGCTGGCTCCAGCAGTGCACTGAGGAATGTCGGCCTTGGCTCATCTGCGGTTCCCAGATTTATTTCCACAAGCTCATCGACGGTGGCCTGACCTCTGTCTTCGACCTCGGGTGGGGCTTCTTGTAAGTCGATGAAGCCTCCCTGAATATAATCTTCTTCAGTTTCATGATTTTTTGTTTCATCATATTGGTCATCAGCGGGTGCTGGCTCATCATATACAGCAAAAATTGTTGTATTCTGTTCAGTATGCCCCGAGGACGTAACTGGATCAGCAGAAAAGTCAAAGACGGAGTCTTCCGCCCTTAGAGGCTCTTCTGATGCAGACTCCCTTGATAGATCATCACTCTGTAGAGCTCGGACTTCTTCCAGGATGCGCTCAAACTCTAAGCACTCCCTCAGCTCTTTGGCTGCTTGGTCTTCATCTGGGGTTCCCGTGTCAAACCTTGCTTCAGCATGGAACAGATCTTCCTTGGAAGGTAGGTCTTCCCAGCACCAATCTTTCTTTGTCTCATCAGACGTTCCCGTCCCCGGCTGATTGTCTGGGGCTTCATTGTTTGTTATGGACTGATAAATGATTTCTTCATCTTCCGAAGGGTACGGGTCGTAGCCCACCCCAGAGAAATCTTCATGCTGGTAGAAGGTAGAGATGACATCCACTTCGGCCTCATAGTATTCTTGTAAAGTATAGCCCAGTCCCGGGTGCTGTGTGATCTTCCTCAATTCTTTATTATCTCGAGGTGGATCCCATAACTCCTTGAATGCTTTCTTCTGGGCGGCAGACTGCAGTGATGGCATCTTCATCTTAGAGAACATCTGCGAAACCCGTCGGGTAGTATAATCCAAGCCTGTAATTTGCACCATCTGGTTTGTAGCCTCTTCAGGGACCATGCAGTCTTGATCATCTTCCTCGACTGACTCCCCGGTGTAGAATATGGTAGGAGGCTCGCAGAAGCGAGGGACTTCCATAGTCTTCAGTGGTAGCACCGTCTAGTACTCGAGGCTGATGATGGGTTTAAATAAACCCTGCGGCACCTCCACTTGTGTGTACTTTTCTTTCATTTCTTCATCGGTGTCCTCTGGACGGATGCTAGGATGGGTGATCCGAGCGAAGTCACCAGCGTGAGAGATGTGAGATACTTCATGCTTTTTAATATAGCCCCTGGGTGGCGGTGGAGACCAATTTTTTGCCTTCGTCGCTGGCTTCTTCTGGCTGGCCACAGCCTCTTTCTTTTCACCCTTCTGCGACACCTCGGTGTAGTAGGATGCATCGAGCATATGACACTCGAATACTTCGAAGGGATGCAGATATGCAAACACCCTCTCTTCTTTTCCTTTATGGCAGTATTTGATGCACTGATGTAGCGTGGATGGCACTATCTGATATTCATGCAACCACGGTCTCCCCAGCAGGGCCTTATACGTGGTGTTGGAATCGATCACATAAAATTGTACCACGGTAGTGAGGTCGCCCAATGTGAGGTTGAAATCAGCCATCCCAAGAGGTGTTTCACATTTCTGGTTGAACCCTGCAATTCTCATATCTCTGACCTTGGTAAGCTGCAGATCAAAGTAATATTTCTGATAGATGCGGTATGGGAGGATGTTCACAGCAGCCCCGGGATCTATCAGTATCCTGCTCAGCGGCTGACAGTTCAGGGAACCCTTCATATACAGCGGCCTATTATGACTGGAATTCGGGATTAGCATGTCATCTTCTGTGAATGTGATCGATGGCCCAGAATTCACTTCTGTTAAGAGCGCTTCATATTGTACCGGCGACTGCAAGGCATCAATAATGGCTTGGCGAGCCTCTTCACTCAGAGAGAGGATTTCCCAGATGGAGAACCTGGTAGGGAGCTTCTTCAGCATTTTCATGATCCGGCTGCCCACCCGGACATTAGACAGTCTCATCTCCTCCACCCAACGGGGTCTTGGAGGTTCATGTGGTGCCCGTGGCCTTTGCGACCCAGTCCCAGTTTCATTCTCTTCCTCTGTTTCCCTGGGGGCTTCTTCTGTAGCAACAGCCCCTGGCTTTGTCAGAGGGTCACTTCCTTCATTTTCGTCATGCTGCTTCTGCTTCCTAACTGCAGTCTGCTGGCATTTATTGCTTTTAGCTGGAGCAGTGCGAGCCAATTGCTCATTCTCCAAACTGGACAAGAATTCCAAGAACGAAGGAGCTTCTTCTTTTTCTTGGTACAAGCTGGCAGGGGGAGGAACCTGGACACCTCGTACCTCTGGTTCTGGGATCTGATAGGGTTGCTCCCCTCTGAATATAATATTATGATTAGCTGGTGGTGGGCACCCCCATCTTTTCCCAGAACGTGTTGCATGGGCTGAGGTAGAGGCCTCAGCATGGTTGGCTTCTAGCGGGGCATTTGAAGCTTCAGCCTCATCATCCTCCCCGGGCAAGGAAAAGAGCACTGACAGGGTGTTACATTGTACTGTCGTGACTTTCTTTCCCTTTTTGGACTTGGGCCGTCTCTTCTTCTTCTGGGAATTTGGCTTTGCCAGCTCCTGCCCCCAGAAGGGCTCAGTCTCACCTTTTCTTTGTTCTGCCTCTGGCTGCTCTTCAATTTTCAATTCTTCGAGCTGCTCCCAGAGTATACAGTCTTTTACCAGCAGGTGTTTAGGCTTTTTCTGCTCATATTCATCGAGCTCATTGATATACTGTTGTAGACGCCTGGCTGCAGGACTTACTTCTTTATGTACGGGTAGGGGAGTTTGTCTCCTCCGGTTGTGAGTAGGGATCCGGATGACTGGCCCGATCTCAGTTGTGCACCATACTGGCTTTATTGGAGGCGGTTCAGGCCTTGGTGTGACACCTCGAATAATCACCCTGCTGGTACTGACTGCGGGAGTTTTTCTTCCATTCTTTATGGGTTTTGTCTGCCATCCCTCCTGATCCTTCAGTGGGGTGAGGAAACAAGCTTCATAGGTATGCTTGGTACATTCCTCAACGGCTTCCTTAGGTAGATGCTGGTAAACTGAGATCATATTGGCGGCCATTCTCCAGGGCGGAGGCTCATGTGGATGAGGTGGCTTCACCTGATAATCTCCCAGCTGCAGCTCACCCTTTTTAACCATTCCTTCCATGATATATTTGAAGACATAACAATCCTCAATTGCGTGCCCCAGCGCACGGTGAAATGGACAGAACAGCGGATCATCTTTCTTTGCCGCATCCTCGGGTCTCTTCGGTTCAGGCAATGTTACCTTGTTGAACTTATATGCCCAGTTAAATAGTGTTGCCGTCTTCTCCTTGGGAAAAGAGTAAGCCTTTTTCATCTTGTCTCTTAGAGAGACCTTGTCTTTTCTTTCTGCTGCACCCTCAAGCGGGGGAGCTTCATCTGCCCCCTTCTTCCCCTTCTACTGCTCGAAGGTTCTGAAATCGACGGTGTTAGCCTCAGAATGTGATGGTCGTCGATCATTAGATTTACCTTTCAGCACATTGGGAACATTGGCGGTCGGACGTTTGGACAAGAACGTCTCAACCTCCGCCACTATATTGTTTAATCGGTCAAATGTTCTGACATCTGCACCGATCATCTTTTCTAGCACCTCTCTCCTGAGGCTGTGTTTACATATCTGCACTGCATCTTCTTGATGAGGGGGTCTTCTGCATCTCATAGCTAAGTTCCTCCATCTTTTGATGTAGTCCAGTGCAGTTTCATCTTGCTTCTGCCTGGTTGCATATAGCTCTGCTATTGTGATTTCTCTTTCAGTGACATGAAATCTGTCGCGGAATTTTCTCTGCATATCAGGCCAATCAACCACCGATCCAGCTGGCAGGCTTGAATACCATTCAAAGGCCAACCCAGTAAGGGATGAGCCAAAGAACTTAAGCAGATAAGCTTCATCGACTGCCAGGTCGCCCATGATTGTGGTGTAGTAAGCTATGTGCTCTCTGGGGGAGCCCTGGCCATTAAATTTTTTGAACTTAGGAGGCTTACTGACGCCTGGAGGTAGTCTCTTAGCAGCATATTGGGGAGGATATGGCACCTTGTACACATCATAGGTACTAACATCATCACCATTCTTCTCAGACAGCTTCATCTCCACAATCCTTTCAATCATCAGCTTGTGGGCTACGGCTGGATCTATGTCTTCTGGGAAGAAGTGAGCTTGTTGCTGACTATGAGGAGTTGTCATCACAGTGGCGTGCAAGGTGGGCGCGGTAGGCTGTGTCTGAGATGCAGAGGGCTGAGCTACTACTTGCTGTGGAACAGGTTGGCTTGGTGCTTTGCCCTTATCAGCTGGAAGAGGATTAGTTGGGACAGCCATTTCTGCTGAGCTGGAAGTTTGCCCCACAGGTTCGGCTTGCTTGGAGATCGGTGTGGCTTCATGCCTCTCATTTAGCTGTCTTCTGAGAGCACTGATCTCTTGCTGGTATCTTCTGAACATCATCTGGATCATGGGATCCAAGGTGGACGGGATCTGTACATCTTCTGAAGTCCCTTCAGCATCATCAATGAAGGGATTATCTTCTTCCTCCGTTGTCACCACATTAACTGTCATAGTGGTGATCTTGCAGGCTTCATCATTAGTCTTCATTTTATCTTTTGCCGCTTGGCCTCTTCTTGTGACATGCCCGGGTCTGGTTGCCAGCCTGAGCAGTTCATCTGGCTGAGTTGGTAGCCTATCCTGTCCCCTGGCGATTCCAGCCATGTTACAGGCGAAGATTTGCATTCTTCCCTTCTGCCTACAAACTTTTCTTTTTGCCTGGTCAGGGTATTTGAGTCGGTCGAAGACCGATACTCTTTCTTCAGCTTCCTCCCTATACAGGTCTTCTTTATCATATCCGGCCTTGCGACCTTCTTCATAATCATTTGAATTGGAGGAGGAGACTCCGAGCATTACTTCTTGAAGGGCTTCTTCCTCTTCTTCATCCACGGTGCCCAGGGCACGGGATAATCTTTGTTGACCGAGGGCAGAATACCCCAGGTAGTGGAAGTAGTCTTGAGCCACTTGCTTCATCTCTTCTTGATTGTGCCTTTGTGGCTTTGGTTGGAGCATCAGTCTTTCCTGGCCTCTTTGCTGATGAGCCAGTCTTGCCACCTGAGCATTCAGATGCTCGGCTTTGGAATATCTAAATATATCAGCATGTCTGGCACGGGCTCTTGGTCTTCTTGGAATGGCAACCATGACTGGTTCGCTCATTCCCATATCGCCATCTTGGCAGCAGTTGGCAGTGTCAGCATAATTCCTCCTTTCCCATCTTTTGCCTTTGGCCCTGGGATGGGTGACAATAAGGTCTTCCTTCTTCTCATATCTTCTGCCCCTCATCACGGGGCGAGTAGTAATCAGATTCCTTCCTTCATCATTTTTTTCATCTCTCCTCCCCCGAGCCTTGGGGTAAGCAACAACAGCATCTCTTCTGTAGTTTCTTTCTTCTCTTCTGCTTCCTGCCCTGAAGCGGGCAACAGCATCCTCGGTAGCTTTCTCCTCATATCGAGCTGGGGCCCAGCTCTGAATCTTCTTTGGTCGCCAGACCTGTTTATATCTTGCTGGCTTGGGTGCCAGCGGCTTCCTCTCATCAGATTCCCAGTTGGCCCTTCTAGTGGCCAGAACTTGGAACTTGTTGTCGATCAGGATGGTCGGAACAATCCTGTCCGGCCGGACTTCTCTCGGGCGACCGTTGAGGTTCACCCGAACATCACCCATCATCATCGTCTTCCCTGAATTGGAAAGCCGACGGTCAGTAGCAGCATACCGGCTCCTCCGGTTATTTCTCTTTCCGCTCTGGGCAACAGCGGGGACCGTGTCCCTCCCTTGAACTTGGTGAACATAGCAGGCGACGGCCGTCGAGGTCGTCTTCTCCGGTAAGCCAGCCTTCTCACCAGCAGTCTTCATCGGGACACTTGCAGCAGTGCCTTGCTCGTTGTTGTTGACCTGCAGAAGGTCGGTGAAGATGAGGCCCAAACAGTTGGGCAGTCCGACAGCAGGGGGCATCGACCCGAATGACAGCGGTACCACCAGGTAACCCTCTCGGACATGCACATCGATTGGTTGTTGGTCGAAGCATACGGACATGAGTCCAGTAGTCATTGTAGCTTCCTGAAAATAAGGAAAGTGCATAGAATCGGAAATTTGAGGGGGGCCCGCTGGGCCTCCTATTTTTGGCTTAGAGATAAAGGGAGACTCGGTCCCACCGGGCGTGCCAGACTTGTGGACGCGCTTTATTATTCTTTTTATTTCTGTTGTTTATTTATTGGCGTGCCAGTCACCGGAGTGACGATTTCATTGTGCGCTCGACCTGACTTCTAATCAGTCGATTGTGAAGTACGAGTCGGGACCTGAAGTCCGTCATACCATAAAGGCTATGACGTTAATTACGCCCTTCTAAAGAAGGACAACCCTTGATTAAACGCCAAAAATAGGAGGCCTCGAGAGGTAATAAAAAAATATATTTATGTGAGAACTTTGAACTTCATACCAGGCCCGGAAGGCGGGTAAGAGAATAACATCGACCACAGAAACAAACTATATCGCTGAATCGGCGGTTCAAAAACAATCAGACTCAGGGGAAAGGTGAAACAGAGGATATCAATCGTGGATAGGATGAGCCGCGATCGTGACGGAGGTTTAAAGCATCGATTAACATTTCGGTAGCGCTTCCCCATGGTCTGGATCATGCCCAGAGGGAAAATAGGCTATCACCCACGGAGTGCCGGGATGAAAGCCGAAAGGAAGAGAGAGGTCGGACCTCTCCACGCTACACATGTATGCCCCAGGGCAATGTTTGACTCTTCCCTCACAGGAGCTGGTGGCACTCATGCATTGGCATAGCTCACCGGAGCTAAGAGGGAGGCACGTCGTTGTAACTTCGACACGAGTCGATGGAACATAAGGGAGTCTACCTCCCTTTAACTTTACCCTCGGGACATATCTGGTGATCCACGAGGATCTCTGTGTGGGTTAGCTCTGGGCATTTGGGCTCACAGGGTGGCAACTTAGGCTCTCGGCATGACCACAGATGGAAGGCTAAGGCTCCCGGCGTGAGTGGCAAGAAGGTGGAGGTTCCCGGCATGGCCGAAGGGGAGAGTCCAAGAAGCTCTCGGCGCCAACTTCTCGGCGCGACGGAGACTCTGAAAGGGGCGCTCTCGGCGTAGGCTAAAGGGGGGAAGAGGTGCTCTCAGCGTGAGGGTTCCCGGCGCGCTGAAGGCCGCGTCGGGAGCTGATGGCGCCAAGAGTTCGGTACCGAGAAGGTTGGTGTTTGGGCGCCGTGAGGAGTTTAGTATTTTACGGTACCCTATTTTTTGGGATTTTGAGAGTTTTCTGGGAATTGTATCAAAGTAGATTGGCTCTGGGGACTCAGAGATGGGGTTCAACTGGTTTTAGTTGTGTATGTTTCAAAGGAGGCCGAGAGCTGAGAGGGATTGGAGGAGAAGAGTCCAACACAGAGACCCTTTTCACCATTACCATGCGGAGTCCCGAGGACAGCTTCAGTGTTATCTTTCATCGGCCTGGGAGGATTTCAACAGCACCTCCCCCGTACCTAGCGTCTGCCAGGGAATGATAGACGATCACCCACGGAGTGCCGGGATGAAAGCCAAAATAAGGGGGGGGTATGGGACCCCTATCCCGTGTATGTGATCACAGCACCAACTTAATATCCCTTTGAGGCCATTGAAACTTATGCAGTGGCAGAGTTTCCTTGGCTCGTAAGGTTATGTAGGGGAGTTATCCCCAATAATCTTTATCCCTTAGGTACATATGATGATCTGGGGTGATCTGGGGTATCCTTCAACAGAATGCAAGGCTAGGTTGGTCGGACTTCAAAGGGGCATCTGTGTGGTTCCTTGGCCTGTAGTAGGAAGGCTTTCATCCGGGGTTCAAGGAATCGAGAATTCACAGCGTAAAGAAGGGGTGGCAGGAAGGGTAGTTCCCGGCGTGGGTTTTATTGGCCAAAGGGGGGAGCTCTAGGCGCAGGGGTTCTCGGCGCGCTCGTCACCGCGCCGGGAACCCGGCGCCGGGAGGCCCCCGGGCCGGGAAGGCTGTATTGCAAAGGGGTTTATTGACTTGCTGAAGGGGCTAATGCAAGGGACCTCTCGGCGGAGTAGCTCTCGGCGGGGAAATGACCACGCCGGGAAGGGGCTAAAGGGTTTATGGCTTGGTTGCGATACTCTGCTCAAGAGATTTCTGGGATTTCTGGCTCAGGTCGAGGCAAGATCTGGACTGCAGGAGGGGATTACATGGAGGTTAGCATCAGTCGAAGGGCAGATCATCCATTATCGAATCCTCGTGGGACGTATGGCATTTTCTCTACTCATATGCTGCTCAGACAGTCAAGAGATTGATGTCTCTGACCCTGAACGAGATGAGAGCTCGGCAGAAATCTATGATATTCGAGAAAACCATGATCCGAGGGGAAGGAAGAGGGGGGACAGAGCCCAATAACCCACTGAACGAGGGTTGAGGCTCCGTCTTCATCCTTCACCAGAGAACGGGCTAGGGAGGGGAGGTCAAAACGCGAATCGGAAAGCTGTAGCATCTAGGCAAACTGATATTCCGAAGAACAACTGATGCAAGAAGGGGAGAAAGACTGCAGATACCTCAATCAGTCGAATGCCCAAACGGGCCATGTTAATACTTCATTTCATTACATCATCCCAAACTTACACAGATCGTAGAAGGGAAATGAAAGACAGAGAGGTGGAAATCGAGACCGGAATCCTCCGGCTACATTGATAAATCGAGAAAGACTCGCCAGATTACATCAGAAAAAGAAAGAGGAAAGCATGGGGGAGGGCGGAGCATTGACTCCTCTCCCTCCCCGGTTACCCACCTAAGTCTTCCTTTCTTCTTCTTCTCCCAGCTTCTTCTTTTTTCCCTCTCGGTCTCTCTTCTGGCTTTTTTCTATCTGGTTCTCGTTTCTACTGTTCCTCCCCTTTTTTTTTGTCTCTCTCCGTTGTCTCTTCTGGTGCTTCGAAGGGAAGGGGGCTTTATAGCCGTCCCTCTTTTGCCTTCTCGGCAGGCACCTCACGGCACGCCTCGGCTGGGGGCTTCCTGGCGCGCAGGACTCCAGCCTCTCGGTGCAGCCATTGGGCTTCGACAAGGGGCTCCCGGCGCCACTATTACAGGCCCACTTAGGTCTCTTTGACCAGGCCTTTCATCGGCCCTTCACGTACGTCAGCACCCAAAAGGGTCCTCCGTTGGTGATATAGTTTGTATTGAGATCATTAGTAGGGTTTTCATCAGTCCGCAGACAGGGGTTTCATCAGTATTGCCATCTGAGTGATGACAAAACCGGGCATCATTTTATCGATATCGTCACCTGAATGGTGACGAGATCGGACATCAGCTTTAGTCTGGGAAGACTTCAGTCGGGTGTATAATCTGTGGAGACGATTCTTCTTGTGTTCTGACTTTACGAAAGCCTTTACAATCTTCATCTGCCGGTACCGGCTTCATCTTTATCTCACATCACATCTGTCAATAAGCCGACATCTGACTTACCCTGACATGTCATCTGTGTATTCTTGGATGAGGCAGTAACACAGCTCTTATAAAAGTGTGCTAGGAGGTCTCATTAGTCAAGCGACTACTGCTTTGTCAATGCTGCCGTCTGAGTGACATCGACACCGGACATCAGCTTGGCCGACAAAGGCTCAGCCTGGTAAATGGTTGACGAGCTTCATCATTGGTCTTTCACTGTGGGTATGATCTGCTTCCACCCTTGTTCATTTTCAAGGTGTCAACAGAGCTCTAAAGTTGAAGAAGTTCAGAGCTATTCAGATGAACAGCTACAAGTGATCCAGAGGGTAGGTCAAAGAGTTACAGAAAAGGCAGGGCAAGATAATGCCATTATGAGGCCCCCTTTGCTGGAAAGAAATGTAGGAAGGGGAAGAAATGAAGTTGGAGGGGTTTTAACCAGATCTCGAGCTAGGTCGGCGGAAGCTAAGGTTAGACAATTTTTATGATGCTCCCAATTCTGATTTGGAATATTAGAGGTGTAGGGAACATAGGTTCCCGTAGATGTCTTCGGCATTTAGTTCATATTAACAAGGTTAGCATGGTAGCAATCTGTGAACCAATGTTGTCCTTTAATAAAGCAGCTCAGCTAAGTAGGTTTCTCAAGTTGGAGAGATTTGTTGGTAATAATCTAAGTGACTCCAAAATATGGGTCTTTTGGAAAGCTAGTCATAATTTGGAGGTTATTCAATCCTCCCCTCCATATATCACCCTTGGCCTGAAGAATGGAAATGAGTTTTCCTCATTCTACTCTTTTGTTTATGATGCCTGTGATCTCCCACTAAGGCAAGGTATGTTTGATGATCTCATATCTTTTGATCATTCTGTGGCAGTTCCTTGGATAGTGGGAGGGGACTTTATTGTGTTCTACGGTCCTCTGAAAAGATTGGTGGTGCTAGACCATCTTTAGCTTCTATGGCAGATTTCAATGGTTTCCTGTGTTCAGCTGGCCTTATGGATGCGGGTTTTACTGGTCTAGCTATGACCTGGTCTAACAATAGAGCATGGCAGGCCAATATTCAAGCTCGATTTGATCAGGCTCTATTTAATAATCACTATTAGTCTGCTCTGCCTTAGTTTGTAGTCAAGCACCTGCCAAGAGGCCCCTCAGACCATGCTCCTCTTTTACTATCTATGAACAAACACACATTTGGCCCCGCCAGATTTGTGTTCCACAAGATGTGGTGCTCTCACCAATCCTTCATGCAAGTTGTTTCTAACGCCTGGCAGCAGGCTCAATATGATCATCCCGGTGCCTTGGTCAGGCTAACTATCAAGCTAAAGGCTGTTAGACTCTCCCTTCATACATGGAATAAAGAAGTCTTCGGTGATGTCTCCCAAAATGTCAAAATGGCAAAAGCTGAGCTTGAGTACAAATAGGCTGTATATGATTCAGATCCTTCTCAAAGTAACAAGGTTAATCTTAATGCAGCTTGTGATGGGTTACGCCAAGCCCTATACAGAGAGGAGGTATTCTGGAATCAAAAAGCTCGGATTGACTGGATTGAGATGGGGACATGAACACATCCTTTTATCATGTTGTGGCTCTATGTAACCGGCATAGGAGCTTCATTAGCAGACTTAGAGTTGGTGAGCCTGAGGTCTGGTGTTCTGAACAGGATGTCCTCTGCAACCAAGCTGTAACCTTCTTCAATAATCTTTTTTCTTCAGAGCAGCACTCTATAGACCATTCTCTTCTGGACTGCATCCCCCAAATTATTATTACTGATCAGAATTCTATTCTTTGCACTGTTCCAAATGGGGAGGAGGTCAGGAAAGTAGTATGGTCTCTCAGTGGTACAAGCTCTCCAGGGCCTGATGGTTTTTCAGGAGCCTTCTACACTTCTACTTGGGACATAATAGGTTCAAACATCATAGAAGCTGTCCAAGGTTTTTTTATGGGATTTCCTCTGCCTCGCAGTGTTTCTTCTTCTCTCATTGCTTTTTACCCAAGGTTTTGGAGCCTAGGACTTTCAATGATTTTCGGCCGATAAGTTTGTGCAACTTCTCTTATAAAATTATCTCTCGAATCATCACTGAGCACTTGGCTCCTCTTCTGCCTAGTATAATTTCTGAGGAACAGGGGGCATTTGTTAAAGGTTGATATATTCTGGACAATGTTGCACTTGCCAGGCAATTGATGATGGACATCAACAGGAAGGTTAGAGGCCATAATGCTATTTTTAAATTAGATATGGCTAAAGCATACGATAGAATGGAATGGGATTTCATTTTTGCAGTTCTGAGGAAATTTGGTTTTAGCTCCCAGTTCACTTCTTTAATTGGCATGCTCCTCTCTAACTGCTGGTTTTCTGTCAATCTCAATGGCACCACGACTAGTTTTTTTAAATCCAGTAGAGGGATAAGGCATGGAGATCCCCTTGCTCCATATCTCTTCATTATTACTTCTGAAGTGCTATGTAGGGGCCTTTCTAAAATGTTTCAATCTGGGGTGCTGTGAGGCTACAGTGGGCCTAGACATTCCATACAGGTCTCGCATTTGTTATATGCAGATGACACTCTAATCTTCCTCAATGCCTGTAAGCAAAACATTATCTCCTTTCAGCATTTTATTGAGAAGTATCAGTCAAGCTCTGGGCAGTTGGTAAATGCTGGAAAGAGCAGTTTTACCCTATCCTCAAAGGCCCCCTCTTCTCTTAGACAATCCATTCAAGCTTTAACTAGATATAAATTCATGTCAGATGGATTCCGCTACCTTGGTATCCTTGTCAAAAAAGGGAGATACAAATGCTCGGACTTCCAATATCTGATTGATAAAATTCAAACGAGGCTGGAAGGTTGGCAATCCAAGTTCTTGTCCCAGGCAGGGAGATTAGTGTTAATCAATGTTGTGCTCCAAAGCATTCCAATATATTTGGCCTCTACATGTTTCTTCCCGAAAACTGTTATATATGCAATAGATAGACTTTGTGCCAATTTTTCCTGGCATGGTGCTGAAGGTGAAAGAAGGCGGCATTGGGTGGCTTGGAAGGAAATCCAAAAACCCTGGGCTGAAGGAGGCCTCGAAATCAGAGACCTTTATTGGGTTCAGGTTGCATTGGCGGCCAAAGCTTTGTGGAATGTCCTTCACGAGTCATCTTTCTGGTCTAAATATGCCAGGCAGAGGTACATTAAAACCCATTTTTCAGAATGTATGAAGCCTTTCCCTGCGGGTTTACCATCAATTGTTTTCCATCAAGTGAAGAACCTTATTATCAGCAATTCCCAGTGGTTCTTAGGGGATGGGGCTGAAATTGATTTCTTTAGGGACAATTGGACATGCAATGGGCCAATCCTGCATTCTGTTTTGGCCTCTGAGACCATTAGTCAGCAAGCCATCCCCTTAGCATCTGTTAGAGAGGTCTTGATGGATCCTCAATATGATGCATGGAAGTAGTTTTGTCCAGACTATCAACTCCACAGCTCCCAGCTTCATAGTGCAATAGATGTTTGGGTCTGGATTGGCACTGCAAGGGGGACTTCTCTGTTAAGTCAGCATATAATCTCCTCTGCACTAGTGGAAATATCAGGTGGCCCTGGATCAAACTATGACACTCTTCCATTAATCCCAGAGCAGCCTCTTTTGTACGGAGGTTAATACACAGAGCTGTGCCAGTGGATAGGAGGGTGGCTGACTGTGGTATCCCCCTCGTTTCCAAATGCAGCTGCTGCCAAGTCCCTACTCAGGAGGATTTGAATCACCTTTTCATTTTTAGTGAGCTAGCAACTGAGCTGTGGTCGTGGATTCTCCCCTTGATCAGTGAGAAGGTATTTCTAAGTGATCACATAACCATCCGGTGCTGGAATATCTTAACAGCCACTAATATGAAATCTACTTTTAGTTTCATTGGTCTGAATGTTGTTATCCTTATGTTGTGGGGTATTTGGAAGCATAGATGTGCAATCGGGTTTGATAATGAGCCTCCTCCCAAAAGTGACATTAAGAGATGCATTGTTTCTTCCATTTCTTATGTTTTGGAAAAGAAGTGCTTCCACATTCCCTTGTCTTCAGCTCATGCTAGCAGATTCGCCTACTATCAATTTTTTCCTCGGGTGGAGGTCAAACGGCCAATTCTGGTGATTCACTGCTTGGCTTTGGACCGGCTGACTATACATGTTGATGGGGCTTCAAAAGGTAACCCAGGACTGTGTGGAGGTGGGGGCTGCATCCGGGATGCCAAAGGCAACATGCTTATTGGCTTTGCCTTTCACTATGGCAGAGGCTGTAGTTTTTTTGCTGAAGCTAGGGCCTTACATGATGGTTTATCCATAGCAAAGCAGGGTGGTTTAAACATAGCAGCTGTGTTCTCAGATTGTGCCTTCATGTTGATGCAGTTCATAAAGGAGTGGCTCCCAATTAGACTGTATTGCCTTGGTGGAGGAAAATTTTGGAACTTCTTCGTGTTTGTGGAAGCACGGTGCAGCATGTGTATAGGGAAGGCAATCAAGTTGCTGATGCCTTGGCATCATATGCCTGTGATATCCAGGAAAATTCTATTTTCACACATATTAGGGACCTCCCAATTTTGGCAAGGGGGGCTCTCAAGATGGACAAAGCAGGACTGCCCACTTTGCGTAATTGTATCTAGACAAGTGGGCCCTTTCCTTGTTTTTGTTACTTTACCTTTGATTGATCATATATGGCTATACCCCAAGTCATTGTATAGGCTCTTTTCTTGGTTTTGTGACTTTACTTTTGACTGTTCACACAGGGGTATGCCCCGAAGCCATTGTATTCTTTCATTCAATCAATAAAATTAGGACCACAGGATTTATCTGGCGGAGTGAGAACATTCTTCCCTTCTGGGGGAGGGTGCTCTCGACCGGATTTTGATCCTGTTGTTCGATCTTTTGGTGAAAAAAAAACTACACGGGGCATACCCCGGATGGGACCACACTGCCTACTATGACTGACCGCCAAAACCACACGGTAAACCTGCGGGCTACTGCGCCTCACTTGAAAACTAAGGGGTGAGTCTCATTTCATTGACTTAGTAGGGGTCCCGCAGATCCCTACCTCGTAGCTAAAATCACAAAAGAAACAGTTAATCACAATAAATAATGCAATGGCATGGAGCTATATCAATTGATAAAAGTTGTGCAGGATCATCAATAAATGAATTCAGCTAAATATGAATGCCATATAAACTCATGCTAATTTACGCGTATAATTAAACACGAGAATCTTTCATTCACCATTAGAGTTAAAATTCCACAAACCAAGTGACAGGAGAAGTAAACCACTAGAAGAAAGACCAGACACGTCCACTGATGACTTACACTACGCCTCAGGTGTCTCCTACACGCCTCGAACACGGTAACTGAGACACCGTAACTGTAACTAAAGACAAGGACTAGTCAGGGTCATGCTCGTGAACGCAAGTCCACGCCCCTGACCACGTGTGCACACACAAGCTCAATGCCTTGAGCCATGCCTCTAGCTAGTTTTCCCCTCTAGACGGACGCTACTTCAAAGCAAGGGGGCCCATAGAAACTTGCCTAAAAATCGTGCACCAGGACTACCCCGCCACCTCTCCCAGGTCGGCCGACTCTAGAGGTCATTGGGCTATGACTAGTGGGTCAGTCACATAGGAAGGAGAAGCCAACTCAAATGGGACATAAAAGCATGCCACAAATCATTACAGTGTGTAAACATACCCAAGGTATGACCCCAAACACATGGCCAAATGATCACGGCAAAAATCCAGGCTGGAGGGAATTGGCAGTCTGTCTGATCTGGACCGCCACTATTAATTTGGCGGTCATGGGGATGGTCGCTACTAGATAGTAGCCGTCAGACCCCTGGTTGCTAAATGCCCACCGCCTCAGCTCATGAAAAATAGCCTCTATGGAGACAGCCAGAGGCTAAGTAGCGGCCTTATGAGGACCGCTACTTGCCCGGACAATCTGAGACATGCCCTATCAGTTTTAAACCTCTCCCAAATTGATCAAATCGATCGGAATACATAAGTATCACTTGTTCCCTGTTGTCATACATAATTTCCACAACATTTAAGCTTTGAAAACATAAAGAACAAGACCATACAAGGATTAACAACAAGTGTTTTTAAGGAAATCATTCCACATGCCATTTTGAATCATACTAATCATCTTAACATGCATATAACAATTCCAAACTATTGAAAAGCATGCTAGAGGCGAGGTAGAATCTATCCTCCGGCTTGGAATCAAGAATTCAAGCCATTCCACCAGTCAAAACCGCCTCCCACGCCGGAGGGAAACGATCACCACACGAACCACCAATCTCCCCGGCTTCACGAGCACTCCTCCTTCACCCTAAACTCGCCGAGGTCTCCTCCTCCGGCCGACTGGAGCAGGACGTGAGAAGGGAGAGGGGAACCGTGGGGTTCATCTCGTGTGTGAAAAATGGGTTTAGTTCAGGTTTTCTTTTTGTTATAAAACCTTTGATTACAAAAAGGCATTAAGAGAACCAAAATTATGTTAATGCCCCATAATTCTATAATTCATTATACAAATGGGTTATTTCAATGCATAACTGACAAGTGTCTATTTTCTATGATAATTCATCGCATACACAACATTTTATGTGCATATAATTAGGCAATTATGCATATTTCATAGTTAACCACAACTCCGCATTTAAATTGGGTCTTTCACATAAATTGATTAATTTGGTGATATTATTAAATTTGAGGGACATGAGCATTTATTCTCCATTGCATAATCTTGAGCATTTGTGATTTTTGTGCACATTCTGGTAATTTTTATGGATTAAATCGTAATTATGTGTGTGTAGGACACCGAAGGTAATTATAGGAGAAGTAGGGGGCAAAACTGTCACGCCCCGACGCGGAATATCGAGACCGGCAGTAGAAAACACTAGTAAAGATAACATGCTAAGCTAAGAATTAACATAACGTCATGAACAGAATAACTCCAAGTCTATTACAAATACCATCAAACTGACTTAAAGCATAATCAAACATAACCTCTACTCGACTCCGTTACAATAACTAACACAAATTCTAAGGCATAGCTAGAGGTAAAACAACTATAACAATCTCAACATAATGACTAGCTGATACACTCCAAGTCATCACTCTTGCCCATTCCCATCCATCTGTGAATCTTCACCTGAGCTGCATAGAAAGGAGGGGAAAAACTATATAAGTGAACGCTCAGTAGGTAACAACAGGCAAGTGTAAGTGATTAACCAATTAATTACCTGTATGAAACGGAAGAAAAGAAATAACGATCGAATGAAACAACATAATAAAAGAAAGTGATAAAGAATGGAATGGAATAACAATATGGCAGAATGATATAACTACAAGAATTGCAAGTTGAGAACAATATATATAACAGGAAATTGTAAGAAATTGGCCAACAAGCAAGAATATAACTAAGTAGAACACGATCCAAGTAAGAGATCATTGTCATAGACATCACGCTAGTCATGCACTCGGTGCAGTGCCTCACCATGTCATTACAAACTCCCATGTGCACAAGTACATTTCGGGCGCTGTCCCCAAGACCAGACCGGGCCCCTATGATGCGTTGGCATTGATTTATTGGATCCAAAATCCCAAGTTCCGTCTAGACTTTAATCAAGTTAAATGGCCAATTATAATCAAGTACAAACTTACCTCGGAACATCCCAAGGCTATGTTGAAGAGATACTATCTAGAATTTTTATCCAGAAGTTCAAATTATCAAGAACCAACATGTTCTTGGATTCAAAACCATATAAATATGAAGAAACTAGTCTCTGGATGATATGCGGTTCCTACTGGACCGCTCAAGACTTGTGCGGTCGACACTGGGCCGCACTAACAGTAACTGGGCTGAGGTTTAGTCCTCGGGGGTCAAGGTTGAACGGCTGATAAAGGGCCGCTCTTATATATGAACGGTAAGCAATGGGCCGCACAAGGCCAGAAGTTTATAAAATCGAGGTCATGATATGTGGTCCTGACAGAGCCGCTCATTAGTTGAACGGTCCACTCAGGGCCGCCTGTAAGATGTACGGTCCATTACTGGCCCCATAACACAGGGCCTAACCATGAGTTAGAATTTAGCCCAAGTGGGCTCCCGGGCTACCATAGGCAGGGTGAAACTGAACCAGAGTCCAGCCCACTGTCTGCTGGTTGGCCTAGGGTCTACTGGACTGATCAAATCAGGGATTGGCCAAAGATGGATCAAGGATAATCGGCCAAACTAATTGGCATAAGCTAGGGGATAGACGATCACTAGTGGGCCGTTCAGGGATATATGCGGTCCACAACCGACCTCTCAAGTCTCTATTAGTCCAATTCGGACTAACCCAAATCACAGCGATTCGATTGAGTCCAATTCAATTCTAGGGGATAATATGGTTCAAGATTAACAGTTATAGCAAGTGTAAACCTAATAGCCATTTCAATTATAAAGGATTCACAATTAAAATTGACATTCATTGGAAAGATGAATCAAGATCAAGCTCAAATTAAATAAATCAGCAAGAATGATTTACTGTCATGAATTATAGTTTATTAGGTGTGTTGCTAACATGCAAATAACCACCAATCTACTAACATAACATGCTGAAATGACTGTTATAGATGTGCGGTCGGTTCTGGACCTTAGATCACCATGAACGGTCGCAGACTGGCCGCACACGTCCCCTCAGATCCGAAGACCTGTTGGGTATGGATGGTCGGTAGTGTGCCGCCTGGATGGATGTGCGGTCTAGAACTGGCCCCAAGAAAGACATGCAGTTAGGGCTCGGCCGCACGTTCCAGGGACACGATTAGAGACAGAAACATATATACGGTCCCCAACAGGCCGCTTGTCTAGGATGTGCGGTCTATCGTGTGGCCGCAGAAGTCCAGACAGGTCGCTGCTCCTTCGCCTTGCCCGACTCCGGCGAGGTTTCTAGGGTCAGAACTAAAACATGAAATCCACACGATATAAAGCATCGAATTTGGGGCTTTTTCTACCACAAGAAAGGGCATGAAAAACTATACAAGATGCACGAATCAATTTTATGTTTACAGCCTGAAATTACTACTTAATCGAGAACAATTATAACCCTAAATGTGACATGCTTATACTAAAACCTAAAATTCTCGCAGAAGACTTGATGAAATTTAGGGCTTTATACATCAATGAAAAGCTAACACGGTGTTGCTTCTAACCATATATTATTTGTAGGGTTTGACTTGCTATCACCTACCTGAATCGGATGAAGGTGGAAGGAGAAAGAAAACCAAAGACACCGGTACACGCAACCACTCATCGCTAAAGATCTCCCTCGATCTAACTCCTCTGTAGCCGCCACTGGTTCTAAACAATTCTAGGGTCAAAGAGCTTCATTTTAATAGGTCACACACCTTCTGGAGGGTTCTATGTGCGGAGTATTCGTCCACGCAAGTCGGGTCGATATGAACGCCGCCGCAATAGTTGACTCGATCCAAACTCCACCGAATGCATCTCCTGGGATAAGGGTTTCGAGAGATTAAGAGAGGGTAAATGATCCTCTCATCCTGTCCTTTCATTTGCCACCGATTTGGGCTCATTTGATGGAGTATTGGGCTCGAATTTGGCATTTTAAGGTATAGTTAACTAAGTGTTCAATTTGGGCTTAATCCACTAATTCGGCCTACTTACAGATTTTACTTGGGTTGGCCACATAAGATAAGTTTGTTAAACGTGTTATCTTCTACAAGAATATAATTTTTATGGATTTTTACAAAATAGTCGACATATAACTTATTCTATTTATTAAGGAATTATTCTAATTAATTTCGAATCTCTAATTAATTTCTTGAAAAATCGGAGTATTACACCCTCCCCCACTTAAGGAATTTGGTCCTCCAAATTCAATGCACTTAATAAAAAGAGGGAGTGAGACAGCTCACCTAGAATAAGTCAGGGTACTGTCTCCGCATAGTATCTTCTGACTCCCAATTAGCTTCATCAGTTCCACGCCGACTCCACTGCACTTTAACCATCGGTATGGAACGATTCTTGAGTTGTTGTTGCTTCCGATCCAAAATCTTGATCGGTCTTTCTTCATAAGTCAGATCTTCCTTCAATTCGAAGTCCATATGCTGAATAATGTGAGTGGGATCATACACGTATTTCCGTAACATAGACACATAGAAAATATTGTGTACTCCAGATAACTGAGGTGGTAGTGCCAAACGGTAAGTAACCTCCCCCACTCTTTCCAGAATCTCGAATGGACCAATGTATCTGGGACTCAGTTTACCCTGAATACCAAACCTTCGAATTCCCCTCATAGGAGAAACGTTTAAAAATACATGCTCACCAACCTGAAATTCCAAAACTCTCCTCTTGGTGTCGGCATAACTCTTCTGTCTTGATTGTGCTACTTGCAACCGATCTCTGATAATACGGATGTTCTTGGATGATTCAGAAATGAGATCTAGTCCAAGCCATTGCTTCTCACCTACCTCGTCCCAACATAACGGGGATCGACAGCTTCTACCATACAAAGCTTCAAATGGAGCCATCTGAATGCTGGACTGGTAACTATTATTGTAGGCGAATTCAACCAATGCCAAATGATCAGTCCAACTACCTCCAAAGTCAATCATACAGGCTCTAAGCATATCTTTCACTATCTGGTTGGTCCTTTCAATCTGTTTGTCTGTTTGTGGATGGAAAGCAGTACTGAAATTCAGACGAGTTCCCAAGGACTCTTGCAATCCTTTCCAAAAATGAGAAGTGAACCTGGGGTCTCTATCAGACACAATGCTGACTGGTATACCATGTAGTCTTACCACTTCCTTCATATACAAAGCAGCCAAAACATCAACTATCCATTTAGACTTAATGGATAAGAAATGAGCCGATTTTATCAATCTGTCGACAATCACCCATATTGCGTCAAATCCACTACGAGTCCTAGGTAGACCCATAATGAAATCCATGTCAATGCTCTCTCACTTCCATTGGGGTATATCAAGGGGCTTCAATTTCTCTGTTGGTCTGAAATGCTCTGCCTTGACTTGCTGACAAACCAAGCATCTACTTACAAAGTCTGCCACTTCCCTTTTCATATTCGGCCATCAAAAAGATCTTTTCAAATCCTTAAACATCTTAGTACCTCCGGGATGAATGGTGTATCTGGATCTATGAGCTTCTTCGAGGATCTTACTCTTCATCTCAGCTACATCAGGTACGCAAGTTCTTCCCTGAAATAACAATCTTCCATCATCAGCTAACATGAAGTCAGATCTGTTACTCAAGCTTCCCTTGATCTCTACAAACTCTGTGTCATCATCTTGCAGAGATTTGATTTCCACCAATAATTCAGGCTTAAGTTGAATCTGAGAAATCATAACCCGATCCTTGTCAACATTAAGATCCAAACTAGCTAACTGCTCCAACAATTTCCATTCTTGTAACATGTGGCTTGACAACTTAGCTATATGCTTGCGGCTTAAGGCATCTGCCACAACATTACCTTTTCCAGGATGATACTCAATGTAGAAATCGAAATCCTTCAAATACTCCAGCCATCTTCGCTACCTCATATTGAGTTCCTTCTGAGAAAATAAGTATTTCAAACTCTTGTGATATGAAAACACCGTAAATGCTTCTCCATACAAGTAGTGCCTCCATATCTTCAAGGCGAACACCACTGCTGCTAGCTCCAAATCATGAACATGATAATTCTCTTTATGCTTCATCAACTGCCTAGAAGAATAGGCTATCACTTTCCCGTGCTGCATGATTACACACCCTAAACCAATACCTGAAGCATCAGTGTATACCACAAAACCTCCTTCACCAGAAGGTAAAGTCAAAATAGGTGCAGTAGTCAAACATTCCTTCAAGGTCTGGAAGCTTCGCTCGCAATCTTCTGACCAATCAAATTTGATCTTCTTACGGGTTAATCTTGTCAGAGGTACCGCAATCTTGGAGAAATCTTGAATAAACCTTCGGTAGTAACCTGCTAGGCCTAAAAACTTCTCACTTCAGTCACATTAGTAGGCTTATCCCAATTCTTTACTGCCTCTACCTTCGAAGGATCAATAGAAATACCTTCTTTTGTGATGATATGCCCTAGAAAGGACACCTCTTGTAGCCAGAAATCACACTTACTAAACTTGGCATATAACTGATGATCTCTCAATAGTTGCAATGCCATCCTCAAATGTTTAGCATGATCCTCCTCACTCTTAGAATAAATCAAGATGTCATCAATGAACACCACGACCCATTGATTAAGATAGGGCCAAAACACATCGTTCATCAGCTGCATGAAAGCTGCAGGTGCATTCGTTAGCCCAAAAGGCATTACTACAAATTTGAAATGCCCATACCTGCTGCGGAAGGCTGTTTTATAGATATCCTCCTCCTTAATTCGTAACTGATGATATCCAGATCGAAGGTCGATCTTAGAAAAATACTGAGCTCCTACTATCTGATCAAATAACTCATCAATCTTTGGTAATGGATATTTCTTCTTGATAGTCAACTGGTTCAATTACCGATAATCGAGGCACAACCTCATCGAACCATCCTTCTTCCAGACGAATAACACAGGGGCTCCCCACGGGGAAGTACTTGGACGAATGAACCCTTTCTCAAGCAATTCTATCAACTGCTACTTTAGTTCCCTTAGCTCCGCAGGAGACATACGATAAAGAGCTTTGGAAATAGGGGTCGCAACAGGAATTAGATCAACAGAAAAGATAATTTCTCTTTCAGGAGGGAGTCTTGGTAGTTCCTCAGGAAAGACATCTGGAAAATCTTGGACGACAGAAAGGTCCTCAATCTATATCTTCTACTCAGGGGTCACAGAAACAAATGCTAGAAAAGCCTTGCATCCTCTCCTCATCAGCTTGTCAGCTCGAAGAGCCGAAATCAGTGGAACAGACTTATGGTGTCTAGTTCCTATAAAAGAAAGTCCACGGTGTCCAGTGAAAGACACAGAACTAGATCTATACTAAACATTGGCCTCATACATAGCCAACCAATATGCTCCTAGGATTACATCATAATCCTTCATGTCCATACAAACTAAATCAGCTGGCAGGTTTTGTTCATTGATCAAGACCTTACTGGAAGGATAGAAATACTTAATTGCTGATCCGGAACCAATAGGAGTTGAAATCTCTAACGGAGAATTCATCAAAACTAGCTTCACAGCTAAAGACTTCGCAAATCTCCGAGAAATAAAAGAATGAGTGGCACCAGTATCAAAAAGAATAAAAGTTGATTTATCATGTATAATAAGAGTACCTTCGACAAGTCCACCTTCCTCGGTGGGTCTTGTCTCGTCTTCTTGTAGAGCCTGGAGCTTGCCTTGCTGCTTCTTGATTCCTTGCGGTTTCACCGGGGTAGCTCGCTCAGATAAAAAGGGACACTCGGGAATACGGTGGTCCCTACTACCACAACGTAAACAGTCACCCAGCTTGCGCCAGCACTACTCCATCTTGTGACTTGGACGGTCACAATACTTGCATACGCCATTGAATGGAACAATAGGGCTAGGCTTCTTGTCTTCAATCTTCAACATCTTGCCTTTCCACGAACCAGACCCACTAATGGGCCTCTTCCTGCCATGACTAGGCTTGATACTCCCAGAACCAGTATGGTGTTGTTCAATCTTAACACTCTTCCCACGGATTCTCTCCGTCATTTCCAAAGTATCTTCCAACACTTGAGCCTTTCTCATAATCTCAGAATAAGTTGGAATTTCCATTGGTGCCAATTGGTTGATATACTGCAGCTTCAGCCCATTAAGAAAGCGCTTAGCCTTCATCTTCTCGGTGGATATCAAGTGAGTAGCATAATGAGATAGTCGAGAGAACTGAGCTTCATATTCATCTACGGATAGATTTCATTTCTTCAAAGTAGCAAACTCAGCCGCCTTCTTCTCTTGTACTCGATCAGAAAAATATTTACCATTGAAGAATTCCTCGAACCATTCCCATGTGACTTGTCTATCACCACGGGTAGCCTTCACTGCGTCCCACCATGTCCTCGCATCACATTCAAGTTGAAAGGTCAATAAGAGGACACGTTCTTGATCACTGCATTGCATCACTTCGAAAATCATCCCTATCACTTCAAGCCAGTGCTCAGCTTCATCAGGGTCAGTCGAGCCACCAAATCGCGGGGGATTCATCCCACAAAAGTTTTGATAAAGGTCGCTAGTGCCATGGTTTACAGCTCCTCCTTGGGCCACTTATTGCAAAGCCCGAGTAAGTCCTTGAACCGTACACTGCAAGTTCTTCCATTCTACGCGTTCTCCTGCCATTGCAAAAGCCTACACGTGGAATAGGTTATGTTAGGTTCAATTAAGAATAGATAATTGTGCAATTAGATTATTAACTCAACCCCAGTCTTCTACCCAAATCTCACCAGGTTGGGTCCTTAGACTTATAACAAGGTTATAGGTCCTACGGTATAACTTAGGATCCTAAAACTTATAGAAGCTAGGAATATCAGAAAGTCTAGGCTCTGATACCACCAAACTGTCACGCCCCGACACGGAATATCGGGACCGGCAGTAGAAAACGCTAGTAAAGATAACATTCTAAGCTAAGAATTAACATAACGTCATGCGCAGAATAATTCCAAGTCTATTAAAAATACCATCAAACTTACTTAAAGCATAATCAAACATAACCTCTACTCGACTCCGTTATAATAGCTAACATAAATTCTATGGCATAGCTAGATGTAAAACAACTATAACAATCTTAACATAATGACTAGCTGATACACTCCAAGTCATCACTCTTGCCCATTCCCATCCATCTGTGAATCTTCACCTGAGCTGCCTAGAAAGGGGGGAAAACAACTATATGAGCGAACGCTCAGTAGGTAACAACAGGCAAGTGTAAGTGATTAACCAATTAATTACATGTTTGAAACGGAAGAAAAAAAATAACGATCGAATGAAACAACATAATAAAAGAAAGTGATAAAGAATGGAATGGAATAAGAATATGGCGGAATGATATAACTACAAGAATTGCAAGTTAAGAACAATATATATAACAGGAAATTGTAGGAAATTGGCCAACAAGCAAGAATATAACCAAGTAGACCATGATCCAAGTAAGAGATCATTGTCATAGACATCACGCTAGTCATGCACTCGATGCAATGCCTCACCATGTCATTACAAACTCCCATGGGCACAAGTACTTTTCGGGCGCTCTCCCCAGGACCAAACCGGGCCCCTATGATGCGTTGGCATTGATTTATTGGATCCAAGATCCCAAGTTCCGTCTAGACTTTAATCAAGTTAAATGGCCAATTATAATCAAGTACAAACTTACCTCGGAACATCCCAAGGCTAAGTTGAAGAGATACTGTCCAGAATTTCTTTCCAGAAGTTCAAATTATCAAGAACCAACATGTTCTTGGATTCAAAACCATAAAAACACTAAGAAACTAGTCTCTAGATGATATGTGGTTCCTACTGGACTGCTCAAGACTTGTGCGGTCGATATTGGGCAACACTAACAGCAACTGGGCTGAGGTTTAGACCTCAGGGGTCAAGGTTGAATGGCTGATAAAGGGCCACTCTTATATATGAACGGTAAGCAATGGGCCGCACAAGGCCAGAAGTTTATAAAATCGAGGTCAAGATATGTGGTCCTGACAGAGCCGCTCATTAGTTGAACGGTCCACTCAGGGCCGCCTGTAAGATGTACGGTCCATTACTGGCCGCACAACACAGGGCCTAACCATGAGTTAGAATTTAGCCCAAGTGGGCTCCCGGGCTACCATAAGCCGGGTGGAACTGAACCAAAGTCCAACCCACTGTCTACTGGTCGGCCTAGGGTCTACTAGACTGATCAAATCCGGGATTGGCCGAAGATGGATCAAGGATAATCGGCCAAACTAATTGGCATAAGCCAGGGATAAATAGTCACTAGTGGGCCGTTCAGGGATATATGCGGTCCACAACCGGCCGCTCAAGTCTTTGTTAGTCCAATTCGGACTAACTCAAATCACAACGGTTCGATTGAGTCCAATTCAATTCTAGGGGATAATATGGTTCAAGATTAACGGTTATAGTAAGTGTAAACCTAACAGCCATTTCAATTATAAAGGATTCACAATTAAAATTGACATTCATTGGAAAGATGAATCAAGATCAAGCTCAAATTAAATAAATCAGCAAGAATGATTTATTGTCATGAATTACAGTTTATTAGGTGTGTTGCTAACATGCAAATAACCACCAATCTACTAATTAACATAACATGCTGAAATGACCATTAATCCATTCTGTTATAGATGTGCGGTCGGTTCTAGACCTTACATCCCCATGAACGGTCACAGACTGGCCGCACACGTCCCCTCAGATCCGAAGACCTGCTGGGTATGGACGGTCGGTAGTGTGCCGCCTGGATGGATGTACGGTCTGGAACTGGCCACAAGAAAGACATGCAGTTAGGGCTCGGCCGCACGTTCCTGGGACATGATAAGAGACAGAAACATATATACGGTCCCCAACAAGCTGCCTGTCTGGGATGTGCGGTCTATCGTGTGGCCGCACAAGTCCAGACAGGTCGCTGCCCCTTCGCCTTGCCCGACTCCGGCGAGGTTTCTAGGGTCAGAACTAAAACATGAAATTCGCACGATATAAAGTATGGAATTTTGGGCTTTTACTACCACAAGAAAGAGCATGAAAAACTATACAAGATGCACGAATCAATTTTATGTTTACAGCCTGAAATTACTACTTAATCGAAAGGGAACAATTATAACCCTAAATGTGACATGCTTCTACTAAAACCTAAAATTCTCGTAGAAAACTTGATGAAATTTAGGGCTTTCTACATCAATGAAAAGCTAACACGATGCTGCTTCTAACCATATATTATTTGTAGGGTTTGACTTGCTATCACCTACTTGAATCGGATGAAGAAGGAAGGAGAAAAAAAACCGTAGACGCCGGTACACGCAGCCACTAATCGCGGGAGATCTCCCTCGATCTAACTCCTCTGCATCTGCCACTGGTTCTAAACGATTCTGGGGTTAGAGATCTTCATTTTAATAGGTCACACACCTTCTGGAGGGTTCTATGCGCGGCGTATTCGTCCATGCAAGTCTGGTCGATGTGAACGCCGCAGCAATAGTTGACTCGATCCAAACTTCGCCGAATGCATCTCCTAGGGTTAGGGTTTCGAGAGATTAAGAGAGGGTAAATGATCCTCTCATCCTTGACTTTCATTTGCTACCGATTTGGGCTCATTTAATTGAGTATTGGCTCGAATTTGGCATTTTAAGGTATAGTTAACTAAGTGTTTAATTTGGGCTTAATCCACTAATTCGGCCTACTTACAGATTTTATTTAGGTTGGCCACAGAAGATAAGTTTGTTAAACGTGCTATCTTCTACAAGAATATAATCATGTTATCTTTTACAAAATGGTCAAAATATAACTTATTCTATTTATTAAGGAATTATTCTAATTAATTTCTAATTAATTTTGAATCTCTAATTAATTTATCAAAAAATCAGGTTATTACAAAAACTTTCATCAAGACCAGGGCATGGTTGTCCTAGGGTGCCCCGACCATTTTGACCAAGTCAAACATAGCAGCCACATATTTCGGTTGGAGGGAAAAGAAAATTCAAAGTTTGAAATAGAGGAGATCAAGGAGAGAATTAATGAACCTTGGGAAGAAGCTCACCCATTTAAGAAACCCCCAAAAAAGAGGGAGCCCAAAACCCTAGGCTAGGGCACCCACCTCCTCTTCCTTTCCCTCATCCATCATATTCTACCTAAATCCAAGCCATTCATCTCCTTTTAATGAAATCCCCACCTTCCATTGACCCAATTTTCCCTATAAATAGCCCATGTCAAGGAGGAGAAAGGAGTTTTTCTTTTGGCATTTTCTCTCTCCCTCTCACATCTGCACCTTAGGTCGTCGATTTCCTCCCCCTTATGTTCCTCTTCTCCTCTTGCTCTCTTCATAAAATTTCTTCATTTTTAAAAGCTCTTCAACTTCTTCTTCTTCGTCTTCCTCTAGTTCTGCTTCCTTTTCACGTTATATTCCATTTTTTGAAGGTCTATCTCTCACGTTTTCTTGTTCATCCGTGAACCAGTGTTTCCCTCTGTTCTTTTCCCCAATTCTCCTCTTTCTGCTCCTCTTATCCTCTTGCTCTCTTCCTGAAAGTTTTTCATTTTTAAAAGCTCTTCAACATCTTATTCTTCATCTTCCTCTAGTTATACTTCATTTTCACGTTAAATTCTAGTTTTCAAAGGTCTGTCTCTCACGTTTTCCTGTTCATCCGTGAACCAGTGCTTCCCTCTGTTCTTTCCCCAATTTCTCCTCCTTCTGCTCCTTATTTCATCTTGTTCTCTTCATGGAAGTTATTCATTTTTAAATGTTCTACAACTTCTCCTTCTTTGGCTTTAGCTAGTTCTGCTTCTTTGTCGCGTTACCTTTCAGTTCATAAAGGTCTGTCTATTACATTTTACTATTCATCTGTGCCCACATCCCCCTATTCTTCACATGTTTTCTCCTTCTATGTCCTTCATCAAAGTTTTTCCTCTCTTTATCCTCTTAAACATCTTCTTATTCCACATATTCTAATTCTCCTTAGTTTTAGAGTTATTACAATTCATCTCTTGCTCTATTTTTAGTGTTTCTATTTGTCTATTTTAAAAACTATCTCATTTCTTTTCACTTCTCTTCTAGCCATTGCTATCTCCCTCACCTCTAGATCACCATAGTCTATCCTCTACCTCTCCCTTACCTCTCCATATTGTAGACACATCATTCCTGACGTCTCCTGAGAAAGTCTCATATTACTATACGACGCCCCGCGACGGCTTACGCATTTTGAATCGCTCGAGTGCTTCCTTTTCTTGAGTCTTCTTACGCCCTTCTCAGCATCCGAAATCGTCTCGTCGCAGCATTCGGACGACATCAACACCATTCAGACACGCCAAACAAATTCCGGAACCAGGAAGGGTGTCTGCCGGGCGGCCGCCAACGCCTGAACTGAGGACCCGGGTGGGTTTTTAATTTATTTTTCAAAGCCCAAAACCAAATAAAAAATAATATATTAAAGGAGGCGTCCAGGCCCCTGGACGCCTCCATAAAAATAAATATAAAAAATATAAAATGCCAGTTGGCATAAAAGACAAAACACAAATAATAATATTATAATTTCTTGGAGGCGTCCAGGACCCTGGATGCCTCCATCAACTCACTCACGGGGCGCCGCCCACCGAACGACAGTTTGTCGTGTGTGAAAGAATCCAAATTGTGGAGACGTCCAGCCGTCTGGACGCGCCCATTTCCAAATCACGGGTCGCCGCTCCAAAACCACGCGTTGTGTTAAACCGCGCGTGACTTTCGACGGAGTTCAGTGGGACTTATGGAGGCGTCCGGGACCCTGGACGCCTCCATGAAAATATTCAAAAAAAATGAATAAAAATAGAATAAAATATCTTTTTTACCCTGATGGAGGTGTCCAGGGTCCTGGACGCCTCCACCCTCCGGAGCCCTATAAATAGAGGCCCACCCCCTCAGTTCTGGAGGAGCTTCTAAGAGACCCGATAGGCTGCCGGAGCCCAGAGGCTACCGGAGTCATTTCTAACCCGTGGGGTCTTTTGTATGTGGAGGTTCTGCAGACTTCTTGGGTGCCCACGCTCGCGAGAGGAAGGTCATCTTCATCTACCGCGCTTCCACGTCATCCCTACGCTGCCGGAGCTCCGCCGAATTTCACCATCGGCACATCCAATAAGCCAATCCTTTCCTTTTCTTCGTAGTTCTTTTGCATTCATCATCTCGCATCCTCTATCCCCCTTCATAAGGGCGCCTCTTCTTATGTACTTCTTGCATCCATCATCTCATTTTCCTCCTACTCGAGTCCGAGAGGGGTCTAAAAGATAACACCAACCAGGTGTGTGTCTTGCCATCATTTCGTTATTTTTATCACAAGGATTTGAATACTACACCTTCATCTTTCTAATCCACTCGTTACTTGTTTGTCGTTGTTTTGCAAGGGTATCCAAGGAAAGCCCTCTCCATCGGCCGGCCGAAGGGGGAGGAAGAAGCAACCCGCCATCTCCCGCTCTTGAGGTAGGCGCGATCACTTTCTTTATTTCGGGGTCTTATGGCCCCTAGCGATCACATCTTGTTCTCGAGGCCGCGGCGAGTCACTTCCCCAATGGCCGTTTAAATTTCCGTTCTTATATTCTCTTTATATTCTGTTATATTCTGCTCATATTCTCGAGGCCGCGGCGAGTCACTTCTCCAGTGGCCGTTTAAATTCCTGTTCTTATATGTTATATTCTTATCTATTCATATTCTCGAGGCCGCGGCGAGTTACTTCCCCAATGGCCGTTTAAATTCCCGCTCTTATATTCTCTTTATATTTTGGTACATTCTTATCTATTCATATTCTCGAGGCCGCGGCGAGTCACTTCCCCAATGGCCGTTTAAATTCCCGCTCTTTATATTCTCCTTATATTCTGTTATACTCTTATCTGCTCATATTCTCGAGGCCGCGGTGAGTCACTTCCCCAATGGCCGTTTCAATTCTTGCTATTTAATTTCTGCACCATTCCCGTCCCCCCGAGGCCGCGGCGAGTCACTTCCCACTATGGCCGTTTAACCCCCATATCTTGCTATATTACATTTGTCCCGCTCGCCCCGTCGGAGTAATCTCCCGTGGTAGCCCCTTCTCTCTTCTCTTATTTTTGTGTTGCAACAAACAAAGAGGAGCCCGCGCGCTCCGCGTCCTCTTCGCTCCCCGAACCGCGTGACGTCGCTCACAGATTGGCGATCACGATGGGACCTCTACTGCTTCCTTTTGGCTACCCTTGCAAGTTCGGCACCGTCCGTGCCTCTCCACCTTGGCGCCCTCGCGCGCCCCGTTGTGCTCGCGGCAGCACTGTCAATTTGATTGGTTGGGCGTTTATTATATGTTTGTTATTTCTGTTGTTTTCTTACTCTATATCTTTGTCAGCATTCCATTGCATACATCCATCCCTCTTTTATATCCTTTTTCATTTTTTCTAAGGATCACCCTTTCCCGGTGAAGGAAGGACTCTCCGTTTGAGAATTCCTCTCAACGGACTAGAATCTCCTCCACTGGGACCTCTGTAAGTCCCCGACATCGAAGAATCTCCTCTTCGTTCACTAGGCTGGTTGTACCATTGAAGTTCCCCGGAGTTAGTCATTCCATTCGTGGTGAGACGAGAGACCCTAGCTGACACGGCGGTGAAACAAAAATAAACTAGGGTCCCTATTTTGTGTGAACTTCGGATCTGGCTAAAAGCACAAAAGAATCATCAAAATCAAAACACAAAAAAAGGCGTAAAGGCATCCACTTGTTTGATAATCTCTGCTACCTACTTGCTAGTGTATGTTTTTGCGTTCTGGGAAAACTGTGAGCATGGCTCACGAGTCTTTTGAGGAGAACCACCCTAGTCGTGGTTTGTCAGTCGACCCGCGAGTCTATGCTATGGACTCGGGTCCTTCTCATGAGCCCTCGCATGAGGTGCAGGTTATTGCCAGGGACACATCCCCACCACAGGATATCTCTTCCTTACTGGGCATCCTCGCCAACACGGAGCTTACCTCTGAACAGCTCCGGGCCTTCCAGGCCATTCTGAAGGGGAAATCTGTTTCCCCCACGCCCCAGGAATCAACTCCGGCCATTGCACCTCTCCAAGAGTCCGTGCAGGCCATTCCATCTCCTTCATTGGCGCAAGCCATCCAGTCTCCCTCGCTTCAAGGACAAGCGAGTCAACAACCACCCTCATTCCAGTTCCTGTCACAATCTCAAACTCCCATTTTTCCCCACATACCGCTTCAGCCAGGGCCAACTGTCGGCGGTCCGACAGCTCCCTCTCATTCAGGGTTCCCCCCTCAAGTCTCTGGGAGACAGTTTCTCCCCCAGTGGCAAGTGCCACCTTCACCTCCAGAGGAGCTCGCCCAATCGCTCCTCAATAGGTTCAATCGCATGGACGAGCAGTTTCAAAATCTAAGAAGAATGGTGGACGTGAAAGCCACCCCGGAGGTTGCTTTGCCAATCCTTCCCGTCATTCATCTTCCTCCCTCCGAAATGCCCACGTACCGCAGATACAATGGTACCGACAACCCCTTCATTCACCTCAAGGATTTCATGTATGAGTCCTCCTATTAGCAAAACGATCAGAGGTCCCTGGCATACCTCTTTCGGAGATCATTGGATGGTCCCGCGCTAGAGTGGTTCTATTCTTTGGAGCCCCGCGAGGCCGAGAATTTTGAAATAGTCCAGAGAAGGTTCTTGCAGAAATATAGGGATAGGGTCGGTCCCTCACTCTCCATTACCGACCTAGTGGCCGAAAAGATGAAGCCCGATGAGGATTTTGTCCGCTATGCTGATAGATGGAGGTCTCTGGCGGAAAGAATAAGGGATACCCTCTCCGAGACCGAACAAGTGAAGATGATTGTGTCTAATGTAACCCCACAGTTCAGACACGTCCTGGCGATGAATAAACTTACTACAATGGAGGAACTCTATGAAATGGCCCCGTACATCCAAACCCAGTTAAAAGACTCCCCCATTATGAATATGTTTGAGTCGCCGAAGCCCAAAGTGATCAGAAAGACAGGCGCTGGTGTCCCGAGCGGAGCGACAGAAGGGGTCGTGACAAATGAGCAAGTGAGTGCGGTCAACAATGCCAACTTTGCAGCCAACCCAAGGCCTCCACAAATGCCCCGACTTCCCCTCCAACCAGGTCCTTTCCCTCTTCGTCCTCCACCCCAAAATAATCCACCCCAGGATAATATGCCTCCATTACGTCAACCCCAGCAACAACAACCACAACCTCAGCAACAACAACCACCGCTTCAGTACAACCAAGTTCCACCCCCGGGGAACTATGGTCCCCAACAGCAACAAAGGAGGCCGGTCGGTCCCAAGAGATCCTACTATCCATCATTGCCAGAAACCGTAGCAGACATATTTAATGCCCTCATGGCATCAAACCAACTCGCCCTACCCAGAGAAAGGCCCGTGTGGCCCCCGAATGTTGATACCTCCAAATACTACGTCTACCACAGGTAGCCAGGACACACAGTAGATTACTGCTTCCATTTCAAAGATTACATCCACGATATGAATGATGAACATCAAATAGATTGGGATGAAATGAGACGATACGTCGCCGCTCTCAAGGCTAGGAGACCTCCTCATAGGCCACAGCAGCAGTTACAACAACAGCAACAGCAGCAACCACAACAACAACAACAACCTCAGCAGGCCCCACAACAACAGCCCAACATGGGCATAATCCAGAATCCATTACCGGAGCACCAACAGCCCAATCAACAGGTTAAGCCCATCTCCTCCTTCCCGAAAGTCGGGAGAGAGCAGGTGTGGCACTAGGAAAGTACCTCCATTCTTTCTACCACCAATCCTATCATCACGCAACACCCTTGCCTTGCCCGGGTAGCACCTCTCTCTCATCAACCCGCGTCAGTATCGCCTTCACCATTACCACTACCATTACGCCCTCTCATCCGTACCCCGATCCCCTATCAACCGACACTCTCCACTACGCCTTCACACCCTCTCATCTTCTCCCACTCCCCCACTTTACCATCCACCTCTACCACATTTACCCCTACGCCTTCTAAACCCCTTATCATCCGTCAACCATACATAACCCCGTCTTTCTCTACCATATCACCACTAATGCCTTCAAAACCACTCATTACCCATCACCCACCTCAAAATCATTGCCCGCTTCAAGCCCTACCCACTTCTACTTCGTCTCCACCTCCACCTTCCAGACCCATTATCCTTCATAATCCGCGCGATATCCCCTCTACCTCCACCATGCCTCCACCTAACAAACCCCTAATCAGAATCCCTGCTCCCGTCATCACCCCTACTTCATCAACCATTCCTCTACCACTACCCCTCAAATCCCTGTTAAAACCCACTGCTGCCCCCACAGAGGTACAAAAGCCGCAGGCAATGGTGCTCCGGAGTGGAAGGATTTTTCACAGGGTTTTCCCCCACAACAGTCAGAATCCTGAGCAATCTCAGCCAGAGAAGGATGATGGAGAACGACCAGAAAGAGCTATCCCTGGAACACAGTATGATCTATTGAAACACTTGGACAAGACGCCTGCTCGGATCTCCATCCTGGAGCTACTTCAAAGATCCACATCCCACCAGGCAGCCTTAATGGAGTACCTTCAAAGGGTCATGGTGAATGAGGACCTCCCTGTAGAAAAGATCTCTACCGTCCTGACCCCAACGGACACACAACCGGCCATCATGATCCACAACTACGAGCTCGCTCCTAAGGAAGCTCGAAAATATGCACTGTGCATTTCAATAAAAATTAATGGGGTATCCATAAACCCGTGTCTTGTGGACACGGGTGCGTCCATAAATGTGATCTCCATGGACACCCTTCAGTTGTGTGGGGTCAACGAGGAACAAATAAGACCTTCCTCGATCACGGTCACGGCTTATGACAATAGCAAAAGGCCGCCGCAGGGGATGATTATTCTGAAGGCAGAATTAGGCCCCATGTCAATTCCCACGGAATTCCATGTCCTCGACATGGACCCCACATTCAAGGCTATACTGGGTCGCCCTTGCATCGAAGCCATGGACGCTGTGCCTTCCACCAACCATCAGTGCCTGAAGTTTCCTTACAATGGGAGGATTATTAAAGTGGTCAGTACACCTGTCCTTCACACAGTGGATGCTATCAACATCTCTCTGCCCTCTGTTTGGCCGTCTCATCGGCCCATATTGTCACTACTGGACATACGTGATTCATCTCACGTTCCACTAGAACCAAAGGAGCTGGTCAGGACAACCGCAACATCATATCTCCCTTTTCACTCCAAAGGGTGGGAGATTATGAGGAACATCGGCTACCAATAGGGTAAAGGTCTGGGCGCACAGTTACAGGGTAGGCTCAAACCGCCAAAGGAAATTAGGCCGAATCGCAGGTTTGGCCTAGGCTTCAAAGGACCGTTCAAGGCGGATTGGAAGCCCCTCACATGGACTCTATCAAACCACTTCAACAGAGGGCCCGTTGTTCAGATGGGAGATTACCCACGAGAAGCATATGGGAGATCACATGCTGTATATTTGGCTGAAAAATGTCTGAGGATCACCAAAAGAGGCAAGATCAAAGATCCGTAATGCGAGTGGAACAAATGGTTCGACATACGGGACATTTTCGTTGCACTGGAAAGGATGTTCTCGTCTCCGCAGCTTGAAGGACCACCATGGATCTCTGAAATACCAGAGAATATTACCACTCTTGCCAAGGTTTCAAACCATCCTCGTCCTCGCCAGAAGGACTCTATCATTGACGGATCTTCATCCGTCCTCAACATTGCCATCGACGGCTCATTAGCCGCCATCTTCTCCACCCACTCGTCTCAGCCTTTGCTGATATCTTCTTCCTGGGCCAGATAATTGTCTGATGATCTTCCCAGATCCCCTTCTCTGCTTACATACCTACGCGGGCTTCTCAACCCGCGCCAGGTCTTCAACCATGATCTGCTCTATGAGCCTCACAATTCTCTAGCCATAACCACTTTCCTCTCTCCTCCAATCTCTTTTCACAGCTTTGTCATTAAAAATGAAAACGAAAAAAAAACGTCAATTTTTAAACTCCCCAACAACACATCTTCATTGAGGAAACCTCCTACATCTCCCACGGGTGCGTACCGCCCTGCGGACCACCCGTCCAAGGTCCGATGAGCGACCTTTTCTACCCCTCCTTTGAGGGGTCTTCTCCTGTACATTCTACACCATCCTCTTCGTCTTCCTCTTCTTTTGTAAATATTGTCAGTCAATCTAGGAATGATAGGCCAAGGGTAGTACCTAGGAAGAAATCCAAGGGTAGGCAGATCCCCCGTCGATTCCTTCTGGATTTAGCCACCAGGTGTCAGGCCCTTCTTGCCATCCCCCAGTTGTTAGAAAATCCCATCCAGCTACCGGAAATAGAATATGAGGGCGACTGTGCATTTGATGAAGGGTATGGAGTCTACGAGATCACGGATGAAGAATGCCCCACTGAAGATGAGGGTGAAGAATATGCGGATGCGGCGGGCGCATACGCTAGTGGAATGAGGAGATTCGACGAGCCGTCAACCGCCGTAGAAGAATCCACCAAAGAAGTCAACTTGGGAACTGAGGAAGACCCTAGGGTCATCCTCATAAGTGACAACTTACCACCCTCTGAAGAAGAGGCATTAATTGAGGTTCTCAAGGAATATAAGGACACGTTTGCATGGAGCTACGAGGATATGCCGGGTCTAGATTCAACCTTGGTCGAACACCGTTTAACCATAAAACCAGGGTCTGTCTCGGTAAAACAAAGGTTAAGGCGTTTCCACCCTCAGATGGCTTTGAAAATGAAAGAAGAGGTCTATAAGCTCCACAAAGCCAGATTCATTAGAGTCGTTCATTATCCTCAATGGGTGGCGAACATTGTCCCGGTCATGAAGAAAGATGGGAAAGTCAGGATTTGTATCGACTTCCGGGACCTTAACCGCGCGTGTCCAAAAGATGATTTTCCCTTACCTCACATTGATGTGTTGATTGATAACACGGCAGGCTACGAAACCCTCTCATTCATGGATGGATTTTCCGGATACAATCAAATTCGTTTGGCAGAAGAGGATCAGGAAAAGACGTCATTCACTACCCCTTGGGGAATATATTGTTACGTGGTCATGCCGTTCGGATTAAAGAATGCTGGAGCTACTTACCAAAGAGTGATGATGGCCATATTTCATGACATGATGCACATATATCTGGAAGTGTATGTGGATGACTTATTGGTGAAATCAAGGACCAGGATGGAACATCCAGAAGTTTTGGCTAAGGCCTTGCAGAGGTCAAGGGAGTTCCAATTGAAAATGAACCCGAAAAAGTGTGTGTTTGGTGTGTCATCGGGTAAATTGCTGGGGTTCATTGTGAGTAAAAGAGGGATCGAGATAGATCCCGACAAAGTTAAGGCTATCAGGGATATGCCGCCTCCCAAGAATTTGAGGGAAGTCCGAGGTTTAATCGGGAGGTTACAGTTTATTCGTCGGTTTGTGTCCCAACATTCACAAAGGTGTAGACCTCTCTACGAGTTGACTAAGCCAGGAGTAGAATTCCACTGGAATTCTAAATGTCAGAATGCTTTTGAAGGGTTGAAAGAATATCTGGCTAGTCCACCCGTTCTCATTCCACCCAAACCAGAAAAACCTCTGATCCTTTACGTCTCAGTCTTGGATGACTCCGTGGGAGCCGTCCTCGCACAAGCTGATGAAGAAGGCAAGGAACGGGCAACCTATTACTTGTCCAAACTTCTCAATCCCTGTGAGCAGAAGTACACCGTCATGGAGAAAACATGTGCTGCCCTCGTTTGGGTAGTGCAGAAATTGAAGCACTACTTCTTGGCTCATGAGGTCCACTTGATTGCTCGAATGAATCCTATCAAATTCTTTCTAGAGAAATCCGTCCTTACGGATAGGCTAGCACGCTGGCAAAGTTTTCTCTCTCAGTTCGACATCACCTACATCCAGCAAAAGGTGATTAAAGGCTATGCCATAGCCGAGCATCTCGCTCACCATCCTCTTCCCAAGTTCGATCCCGTCCAATCAGAGTTTTCAGATGAGGAACTAATGTCCGTCAACCAATCAGATGAGCCAATGTGGACGCTATATTTTGATGGAGCTCTGAATTCTCAAGGGAGAGGAATCGGCGTCGCCCTCCTGTCGCCTGAAGGCCTCACATTCCCATTGGCATACCAGCTCAAATTTCCAGTTACCAACAATATAGCCGAATATGAAGCTCTTCTAGCTGGCCTAGAACTCGCTCATTCTTTTCGTATCACTGAGTTGCGAGTCGTAGGTGATAGTCAACTCATCCTTCGCCAGGTGCTCACTAAATATCGCACTCACGATCCCAAACTCAAGCCATACCAAGAACTCACTGCTGCCTTTGCCAAACTGTTCACCAAACTGATCTTTGTTCATGTCCCTCGTCATCAGAATATTCTCGCTGATGCCCTCGCCTCGTTGGCATCATCCATAAGGTTCCCTCTAGGAAGATGGTTTGAGTCCATTTCCATCTACAAACTTCACGCCCCTACAATCGATGATGCTTCCTACGTAAATATCAAAGACAGGATAGCAAGGAAGATCCTGCATGAAGATATCCTTGAGAAGAGGGAAATCATGTTGGCAGAGGCTGAAGAAGAACTGGCTGATGAAGAGAAACCATGGTTCTATGAAATCGTCAAATACTGCCAAAATCGGTCTTATCCTGGAGGGGCCACCACAGAGGACAAGAAAGCCATAAGAAGGGTGGCTCAGAAATACACATTGGTTGGAGGTCTACTATATAGGAGGAGCCTTACTGGTATTCTGTTAAGATGTCTTGGTGACGATGAGGTTTGAAAATGTGTAGAGGAGACGCACTTGGGTGTGTGCGGTGGCCACGTGAATAGTCAGATGCTCGCCAAGAAGATCATTCGGCAAGGCTTTTACTGGCCCACTATGGAAGAGGATTGTGCTGTCTATGTCCGTAGGTGTGTCAAGTGTCAACTTCACGCCGATAAAATCCATTCACCATCTTCCTCACTTCATCCAATATCCTCCCCGTGGCCCTTTTCCATGTGGGCATTCGACATCATTGGTCCCCTAGGTGATCCCAATTCCCTCACCAAGCAGAAATCTTTCATCCTTACTGCGACGGAATACTTCACCAAATGGGCCGAAGCCGAAGCTTACGCGGAAATCAAGGTGTCAACAGTCTGTAAGTTCATCATGAAGAACATCCTCGCCAGATTCGGCGTCCCAAGCACAATCGTCACCGACAATGGGCCACAGTTCATTTCTTAGGACCTATGCGACCTCTGCAAAAGGTACGCAATTGCATTGCATCATTCATCGCCTTATTACCCACAAGGTCACGGCCAAGCGGAGGCCACCAATAAAACATTGCTCAAAATCATCAAAAAAACCTGCGAGTGTAGTAAGTTTTCAGACTGGCCAGAAAAACTTATCGAAGCCCTATGGGCCTATCGCACTTCAATCCGTACCCCCACCGGGCAGACTCCATTTGCCCTTACTTATGGTATGGAAGCGGTAGTCCCGTACGAGACTCTGATCCCTTCTCTCAGGGTATAATTGGACACGGAATTTCCCCTCGACGATCGTCGTAATTCACTCCTCGCCCAGTTGGAACTCTTGGATGAGAAGCGGCTGGCCGCTGCCGAACACGCGCGTGTGTATCAAAATAGACTCGCTCGCTTTTACCAAAAGAAGGTCATTGAGAGAAAATTCAAAGTCGGTGAGATGGTCGTAAAAAGAATTTTTGTCAAACCTGGAGGGCCGCGTTCTAAGCTCCAACCCAATTGGGAAGGACCATTTGTAATTCAAGCCGTGTACCCTGGCAACGCCTACAAGCTAGTCAACAGTGAAGGAACCGGGTTATCCCACCCTTGGAATGGGCTTTATCTTAAGAAATACTACCCTTAGCACAAAACAAAAAAAATGATGAAAAGAAAAAAAACATCAAAAACAAAGAAATACCAAAAACCACTAAAAATATGGAAAATTTAAAATGTCGATGCCTGGCAGTCACCATGTAGTTAAGTCACTGCATCTAACCTTCATGTTAGGATAGGGCCCATTAAGGCTTGGTAGGCACCGGGTCTTGGTTTGCCAGAACCGTGGAGATCCCTATCCGGCCACGTCGGCCTATGCTCGCTCGAAGGAAGATAACATGTGCTCACTTATGTATTTTATTCAAAAAAAGTCGGTAGCATCACCTACGGTGGGGCCCCACCCAGAAGATCTCCGGAAGCTGTAATCTTTATTCTTTTCTCTTCGACCAAATGAGACAGTCGGCGCCCTTAAAACGCTGAGCATGAGAAACCGAAACTCAAACCCCAAGGGTAAGAGTAGGATCCATTTCCTCGAGCATCGATCAGAGCACGAGAAGAGGGCAGTGTCCCCGCAGGCATACGAAAGGGAGCCCACAAACGTCAAACGACTATATCTCCCTCACAAAAAGAAATACAAAATCAAAATCAAGAGCCTGGTCGTGACAGTGCGTGATGCGATAAATGGAACCCCTCAAAGCAAAAGTTTGAATCCACAAAAAAGGGGGGGCTATGGAATGTAAATGCTCAAAATTTTGTCCAAAGTTGTCCGAAAGAAAAGAGTTAATGGGCCCTTATTCGCTCGCCGGGTTAACGGCTTTGCCGATCCTCTCAGGAGATTTATCACCTACACTCTTCCTTCTCCCTCTAAAGATGAAGGTTCGATGGAGTTTCTGAAGGGTGAAAACTGCCTAGGGTCTGTGACCTTATTTTAATATACACATTTGGTTGCCTACTTTGAAAAGCAAAAGCTATCGCTGCGAAGGAGTCTCCGTGTTTCTGGCTGGTCAAGACCCCTGTTTACCACCTTGATGTCATCTTGTTTAACCTCGGGCTTAGGCCGATGCAAGCGCGCCACCTATGGGTGCGACGGCGTCTGATTCCGGGTCAGCGTCGCGCGATTGGTCATTGGGGTTCCAGGGTGTTCTATCATATACCATCTAGAGTTGTAAGGAAATAGACCCGGGTTAGGCAAATCTCTTACCTCAAACACCTTTGGGGTGAATCCCTGTGGTCGGAAGTGACTGGGAGCCTAAGCATGGCATGATGGTATTGTCATCAGGGTAAGTCTTAGCCGGCGGGATCATCATTCGAGGGGTCTAGAGGCCCAAATCAACCTAGATGTGCACTTAGGATACTTGGGAGGTTAGTAAGAAACTCCTGTTCTCGTATAGGTTGGGTGCCATTTGGGTGCTTGACAGGCATTAGCAACAAAAAAATTTATAATAAAAGTAACAAAAAAATGGAAAAGAGAAAATGTACATATTTGCAAACAAAAAAAAAATCTTTTTTATGATAAAACAAAAAATGCCAAATATAAAAAAGAAAATAAATCAATTTTGCATGATTGCATTTGCGTGCAACATCTCACTTTTAATACCGCTTGCATTCGTGTGCTTGCCTGTCGCATTTATCATCACTGCATCTTTCTCTCGCCTTCTTTAAATAAAGGCTTGGCCCCTTGACCAGTTATCAAGAACAGTCACAGTGACCATTTGCTTATTGAGCAAGGGGCCAAGTCAGAACAAAAATTCTGATTTATTTATTTCAGTGATGTGTGCAGGGATTCAGGCAACAGAAGCAAAGGTGAAAACCAAACAAACCGAACATTGTATTTTATTCCAAAAAAAAAACCAAAAAAATTACATCAAGTTCCGCCCTCTCTCTCTGCATTACTCGTCCCACAACTCTCCGGGCAAAACGCTCTCAAAGGTGCTACCCAACTATAAAAAGCGGTGCTCCTACCGCTCTGTACGCCCCTTCCTATTCCCACACCCGGCGTTGATCCACGGAAGCAGCAGAGAAGCTACCAACACGAAAGCCACGCTCTCATGCTCTTCGGTAGCGCTCCTCACCATCTCTCAGCCATTGTTCAGCAAGACCGAGGCTGGTTCGGAGTTTGAACAATTGGACCTCCATGGCCCTTCGTTCCTCCCTTTCAGTCAATCTGTTGGCTCTTTCTCTCTCTGCGTCTCTTTCTCTCTCTACCCGTTCTCTCTCACGGTCTTCCCTCTCCAACTGGAGAGTGATCCTCAGTTTCACGGCATCCCTAGAGGAGTCGTCATCAGGATGACGCCGCAGTTCCCTCTCCAGTTCTGCTATTCTAGCCTCCCTATACGCAGCTTGGGCAAGCGCTTCCTCCGTCTCCTTTTCCTGCCGAGTGTACCATCTCAGATACGCGATAAGGCGTAAACAAAGAGAACTCAACACTGAAACTTTTACCTGTATACAGAGCATCCCTTCTGCCTCCGCAGCATGCTGCGTGGCGTGAGCAAGTTGCTCATGAAGCAAGTCAAGTTCTGAGGTGGGAATCCACAAGCTGGAAGAGGCACCACCTACTCCCATCGCTGGGGAAACCGCGCCAATCTGGGCATGCTATGACCGCGTGAATTAGCAGCCAACATCTGGAATCTGCGGTTTTAATTAGAAACGCACTGTACACCTACCAAGGCGCTCGTAGCTCCGCGGGCATCGCCCAACCGTTGCTCCATCTGTGCCAAGCGAGTTCGTAAAGTCGCTATCATCGTATCACGGATATCCTGCAGCCATACGAGTCAGTATTTCCACCAGAAAACCAAAAAAGGGAGAAAGAAGAAAAGAGAAAAAGGGGAGACCTACCTCCGCAAGTCCCCGGGGTTGGAACCGCTCTGCGTATCTTATCTTGTATAGATGCAGGTAATCCTCGCTATCCTGTGCCTGCGATTCCATGATTATGCCACCCCGTTGCCAGTCTTCGTACTGTTCAGGGAATCGCACACGCCAGTCAATGCAGGTCGCCGGTCCCCACGTCTTTCTCCTGACACGAGGTGGCGCAGCCGTATCCACCCATTCCTGAGCCAGTCCTAAAGTCCTCATAACCAATCGTAGCCAAAGCGGCTCGATTTCATTCAGGTAGTGCATCCATAATTCCCGTCCGAACCAGGCACGACTTGTTAGAACCCATGGCTGGTCGGCATCGACCATGTCTGAGTAGGGTCTCCAGTTTACCATCACTATAGGGAACTCCTGTAGCTCCCGCCTTAGCACCATCAGTTGGTAGGTCAGGGGTGCCGCACTCATGATGGGTTCCCACCGCCTGGCTAGCGGCACCATCGCGGGTCGCCAATGCCGCGCTCTCCCCATGGGGAGGTAATAATAGCTCCACAGTTGCTCGGCGCAGGTCATCAGTACCTTGCAAAAACATAAAAAAAATACAAAACAAGCAAAACCAAAAATACCTGGATGAATGGTGCGAAACCACTCACAGCAATCTCACGATCCGCTTCTTGGAACAGGCCTGCAAACAAGTGTGCCAGCATAGCAGCTCCCCAGGCCTAGTATCCTACTCTTTCAAGGTCTGATAGCAGCTCTAGGAAGCGACATTGGATACCGTCCCCTTTCGAGCTCAATACCAATCTCCCCAAAAAGAAGAGGAGAAATCTCATCAAATCTATGTTGCATCTTTCCCAGTTGCCGAAATCTGTGCAGTACACGGCACGGCATCCTATTTCCATCCTTTCCATGAACTCTTCTGAGGATTCATCGTCCCGCCGATGAGTGTCGGTGAGCCCTAATGCATCCATGAGGGACGTCCTAGCTACCGACCTATTTTTCCGACCATCTAGGTCCAAACCCAGTAGCTTCCGAGCACCTTCTCGGTAATCCGCATAAGTGACCCCGGTCACTGCCTCGCCCTCCACCTTCAGGCTTGTGATCCGGACCACATCCTCCAAGCTGGGCACCATGTGCCCCCAGGGCATCAGGAATGCCCGGCTCACTGGGTCCCATCTCTCACACAAGGCTTGGATCAGGACCAGGTCGAGCTGGATCGGCTCGATCCGGAGAAAGGTTCCAAAACCCATCACGTCTTGCCTGGCCTTTTGAAAATCTGGGAGACCTCGGTATGCTGCCACTACCAACTCCCATGAGATCTGTGATTTCATCACACTCTACGCATGCAGGGAATGGAGAGGAGGTTTGGTCAGAAAGAAAGAAAAAAAAAGAATGGAAAAAAGGGCAGGAAAGCTCAGCTTACGAGTTGTGATTGGGCCCTTTCGCTAAAGTGCCCTTAGAGGTCGAAAGCCTCCTGGAACTACTACCACTGGACCTGCTTCTCTTCGAGGAGTGGGAAGATTCGCCCTCCATCCAACTCTCGGAATTTTAAACTCCTCCTCTCCCGTGAGAACTTGTGCTTCTCAAGTTAGCTCTCGATATACCTGGGAGGATAAAAGGGACAAGAATTTATAGAAATGGAAGGAGTACAGGACAAGATTGCCTCCATCACCTTTAATGATAGCCCTCGCAATGAGGCACCTACCATGCGGTCTCGTGTGTCACTTCACCGCTCGCACATGGTGATTGATTGGACGAAGAATATGACGACTAGCCCCCTATGTTGTCTAGGGATACCCTATCATGTTTTGGAGGACGCCCGCAAAACTTGACACAACATCCGGGAAAAGGGACTAGGGCCGTCATTATTGACTTCGACGGCAGATTCCTGTGAAAAATGGTCACAACAAGACGCGATTTTCGCTCGGGGTGGCGTCTCGACAGACCCATCACATGGGTGATAAGTAAAATATGAAGTGATCTAGAAGGGGAGGGGATGAATAGATCACTGTTTTTCGAAGAATTAAAAATTACTGCAGTGTATTTCACTAAACGCAAATAATCTCGAACACTAACTATCAAAAAGGATGCAGTGCAGACAATAGCTCGAGAGAATAGAAGGCACACCACAATATCACCACAAACGATCACACAAGAACTCATAGGATTTTAAGGTGGTTCGGTCCTTCAGACCTACATCCACCCCACACTCAAATCGAGTGTGGCTTCACTAATGGCTGGGCAACACAGCTTGCCAAACAAAAGCTGATGCACAGCTTCCCAGGAGAACAACCTCTCCTCTTCCTCCTTCCCGGAGGGAACCTCTAGCAACCTACAGTCACTAGAACCCAGAGACTCACGTCTCTCTTCCTCTTTACCAAGAGGGAACCCCACTAGCAGCAACCCACTACTAGTGAACCAGAGGTCGAAGACCCCTCTTCCTCCCAACCCAGAGGGAACCCACAAACAGCCCACCTGCTGCTTGAAAAACTGGAGATCAGATCTCCCTTCTCCTGATCTCAAAGGAGGACCCCGACCTCAGCCCAGAGGATCGGAAACACAAACGAGGACAGATAAAGAAGGATAAGAACAAGAAATGAAAACAACGATCGAAGGAAATCAAACTCCAGAAAATGGAAACAATGTAGCTCAAACTGAGCAATAGACTTCGGATTTGATCCGTAAGTCAGAACAATTCTTCTGATCACTCTTCTGCTCTCTCTTTCTCTCTGCTATTCTTTCTTCTTTCTTTTCTTTTTCTGTGGATCGAAGGACTCTCTATTTTTGCTCTTTCTTCTATTCCTCTCTTCTTCGATGGCCTTCATCTGAGGACGAATGGTTCTATTTATAGCAGCAACAGGAGGTGGATAGGGCACAAAACGCGTGTGCCTCCCACGCTCTATCCAGAATTTTCCTGCCACGTGCCTTTATCAGGTTGGTTCCTCTTGTCTCGGATCACGTGCAGCCCAGGTGTATGGAATGTTCTTCCTCGGACTTGTAATGATATTAAAAGCCATTAACACGCTATATGGCCACAGAAAGCAAAGCTGCATGAGGTATATAATAGCAACACGACGTGACTACTATACGAGTTAACAAACGAACGACACGAGATACATACTAATGAGGCTTAACACTACAGAGAAAAAACGACACGAAGTATAGTGGTGACCAAAACACACACTACACAGAGAACGACCCGAGGTGGCACAGGAAGCAACACGAGGTGCTGCAATGTTCTGCACGCAATAGAACAAAAATGACATGAAGACACAACAAGGAAAACGACACGAGCTGACAACAGAAACTGACACGAAGTGGTTGCAAACAAGCAAGACACGAGGTCTACAGAAAGCAACACGAAGTGTGGTCAAGGCGAGAAAGACACGAGGTGAAATAACCCTTGAAAAAATAAGAACAACAACTCGAGCACAAAATAGCTCGAATGAACGACTCGAAGTAATATGAGAACAGCACGAGGTGAGAAATAATGACACGAGGTACACACGATGACTACAACACGAAATAAAGAAAACGACACGAAGTTCATAAACACAACACGAAGTGAAACAGAAACCGACATGAATTTGAAAGCAACACGAAGACGAAACTCAAGAATCGACACGGAGTGTGGTCAAAGTGAGAAAGACATGAAGTCTAAAGCGAAAAACCAACACGAAGATAGAATACAAGGAAAACGACACGAAGTGCATAAACATAACACGAAGACATAATTACTGAAATAATATGAAAGACACGGACACAACACGAAGACCAACACAGAAACCGACACGAAGTGGACGACATGGAGACAGCACTGACAGACTCGACTTGAGATATTTAACACTAGAACTTAGAGAAGAGTGCACGAAATAAAAACAACAACACGAGGACGAAGGACAGACACGGCTATCACGACACGTGATGAAGCAGTGAACCCAGACATGAACCGACTCGAGGAACAACACTAAGTGATATGAAAACACAAGAGCAATCATACAGAACGACTCGAGATGAACATCATGAATGCTAACGACACGAGGTTCATACAGAAGCAACTCGAGCTACTTCAGAGAAAATAGCTCGAAGACCATCAGCACACAGCTGAAAGAACACGAAGTACAGAAACAGTACGGACACGCGAAGTATTACCTCTTAGCAGCTTTTTCTTGTAAAACATGGATAATTCAAGTGCAAGATATCTGATCAAGAAGAACAACAGTTAACATAGTGTTGCTCATCATCAAAACACTTAAGGAAGACACAAAATCCAACAATCTCCCCCTTTTTGATGATGGCAACACTATATTAAGTATAAGAGATGAAATGCAAAAGAGATCATTGCAAGGATTTTAATGCAGACTCTCAACGCACTTGCTTCCTCTGACGACTCCAGAACACTCCCTCTGAACACAGCAACAACTTTCCTCAGACTGGTTAACTAACTCTAACTAACTCCCCCTCAACACTTAACTCCCCAACACAATGGCATGCAAACACACCCCTTTTAAAACCTTGGCAACAAAACTCTGCAACCTTAACAACACTATTCTCTCCCCCTTTGACATCATCAAAATTAGGGGCAAGTCTGAATATATAAGGAAAGGAAAATTGCTGACTGTAGAGAGAAAACAGAACAGAGTGTGGCAGATAAATGGAAGATATTTAGATGTTTTGGCAATTAAGAAAGCCATTAATTTTATGTGAGGATTTTTGAAGATCAGTTAGTCAAACTGTGCAAAAACATTGAATAAGGATTCGCTCCATACACAGAACCAGATTCTAAGCAAGTGAGGTACAAGATACCAGTAAGGTCAGAGTAAGTCTTTACTTAGAGAGTATAAAGTAAGAAAGTCAGAACATAGAGACCTGTGGTATTGAGAACAAACAAACCAAGAGCTACATTCCAAGTGAACAGAATCTTTACGAAATTTTCTTTAAAGATGGTCAAGACCAAAGGTAAGTCTGTCAAGTACACCTTTGACATTAGGGAGACACCTTGTTTAGAGGCAGGAATCCCCAGTTACTCGGTGGCAGGACCACATTACCCCTTCTAACAAGAGGACAGAGATAGTAGTCTAACTGGTGTTGACATTAAGGTGACACCTTTATCAGAGGCCAGACACCCCAGTTACTAACCAGATATGTACCATAGCTCTGTATGATCAAGACAACTAATAAAACCAGATATGTACTGCCATCTCATGACATGGAATGCTTTCACTTCATTGATGAAAGTTCCAGTTTCTCAATGAGCAGTTAACAAGGTTGATAAAATTTTTATGAAAATTTTCATTAACCAGCTCTTAGAACCTTGTTGATTAAGCTTGAGTCCGTTTGAGAACAATACACCAGATCCAAGGTGATTGAGACTAAAGCACAAAATACCTCATTTCGGACTCAACATTGACTAAGTAGGTATGCTGTACAGGCTAGATCAGAAGACAGTTACAGTGTAGGAAGATAATCTTTGAATTCAGATTTTGATCTCAGTGGGACTAACAGCTGAAATTCCAACAAGAAATTAGATGAGCAGTCTTAAAGGATAAAGCATCCAACACTTTCTTTTATACACCTACTCAACCTGATTCTCTTTTAATGTCAGCAAGATGCCGTTCAAATTATGTTCAGATTAGGCCAAAGAACAACACACCTATTATGAATCTAGCTCCCCCTGAGACCTTGACCCCAACACAGACTTAACCAAGACAAACCTCAAAAACACCTCAAAGAAAACACCATGATATCAGAACAGATTATTCAATCAAAACGGAGTGAGTCAGCAATCACTCATAATGAGATTATTTTTTTCAGCAACAGACAATGAATATGATAAGCATAAGAACACATGACATGGTATTCAGAAATCAGTTGTTCAATCATGAAATTCTGTAAATACCTAGTTCTCTGCGCAAAGTGCTAAATTTTTCAGTATCCAGTGGCTTAGTGAAAATATCTGCAATTTGTGAGTTAGTGCCAACATGGATCAACTCAAAAGTCTTCCTAGCTACTTCATCTCGAATAAAATGATGCCTGATTTCAATGTGTTTAGTTCAAGAATGAAGTACAAGATTCTTTGCAATGTTTATTGCACTAGTATTGTCACAAAGGATAGAAGTACAACCTAGCTCAACCGAGTAATCCAGAAGCTGGTGTTTTATCCATATAACCTGTGTGCCACAGTTCCCTGCTACCACATACTCAGCTTCAGTAGTAGAGAGAGTCACAGAGTGTTGCTTCTTGGATCCCCAAGAGACTAAGCACCCTCCCCGAAATTCGCAGTGACCACTAGTACTCTTCCTGTCCAATTTACATCCTGCATAATTTGCATCAGTGTATGCAATAAGATCTAAACTATATGATGCAGGATACCAGAGACCTAGATCATGGGTGGCAGATAAGTATCTAAAGATTCTCTTTACAGCTGCCAGATGCAATTCAGTGGGTCTAGCCTGGTATCTGGCACACATCCCTACACAAAATTGAATGTTAGGTCTGGATGCTGTTAAGTAGAGGAGTGACCCGATCATACCTCTATATAATTTAGTATCCACCTCTTTACCTTTTTCGTCTGAATCCAGTGAGGAGCTGGTACCCATGGGTGTTGAGATTGTCTTGAGGTTGATCATTCCAAACCTTTTCAGCATCTCCAGAGTATACTTGGTTTGATTTATGAAGCAACCATCATCCATCTGTTTGACCTGCAGCCCAAGAAAATATTTTAGTTCGCCAACTAAACTCATTTAAAATTCTTGGGACATAGACTCAGAAAAATCTTTACATAATTTTGAATTGTTAGATCCGAAGATGATATCATCAACATATACCTGGACCACTATTAAATCCTTTCCGAGATTTTTGGTGAAGAGGGTTTGGTCAACCTTACCTCGAGTGTACCCCTTGCTCAAAAGGAATTCAGAAAGTCTCTCATCCTAGGCTCGGGGAGCCTACTTCATTCCATAGAGGGCTTTATTCAACCTAAAAACCATGTTAGGCTGAATAGAGAAATTAAACCCAGGAGGTTGTTCAACATATACCTCTTCCTTCAGTAACCCATTTAAGAATGCGCTTTTGACATCCATTTGCTGTAGCCGAATGTTTCTAGAGCATGCAAATGCAAACAGAATTCTTATAGCTTCCATCCTAGCTACTGGAGCATAGGATTCATCAAAATCCACACCAAATTCCTGACTGTAGCCTTGAGCTACAAGTCTTGCTTTGTTTCTAGAGATAGCTCCATTTTCATCAATCTTATTCTTGAAAACCCATTTAGTGCCAATGACATGAGTGTTTTCAGGTCTAGGAACTAGTTTCCATACATTATTTTTCTCAAATTGATTTAATTCCTCACCCATGGAGGATACCCAAGAATCATGTTTTAAAGCTTCTTCCACAGTCTTGGGTTCTACCTGAGATGTCAAAGCAGCTAAGTCCTGTTCTTGGACAATTCTAAAATGAGACCTTGTCCTAGGGGGATCATGCAAATTACCTATGACATTTTCACTAGGGTGGTCTTTGTGAAATATTACCTCGCCTGAGGGTTCACCTACCTCAGTTGCTCCATCTTGTTGTAAGTTTTCTGGTTGAGCAGCTGGCTGCATCTCATCTTCTTCAATTTTCTCCAAGAAATCTCCCTCATCAGATGGCTCCCTGTCATCATGTATCATTTTGTTAGATGGAGCATTCTCATCAAACACTACATGAGGTGTTTCTTCAACAGTTTGCTCATCTTTATTGAAAACTCTGTAAGCCCTAGAGGTTTCTGAATATCCGAGAAAAATTCCAGGAGAGCTTCTTGCTTCAAACTTATCCAAACCATTCTTACCATTATTGTGGATGAAACATTTGGAACCAAAGATTTTAAAGTAAGAAATGTTTGGCTGCTTACCCTTGAGGAGTTCATAAGGAGTTTTCTTATGAGTAGGTCTTACCAAAGCTCGATTTAAAATGTAGCATGCTGTATTTGCAGCTTCTGCCCAAAATCTCCTTGGAAGTCCACTCTCAATTAGTATTGTCTTGGCCATTTCAATTATTGACCTGTTTCTTCTCTCAACAATTCCATTCTGCTCCGGTGTCCTGGGAGAAGAGAATCTGTGAGTCACTCCCTCTCTTGAGCAAAATTCAGAAAAAGAAGAGTTCTCAAACTCTCCTCCATGGTCAGACTAAATTATAATGATGTTATGTTCACCTTGCAGTTTGATTTTATTGAAAAGTTCTTCAAAGTGAACAAAAGCATCATTTTTATTTGCTAGACAGAACAACCAAGAAAATCTAGTGAAGTCATCAACTATGACTAGACCATATCTCTTACCTGACAGGCTTTGTATTCGAGTAGGACCAAAGAGATCCATGTGCAAGTGCTGTAGTGGTTTAGATGAGAGACTCTCAGTTCTCAACTTAAAAACTGCACGAGTCTGTTTACCTTGAGCACAAGCATCACAGAGCTTGGACCCTAACTGGAATTTTATTTTGGGCAAACCTCTGACTAGGTTATGATTAGACAGTTTATTCAAGGTGGACACACTAGCATGGCCTAGACGCCTATGCCAGTCAAAAGCAACATGTTCAGAATTAGCAGACAGACACAAGTTTGTTTCAAAATTATCATCCAGATCAACGATGTACACATTATTTACTCTATGACCTTTGAACATGATGTTATCAGAATTCAGCTCAAAAACAGTGCAAGAGTTGTGGTCAAAGAGTACCTTGTGTCCTTTGTCACAAAGTTGACTTATACTTACCAAGTTGTGCTGAAGTCCTTCTACAAGATACACATCTTCAATGGAGTTAGTAGAGGACTTACCAACCGTACCAATTCCAATTATTCTTCCTCTGTTATTTTCACCAAATTTGACCAAGCCTCCAAACTTCATTTTTTGTTTGCTAAATTTGGACCGGTCTCCTGTCATGTGCCTGCTACAGCCGTTGTCGAGATACCACTTGTTATGCTCAGCTGCCAGGCTGACCTGCAAAAGTTCAGACAGAGTAATGTGGGACCCAATTCAAATTGGGTCCAAAACAAGTTTTCAGATTATGCAAAAAGCACTTAGGAACCCACATTTGTTTTAATGTTCTCTTCAGTGGTTTTATGTGGGTTGATTCTTCCCTTTTGGCATTTCTTGGTGGGTGTTGAACGAACCTATTCCTATTTGAGCTATGCTGTTTCTGAACAAAAACATTGTTGGTTGGCCTCTTAGAGGATATGCGTGTGTGTTGAGTATAATTCATGCAAGCATTTTTATTCCAATGAAAATTGTGCTGAAAATGGTGAATGTTGGCATGCTCTCCTTGATAACTAGCATGATGACCTTTCTTAACAAAACTTTTCACCCTTTTAGTGACATCAATAGGACTGGTTCTGTGAGAACCTTTGTTCCACACCTGTTGCACAGGAGCAGTTCTTGTCTCAGGATTTCCTGACTTAGGTTGCTGACCAGTGGATTGAATGAATTTGCTGGTCGAAAACTTCATTGTAGAGACAGAATTGGAACTGGATGGTGTTTCCAGTTTCTCTTTGCCCTTGGCGGGGCAGAACGTGGTAGTTTTAAATTCAAAGGGTTTTTTACTAGTGGGATTGTATCCTAATCCCTCCCTATTGAAGTTTACCCTCGACCCCAGAAGGGCATTCAGGTTGTTTCTCCCCTCTGTAAACTTCTCAAGCATTTTTTCTTTGTCCTCAATCTCCTTCTGAAATTCATTACATTGGTCCTGGAGTTCCTGATTAACTTTTCTAACTGCCTCATATTTTTCACCCATCAGTCTAATCTCTCCTTTACTCTCTTCAGCTTTACACTTCAGCTCAATCATCCTAGCTAGACTCTTCTCTCTTTCCATTCTCAATCTCTCAATCTCACCTTTAACCTGGTCTAGCTCAATGGCCATCTCCTTGGTTTTTATGCCATCAGTGACAACAATAGAGTGTTCCTCAGAAAGAGAATGAAACTTACGTCTAAGCATTCTGTGCTCCTTGGTTAAAAAATTATATTTACTTAACAGGTCACCATAGGCATCCTCCCAATCATCCAAAGTAAAATTCTCAAATAAGTTTGTTACCTCTTTCTCATGGTCGGCCATGAGGCAAGTCTTCTCTTCATCTTCACTGGACGAAGTGGCTTCTGGGTCCTCCTCCTCATCGCTCCATGTGCACAACATGGCCTTCTTCTTCTTGTGCACCATCTTCTTCTGGTGTCCTGGAGCCTTAGCTTGTAGCTCTGGGCATTCACTTTTCATGTGACCGGGTTTCTGACAATGATAGCAAGTGATCTTCTTAGCAAACCGGTTCTTCTCAAATTCTCGTTCAGGAGACTTCCTTGCAACATTAAATTTTTTCTTCCTGTAGAATTTTCCTTTAGTTCTCAGGAACTTTCTGAATTGCCTGGTGAGCATAGCTTGCTCGTCCTTGTCCAGGTCTGAGAATCCATCAGAGCCTTCGCTGCTACTATCACTGCTGCTGCTGCTGCTGTTGCTCTTCTTAGTATGTCGTGAGACCTTCAGAGCAACATTCTTTCCCTTTCTGTCATGCCCATCGTTTCCTTATTTGAAATTCATTTCATGGGTCATGAGAGATCCAATCAGTTGGGTTACTGTCATGATGGATAAATCTCTTGATTCCTCTATGACAGTCACCTTGGTATCCCAAATGGGAGTTAGAGACCTAAGAATCTTCCTGACTATGTCTTCTTGTTGAATGTCTTTTCGAAGTCCTTTCAGACTGTTGATGATCACAGATAATCTGGCATACATTTCTGTGATCGACTCCTCTGGCTTCATCTTAAATAACTCATATTGAGTTGTAAGCATGTTGATCTTGGTAGCTTTCACCTGAGATGTGCCCTCATGAATTAACTGCAAATCATCCCACATGTTCTTTGCAATCTTGCACGCTGAGATCCTCGAATACTCTTCCGGGTGGACGGCGCACTGTATGATGTTAAGAGCTGTCCAATTCAGTGCGGAGAGTTTAACCTGATCTTCTGTCCACATATCTTCGTTCGGTGGAAGGGTGTATGGACCATCTGTAATAACTTTCCATAGCTTGTGGCTTTGGGCCCTGATAAAGACTTCCATCCTGTTCTTCCAAAAGAAGTAATTATTACTATCAAAGAAGGGGGGACGGGTGATAGACTGCCCATCAGCTATGAAACTGCGAGGACCAGTGGATCCATTTCCCTGGCCGTTGGACCACATTCTGGGAAAAACCGCTCTGATACCAACAGATAAGTAAAATATGAAGTGATCTAGAAGGGGAGGGGATGAATAGATCACTATTTTTCGAAGAATTAAAAATTACTACAGTGTATTTCACTAAACGCAAATAATCTCGAACACTAACTATCAAAAAGGATGCAGTGCAGACAATAGCTCGAGAGAATAGAAGGCACACCACAATATCACCACAAACGATCACACAAGAACTCAGAGGATTTTAAGGTGGTTCGGTCCTTCAGACCTACATCCACCCCACACTCAAACCGAGTGTGGCTTCACTAATGGCTGGGCAACACAGCTTGCCAAACAAAAGCTGATGCACAGCTTCCCAGGAGAACAACCTCTCCTCTTCCTCCTTCCCGGAGGGAACCTCTAGCAACCTATAGTCACTAGAACCCAGAGACTCACGTCTCTCTTCCTCTTTACCAAGAGGGAACCCCACTAGCAGCAACCCACTACTAGTGAACCAGAGGTCGAAGACCCCTCTTCCTCCCAACCCGGATGGAACCCACAAATAGCCCACCTGCTGCTTGAAAAACTGGAGATCAGATCTCCCTTCTCCTGATCTCACAGGAGGACCCCGACCTCAGTCCAGAGGATCGGAAACACAAATGAGGACAGATAAAGAAGGATAAGAACAAGAAACGAAAACAACGATCGAAGGAAATCAAACTCCAGAAAATGGAAACAATGTAGCTCAAACTGAGCAATAGACTTCGGATTTGATCCGTAAGTCAGAACAATTCTTCTGATCACTCTTCTGCTCTCTCTTTCTCTCTGCTATTCTTTCTTCTTTCTTTTCTTTTTCTGTGGATCGAAGGACTCTCTGTTTTTGCTCTTTCTTCTATTCCTCTCTTCTTCGATGGCCTTCATCTGAGGACGAAGGGTTCTATTTATAGCAGCAACAGGAGGTGGATAGGGCACAAAATGCGTGTGCCTCCCACGCTCGATCCAGAATTTTCCTGCCACGTGCCTTTATCAGGTTGGTTCCTCTTGTCTCGGATCACGTGCAGCCCAGGTGTGTGGAATGTTCTTCCTCGGACCTGTAATGATATTAAAAGCCATTAACACGCTGTATGGCCACAGAAAGCAAAGCTGCATGAGGTATATAATAGCAACACGACGTGACTACTATACGAGTTAACAAACGAACGACACGAGATACATACTAATGACGCTTAACACTACAGAGAAAAAATGACACGAAGTATAGTGGTGACCAAAACACACACTACACAGAGAACGACCCGAGGTGGCACAGGAAGCAACACGAGGTGCTGCAATGTTCTGCACACAATAGAACAAAAATGACACGAAGACACAACAAGGAAAATGACACGAGCTGACAACAGAAACTGACACGAAGTGGTTGCAAACAAGAAAGACACGAGGTCTACAGAAAGCAACACGAAGTGTGGTCAAGGCGAGAAAGACACGAGGTGAAATAACCCTTGAAAAAATAAGAAGAACAACTCGAGCACAAAATAGCTCAAATGAACGACTCGAAGTAATATGAGAATAGCACGAGGTGAGAAATAACGACACGAGGTACACACGATGACTACAACACGAAATAAAGAAAACGACACGAAGTTCATAAACACAACACGAAGTGAAATAGAAACCGACACGAGTTTGAAAGCAACACGAAGACGAAACTCAAGAATCGACACGGAGTGTGGTCAAAGTGAGAAAGACACGAAGTCTAAAGCGAAAAACCAACACGAAGATAGAATACAAGGAAAATGACACGAAGTGCATAAACATAACACGAAGACATAATTACTGAAATAATATGAAAGACACGGACACAACACGAAGACCAACACAGAAACCAACACGAAGTGGACGACATGGAGACAGCACTGATAGACTCGACTTGAGATATTTAACACTAGAACTTAGAGAAGAGTGCACGAAATAAAAACAACAACACGAGGATGAAGGACAGACACGGCTATCACGACACGTGATGAAGCAGTGAACCCAGACATGAACCGACTCGAGGAACAACACTAAGTGATATGAAAACACAAGAGCAATCATACAGAACGACTTGAGATGAACATCATGAATGCTAACGACACGAGGTTCATACAGAAGCAACTCGAGCTACTTCAGAGAAAATAGCTCGAAGACCATTAGCACACAGCTGAAAGAACACGAAGTACAGAAATAGTACGGACACGCGAAGTATTACCTCTTAACAGCTTTTTCTTGTAAAACATGGATAATTCAAGTGCAAGATATCTGATCAAGAAGAACAACAGTTAACATAGTGTTGCTCATCATCAAAACACTTAAGGAAGACACAAAATCCAACAATGGGAACAGTACAAAGGAGAAGAAGTGTAGGGAAGAAGGAACGCACAAGAGAACAAACAAGCAGCAGAAAATCAAATCACTCCATTCATAATTCTACATAAGCTGTCATAAACACTACAATCATAGAGATGAGGCGGGTCCACTGGCTCGCCAACTCGTGCCATTATCTTCATGCTCGTCCCTCTAGGCATCCCTCTCCTCTCCCCCGAGGTGAGGGACCCGCAGAAGCCTCCGGGATCCCCGTGAAGTAGCACCCGCCTCACCTCGTGGCGCCGGCTCCACAGCAATGACTCGCTGCTCCTCCCCTGGCGTGGCAAAGAAGCCACTAGCGGCAAAGCGACCAGACTGGCGCAGTCGCTCCCCGAACTCTCACGCTCTCTCGTAGCGCGTCTCCATCCCTCCTAGCCTCTGCACGACGGCCTGAAGGCCCAGCTGGAGCTCCCTCACTTGGGCCTCCAAGGCCCTCCTCTCGATCTGATCCCGCTGTCGCTCGGACCTTCTCTCGGCTTTCTCTCTCTCTGCCTCTCTCCTCATCATCTGCAGAAGAACCCTTAACTCCAGGATATCTAGAGAAGGTCTCTCCTCACCGCGATGTCGCAGCTCTGGTACAGTCACCACCCAGGCATCACGCTCCTCTTCCGCCCGGGTAGCCCGAGCCACCGCACCAGCAAGTTACTCCCGGAGGGAGGCAATCTCGAGAAAAGGGGCCGAGGAATTGGAAGATGTGCCGCCGGTCACTCCCACCATCACTGTCTGCTGGGCACGCTAGAACGAACAAACAACAGCCGTCAGCTAAGCTCCACATTTAAAAATAGAAAATGCAGCACTTACCTTACCAGGAGCGACAGTTCCTGTTGAGTGGCGGCCAGCTGCCGCCTGAGCTCGGCTAATTGGGCACACGACCCGTCGACGTCGCGCATATCCCCAGCTTTGGGAAGCCCCGCATAACTCTCTCTCTGCTGCCGCAGGAAGTCGGCACTGTCCTGCACCAATATGCTCCCTTGCTGTCCAGGGAGACGTATGCGCCAATCCTTGAGCTTCGCCTTGCCGCGACTCTCCTTCCTGACGCGGCTCGGCTCGTCTGCACTCGCCCACTCATCGTCCAGGCCCAGGGTCCTCGCCATGTCCTGCACCAAGAAAGAAGGGCATCGCATCATAACAAAGAACGCGTCCCCTATCTAGGACGCGTCCATCATTTGAGTACAACACTCGCCGAACCCTTTCCCCCCTCGCGCGGCCCACTTCAAAACTCAAAATAGATCAAAGAAGGGGAAACCGAAGCACTCACCAAGTCGTGTTCACTTCCTTCCGCCCCATTGGGCCCCTCGGGTCCCTCGGGGGCCCAAAGCGGCCCTTCCTCCTCCATGGACGCCGTTCCGTGTTCTTGCGTCTCCCTCCTCGGGCGAGGAGTTCCTCGTCCCTCTCCACCTTCACCATGGTCGGGCCCACCGAACTCCATCGATCAAAAGAGGAGGAAGACGAAAAGGGGGCAAGCGAGTTTCGGCGGAAGGCGGGCTCGTTTGCGGGTAAGGCACGAGAGAAGAAAGGCCAACCGACGCTTTAAATTTGAATTCGAGGATTAAGACGTGTCCTCGTGCATGGACGCGCCCAAAAAAGGGAGAAAGGAAATAGAATCCCCGTGCAAAGCGCAGTTCCCCGCTGTTCAGGGCAAGGTCTCGTGGAGCGTGCCTTGAAGGATAAGTGCAAAGAAAGAAAAGTGAGAGAGGAAAGGTACATACAACACAAGAAAGCCATTTTCATTTCATATAATAGTCGAAAGTACATCATGCAGTAAGGAGGGTGGAGTGTACAAGCAACTCTTTAACTCTCACCATCACCGTCCTGGTCATCTCTCTCCTCCCTCCTCTAAGGGGGATCCCTAGGGGGCCTCTGCGACCTCTATGAACCCTGAGAAGCCGTGCTCGCCTCGCCCTGCTGTGGCACCCCAGCCTCGAAGGCACGACGATGCTCCTCGGCCGAAGAAACCAGATAGCTGCCCATGGAAAAAGAACCAGACTGACGAAGTCGCGCCCCACGTTACTTCGCCCTCTGGTACCGCTCCTCGCTCTCTCGAAGCCTCCCCTCCGCCGTGCGGAGACTCAATCAGAGCTCCATCAGCTGGGCCTCCAGAGCCCTCCTCTCGTCCCAGTCTTGCAGTCGCTCCGCCCTCCTGTCCTCTCTCTCTCTCTCTCTCTCTGTCCTCTCTCTCTCTCTCTCTCTGCCCTCTCTCTCTCTCTCTCCCTCTCCTCTCTCTCTCGCGTCGCCTCCCTCCTCGACAGTTCGAGGGCGATCCGTAAATCCAGCACGTCACGAGGGAGCTCCTCAGCCTCCCGTCGACGCTCCTCTTCCAGCTCCACAATTCGGGCGTCACGCTCCGCCACCCGAGCGTCACACTCCTACTCGGCACGAACAGCACGCACCAGGGCCTCTCGGATCTCGGCCACCTGTTAAAGTACGCGTGCATCGTAAGAGAGAGGTGAAGGATGAAAGAGTAACTAGAGGAGGGTCAGGGCCAAGTAGGCACTCACTCGAGCCTCGCGATCACGCTCGGCCTCCTCAGCCCGGGCCACCGCGTAGGCCAGCTGCTGCTGAAGCGCAGAAATCTCTGGAGGAGGGCCCCACGAACTGGAACCCGCTTCACCAGCCGTCCCGACTGCTGCTGCCTGGTGGGCCCGCTGAAACACGGGGCAAACGACAGTCAGGGGCTAAGCATCAAAATCCAGGTCACAAAAATGCATTGCATAGACTCACCAGGATCTCCAACTCCTGTCGGATGGCCACCAACTACCGCCTGGCGTCCGCCAACTAGGCCCTCAGCTCGGCGATCATGTTGTCACGAGCATCCTGCATTACACATAAGTTAGTGCCACAAGCATATACATATAGAAGGGTGAAGCATTTTCATTTCACTTACCCCTGCCATACCACCAAGGAAGAGGCGGTCCCCGTACGTAGCCCGGTACCGTCTCAGGTAATCAGTACTGTCCTATACATGGGACACCACTGGGACCCCGCCCTGCTGCCAGTCCTGGTACTGTGCCAGGAAGCGCGTACGCCAGTCCACAATCTTTGCCTTCCCCTTGGTCTTCCGCCCGATGCGGACCGGCTCGTCTACATCGACCCACTCCTGGGCCAGCCCCAACGTCCTCATAACCAGCCTCAGCCGAAGCGGCTCCATCTCGTTCAGGTAATGGACCCACACGTCCCGCCCGAAACGAGGAAGACCCGCAACAACCCAAGGCTGGCCAGCGTCGCCCATGTCTAGGTAGGGTCTCCACACCACCTGCATCACCATACATACATCATGTTAGTTACCATTCAGTCACATGCATAAAAACACAAAAAATCATATGCATCATACCATGGCCTCGGGATACTCGCTCAGCCCCCGACGAAGTGACGCCAGCTGGTAGCTGTGTGGTGCCGCTACCACGACCGGCCTCCACTGTCGCGCTAGAGGAATGGCTCTCCTGTTCCCCTGCCTGGCCCTCCCCATCAGGAAGTAGTAATAACTCCACACCTGCATCCATCATACATCATTAGCACGAGTGATTGCATATTTAACTACGGTAAAATGCATAAATAAATTATGTACCTGGAGAAAAGGTGCGAAGCCACTGACTATCGTCTCCCTCTCTGAAGTCTGGGAGAGATCAGCAATCAAATGGGCAAGCAGAGCAGCTCCCCACGTGTAGTGCACCACTCTGTCAAGGTCCGCCAGGATCCCGAGGAAGCGGCAGTGGATGCCATCCCCCTTCGTCCCCAGCAGAAGGCGGCCCAGGAAGAAGAAAAGAAACCTCCGGAGGTTTAGATCCACCAGCTCCCGCTCGCTCGGGTCCTGGGTGAAAGCTGCACGGGCATCTCCCTCCAGTCGTGCCAAAAACTCCGCTCCAGTCTCACTAACCCGCTGGCGCGGGTCGACAAATCCGAGCGCCTCCATAATCTCCACTCGGCCGACTACCCTGCTGTCTCTGTCGGTCACGCTCGTCTCTAACCACAGTAGGTCCAGGGCACTCTCTCGGTAGTCGGGGTAGGTGACCCCGCTGACCGCCTCTCCGTCAACTCGTAGCCCGGTGATCCGAGCTACGTCTTCAAGCGTCGGCACCATGTGCCCCCAGGGCATCAGAAACGCCCGACTCGGCGCATGCCACCGCTCCCTTAATGCCTGGATAAGAGGAAGGTCGAGCCGGAAGGGCTCGATCCTGAGGAAAGCTCCAAAACCCATGACGTCCACACGCGCCCTCTGGAAGTCCGGCAGCCCACGGTATGCTGCCACCACTAGGGACCAGCTGATCCGGCCCTTCATCACGCCCTGTACACCACAAAACCAACAGGGCAACACATCAGCAGCATGGATAGTAATAAACAATAACACTATATATGCTACTTATTTATTTTATTTTTAAAAAATATTTATGTTTTCTTAGAGGCGTCCAACCTCTTGGACGCCTCCTCTTTATTTTCTTTATTTTATTTTTAGAAAAACCCAAAAACAAAAACAAAAAAAAATAAAAAATATATATATTATCATGGAGGCGTCCTAAGTCCTGAACGCCTCCTTATTTTTAATCCTATTTTATTATTTACGTGAATAAATAAATAAATAAAAAGAAAAAAAGAAAATGTGGAGGCGTCCAGGCCCCTGGACGCCTCCTTCCCTCACTCACCGGCCCTCACCACACGGCCTCTCGTCCGCCTATCCAGCCTATTAAACCGACAGATTGAAGTTTCGAAGGGCTTATCGGGTCGTGATCGTCCTCTCCCGCGTCGCCAGCATCTACTGCAGCCTCTACGGCCAAAGGAGGAGCCTCCTCCTCCACGGCAATCTCCTCTGCCGCAGCAGCCTCCTCGGCATCATCCCTCAGCCTCCTCGGACGACGAGCCCGTCGTTTCCGCTTCTCTCCACCCTGGCTCGGGCCTCCTTGCTCCATTGGGGCTAAGAATGGGTCGTCTGGTTTGACTGGGTCGTCTGAATGAATAGTAAATGAGCAAAGGGGGGGGAGGCCCCCCATATATATAGAATCCACCTTATTTGGGGCGTCCAGGCGCCTGGACGCCCCCACGTTTTTTATTTTTTTTCAAAATTTAAAAAATTAGGGGCGTCCAGGCGCCTGGACGCCCCCAAAACAAAAACTAAAAAAACTAAAAAATAAAAAATTAGGGGCGTCCAGGACCCCAGACGCTCCCAAAAAAAAATAATAAAAATTTCAAAAGGAAAAATAAAAACTTAGGGGCGTCCAGGCCCCTAGACGCCCCCATAATAAAAAATTCAAAAAAAATAATAAAAGAGAAATAAGACAAGAGTATGTATATAATCCAAACAAAAGCACAAAATAAAAACACAAAGAAAAAGAAAAATCACCAAAAAAAATAATAATTAAGGGGACAAGGGTCCAAAACATCCAAATGCCAGATTTTATTCCATCAGAAAAGTAGAATGAGCTACATCAGGGGCTTAGGCGCCTTAGGCCTTAACTTCCCCAGTTCGGTTACATAAGCTCTCCACAGCTCGCATTCTTCCCCCACATGCGCTAAGGCCTTTCCCGCAACACTTGTCTTCCAGGGTGCTTTGACGGCCTTCGCTTCCTTCGCGTCCGCTTCAGTGCCCAACTCCCTCTTCTTCAAAGGAACAATGCCAGTCGGTAGTGGGAACGAATGACGTGGAATGCCGATCTTGAGGCAGCACCGATGCGCGTTGTAAAGGACGAACTCGGTCGCACCGATCAGTTGAGATCAACTTCAGAGAAGGCCTCATGAGGAGATCAAGCGAAAGTAAACATGCCGCTGCGCAAGTAAGAAGCTTGTGTCACGGTGCGGAAGTGAGACCGCCAGTCTTCACGTTTCTTCAGCCATGGAATGCGGTTCACTACAGTACCACCGAACCCTAACACGTCGGCTATGTGGTGAAGCGGCTTTGTTGGAAAAGCTTCGAAGCCGTCGGCATTCCCTCACGGTGGTCGAATTTGAAGTGCAAATCAAGCCAGCAACTCAAGACAAGTGCGCAACCAAAAGGAGACTTACCCATGCTCGAGACAGTAAGGCCACTATATAGGTAGGCAAGGACAGCGGGTCCCACCCTCTTTCCACGCCAGATCCGCAGATAGCACTCAGTTGGTATTCCTCCACCATGTTGTCGGTATAAGGAAACAAGAGAGCACCCGCCAGACAAATGGTGAACCCTTTCATGATTCCCTCCAAATAGTCATCGTCTGGTAACCCTCTCAGGGCCTCCATGACCCATTCCGTGAACTTTTGCAAATCAATTCCCTTTTGAGTACGAACCTTTCGGGCTACGTCGGGCGGCATGAAGATTCCAAGGACGCTTTCGGAAGTCCCCCGTGTCAGCATCCGCATAGCCTTCACCTTCCCGTCACTCTTGAATTTCTTCAATCCGAGCAGAAGTTCCACCTCCTCGAGGAGGATGGTCGCCTCGAAGGTCGGGAAGATAAAAGTGTGGGTCTGGGGATGCCAGATCTCCACTAGTGCGCCCATAGCCGCCCAGTCCATACGAATCTTCTCGTAGTGTTTGGCGTGAATAAGGAGCCCCTGCGGATGCCACTTCGAGAGTATGGCCCTCATGCCGATGGAGATGTTGGAAGTTAGCTTTGAAAGCCATGGCAGTTTGGAAAACATCCTCGGGCCTGGGAAGAGTGGATATGACTGGAAGAGAAAAGAAAGAAGAAGAAATGAAGGAAGTAAGAAGAAGGTTCACGTGGAGAAATTTGAAAAGAATCAGCTTACCATATGCGACATGATCGTCCCACTCAGATGACCCTCGAGGTCGGAGAGTCGCCTGATCTCGCTGCTAGGCCTGCTCCTCTTCATAACGCGGGAAGACTCTCCTTCCATCCTGAAATCTCTAGATTCTCCTCTCTTTCCTCTCCTGAGCTTCCAAAACCCACCTTGATGCTTTTGAATGAACTAGCCTAAGGGGAGTTCTTATAGGAAGGGTAGGGCGCTACAGGAAGGAACATGTCACATCAGCGGTCAGTGTCAGAATTTTGGCTAGATCTCCTTTCCATTGTGGTGCGATTCTGTTACGATTCTGTTACTTTCTGATGTTATTAATCCATGCTGGCCTGTGCAGGTTTTACTAACGGACGTCTTTGTCCTATCTCCTGTCCCACCTTTCAATGGTTGGTCCCACCATGTCATGCATCGTAGTATATGATACCTACGCTACTAGAACATGTCAAGGACCTTGCGGCCCGAACGAATATAGGATTTGAGTTCCCCTTCAACAAAAACAGTGATGATCCCGGAAGAATTTGGGTTGTATGGATAGGCCGTTAACTTGTGGTAGCATAGGGACGACGGTTCCATTCAGTGAGTTGGTGCGCAGATAAACGGGCCCCAGCCTAGTGTCGGCTCACCAGATCGGTATCCTGACCCGCTCTTAACAAGTTGACAATATTATCCTTGGCTATTTTCTATTTTAGTTTGTTTTAAATTTTTCTTTAAGCCCAACATGCATTCATATAGGACTTTGATTTATTACGGAAGATCATTCAAGTGATTCGATTGCGAAAGCCGTTGTGCTTCAATTCTTACAAATATGAGATATTCCACTCCGAATGAAATACTGAGTTTCCTTGAAACGGCCCTACGCTGCTCTTCCCAAGGAGACCCTTATTTGGACAGACCCTCAGATATTCCTTTACTTTTTACCTTGCTTGACCCACCTTGGCCGCAGCACTTTCACGTTGGCTGGTAACCGCTCCCCAAAGGTGAAACCTGCAGGTTTATGACCCAGGTACTTCCACACCGAGAAGTTGGTCTCTTTTTGTTTCGTGCCTGAGCGCACATCTCACCCTCCCTTATTTGATCTCTGTCCAAGCAAATCGTCAAAATTTGAAAGACCTCCTTCAAGGTCGCCTCATTGAAACTTCAGGAAAGATTCCAAATAGTAACGTCAAAAGCGTGTCTCATCACACCTTGGCATCAACTTATCAGTCCGCTCCCACTTCATTTCACTCCACTTCGATACCATTCCACTACGTGTCGCTCCCTTGCAAAGCAGACGCCAAGGCGGGGCAGCTGTAGACACGCCATTCCTGATATCTCCTGAGAAAGTCTCATATTACTATACGACGTCCCGCGACAGCTTACGCATTTTGAATCGCTCGAGTGCTTCCTTTTCTTGAGTCTTCTTCCGCCCTTCTCAGCATCCGGAATCGTCTCATCACGGCATTCGGACGGCATCAACACTAGTCAGACGCATCAGGAGGTTCCGGAACCAAGAAGGGTGTCTGCCGGGCGGCTGCCAACGCCTGAACTGAGGACCCGGGTGGGTCTTTATGGGGGCGTCCAGCCCCCTGGACGCCCCCATTCTTTTAATTTCTTTTTAATTTATTTTTCGAAGAATAAAATCAAATAAAAAATAATATAGTAATGGAGGCGTCTAGGCCCCTGGACGCCTCCATAAAAATAAATATAAAAAATTAAAATGCCAGCTTTGGCATAAAAACAAAACACAAAAATTAAAATAATATATTTATGGAGGCGTCCAGGCCCCTGGACGCCTCCATAAACTCCCTCACGGGCGCCGTCCACCGAACGACGGTTTGTCGTGTGTGAAAAAAGTCAAAGTATGGAGATGTCCAGCCAGCTGGACGCGCCCATTTCTGAATCACGACGCGCCGCTCCAAAATCACGCGTTGTGTTAAACCGCGTGCGACTTTCGGCCGAGTTCGGTGGGACTTATGGAGGCGTCCGGGACCCTGGACGCCTCCATGAAAATATTCGGAAAAAATGAATAAAAATAGAATAAAATATCTTTTTTGCCCTGATGGAGGTGTCCAGGGTCCTGGACACCTCCACCCTCCGGAGCCCTATAAATAGAGACCCACCCCCTCAGTTCTGGAGGAGCTTCTAAGAGATCCGATAGGCTACCGGAGCCCAGAGGCTACCAGAGTCATTTCTAACCCGTGGGGTCTTTTGTAGGTGGAGGTTCTGCCGACTTCTCGGGTGCCCACGCTCGCGAGAGGAAGGTCGTCTTCATCCATCGCGCTTCCACGTCGTCCCTACGCTGTCGGAGCTCCGCCGAATTTCACCATCGGCACATCCAATAAGCCAATCCTTTCCTTTTCTTCGTAGTTCTTTTGCATTCATCATCTCGCATCCTCTATCCCCCTTCATAAGGGCGCCTCTTCTTATATACTTCTTGCATCCATCATCTCATTTGCCTCCTACTCGAGTCTGAGAGGGGTTTAAAAGATATCACCAACCAGGTGTGTGTCTTGCCATCATTTCGTTATTTTTATCGCAAGGATTTGAATACTACACCTTCATCTTTCTAATCCACTCGTTACTTGTTTGTCGTTGTTTTGCAAGGGTATCCAAGGAAAGCCCTCTCCATCGGTCGGCCGAAGGGGGAGGAAGAAGTAACTTGCCATCTCCCGCTCTTGAGGTACGCGCGATCACTTTCTTTATTTTGGGGTCTTATGGCCCCTGGCGATCACATCTTGTTCTCGAGGCCGCGGCGAGTCACTTCCCCAATGGCCGTTTAAATTCCCGTTCTTATATGTTATATTCTTATCTATTCATATTCTCGAGGCCGCGGCGAGTTACTTCCCCAATGGCCGTTTAAATTCCCGCTCTTATATTCTCTTTATATTTTGTTACATTCTTATCTATTCATATTCTCGAGGCCGCGGCGAGTCACTTCCCCAATGGCCGTTTAAATTCCCGCTCTTTATATTCTCCTTATATTCTGTTATACTCTTATCTGCTCATATTCTCGAGGCCGCGGTGAGTCACTTCCCCAATGGCCGTTTTAATTCTTGCTATTTAATTTCTGCACCATTCACGTCCCCCCGAGGCCGCGGCGAGTCACTTCCCGCTATGGTCGTTTAACCCCCATATCTTGCTATATTACATTTGTCCCGCTCGCCCCGCCGGAGTAATCTCCCGTGGTGGCCCCTTCTCTCTTCTCTTATTTCTGTGTTGCAGCAAACAAAGAGGAGCCCGCGCGCTCCGCGTCCTCTTCGCTCCCCGAACCGCGTGACGTCGCTCACACATATCCCTCTCTCCATCTCCCCTTAGATCTCTCTCCTCCCTCTACGTGACACTCTCCAAAGGCGGCTCCAAAGGTGAAGGTGACTTCCTCCTGACGTAGATGACATCTTCCGCGAGGTGGTTCATGATCCAAGACCAAAAGAGGACGGCACCATCATCACCATTGCTGCCACCATCGTCACACTCCAGGCTTTTTTTATTTTTATCACTTTTGTGTCACTTCACTTCATTGTAATCTCGTTGTGTAATTAATCTAATTTTATCTTGCATTTCATGTACTTTTTTTAAGTTAATGAGATGAGTTATTCTTTTGATCTAGATCTTGCTCTTCTTCCCTCTCTACCTTCCTCTTCTATATCTTCTTTTCCATTCGTGCAATTATCTTGAGCATAGGTGCATAGTCATAGGTGTTTAATTAAGTGTTTGGTTCATTCATCATTTCACTATTTTCTTTAAGCAAAGTAAAATCACAAGTATTTTATAAAGGAATCTAAGGTTGTTAACTTCCAAAGTCTCTTCTTCCATATGGATTCGACCCTTCTTCATATTACGTATTTTTTATCTTAGTGCGAGTTGAAATTTTTAAGATTGATACGCGTGTTTTAAACGACGTACATTCGCATTATCAATTTTTGGCACCATTATCGGGGAGGAATGATAATTTTTGATTTAAGAACTTTATTTTCCTTGTGTTTATAGTGTACTAATAAAGCTCTCTTTCTTTATTTTTTTGCAGGAAAAAAAATAAAAAAATCAGATCTGAAAATAAAGAAAAATAATTTGTCACGAAATCTGTCGCAGAAAGCAAAAGCGTAGGTGCAGAGGACAGAAAGTAAAAAATCTAGAGAAAATAACTGTCGCAAAAAGTAGAAATCTGTGAGTGAAGGTCCTGTTCTAAAGAAAGGAAGTCCAAAAAAAAGAAAAATCAGAAAAGAAAACCCCAAAAAAATCCAAAGGTAAGTTGTTCTTTCTTTCTTTCATCTTTTGATTGAGTCATTTATTTCAAAAAAAAACTTTCATTTAAGTTTCATTTCTCTACTTTCATATCTTGTGGCCAGATAGGGTCATTAAAAGAAAAATCAAATCATTTGAACTTCAATAAAAATTTTCATTGCAAGAGTAGAACCTTCACTTCCATGTTTTAGGTCATGCATCATTTAGGATAGAATATTTCTCTTGTTATTTAATTTTGTCAATTACATTATTGAAGATTGCGGGGGCAAGGTGAGTTCTTCCAAACTTCTTCTTGAACACATGCTCATGCATATTTACATAGAACCCCTTGTTTGAACTTGAGGTGTTACATTTCATTTTAAATTATCTTAAGGGCAAAACCCATAATCACATAAGGTGGGGATTTGATCATCCTTCCTTGGCCCACAAACCACAATTCCTGCATCTTGCATTTTCTAAGCCCAATAAAATTCAGTAGACATTAGCCCTAGGGTTCACCTTGAGATTTGTGTCCACTTAGGCCTATTATCAATTTAGAAACTGGTGTCTAGGAAAGAGGTCCAATGGCAAACACCTTAAGCGGGATTGTGATTAATTAATTAGGACCCTACGTAAGTAGGGGGAGCCTCCCACAACCCCACCTCTTACCTGGCTAGTGGACAAATTTGATAGTGGACTTGGGATGGATTTAAGTTGATTTGTGAGAAAGCTAACATTGAGCCCACTTAGTGGTTGGAACGTAAGGGAGATTGTGCTTGTATCACCATCTAAGGTTGATGTCTAGGCAAGGGGTTAAAAGGCTACGCCTAAGTGGATTCGTGGTTCATTAATTAGGAGCTTGCGAAAGCAAGGGGAACCTCCCACGATCCTACCTCTTCCCTGGCCAACTTGAAGGTTGGTGTGTGCAAGATTGCAATTAAACTTTGGGGAATTCTCACTATTTGTGCTTCTAAGTCCAAGGAGCCCTCGGTCTTGTAGGTTAATTTGATTGAACACGTGTTTGAAAAGCAAAAATAATAAAAAAAAAATCTTTGACTTCATGCATGGTATAAGATCTCAACACCCACATTTAGTGGAACCTCTCTAAGAAATTGAGAGAGTGATCCACCAAGCCCAAAACCAAGCCCACAATCCAATTGAACAAATGGCTAATCAAGGTGAATTGCCCAAGAATATGAAGGAATACTTCATTCCTTCTAGCTACCAACCTTCCACATGTATCCATCTTCCAGAAGTGCCTGCGGCCCAATATGAGATAAAATCTAACACTTTCCAAATGCTCCCTTCATTCCATGGGCTCATAAATGAATACCCATATAAGCATCTAGATGAGTTCCTGGAAATATGTTCCACTGTGAAAATTCAGAATCTCACAGATGATGCCCTCAGGTTGACTCATTTCCCCTTTTCTTTGAAAGACAAAGCCAAATATTGGTTAGGGACCTTAGGAAGACCCATTCGATCATGGGAGGAGATACAAAAAGAATTTTTGAAAAAATTCTATCTTATAGGTCAGACCAATACAGTGAGAAGAGCCATCACAGGTTTTGCTCAAACACCTGGAGAATTTATCCATGAATCTTGGGAGAGAATGAAGGAGTTGTTGAGAAAATGCCCACATCATGGGCTATCAAAATGGCAAATTGCGCAAGCTTTCTATGAGGGATTGACTGAAGCTTAAAGGCAAATGGTTGATGCTTCGTGTGGAGGTGCTTTTATGAGCAAGACTGAGGAAGAAGCTTATGATCTCTTTGAAATGTTGAGTGAAAATTTAATCAATCATACTTCTCTTTCCTCGTATGAAAAGTTAGTAGGGCCATCTAGAAAAGATGAGATATATGAGGTGAAAGATAGGGGAGAGGTTGAGCCTAGATTATATGTGAATGCCTTGGCTCAAAAATTGGAGAAAGTTGACATGTTAACCCAACAAGTTAGCGAACTGATTAAGTTGAATAAACAAACTTTCAATGCCCAATCACAACCATCTTTTCACTCTCGCCAAGGTCAACTCCAAGAAGCATGTGTTCTATGTGAGAGCCCAGCCCATCAGGTGAACGAATGTCCTGCGACAGCTCAATTACCCCCTGACATCAAGGAGCAAGTCTATGCAGCCCAAGGATTTTCCAAGCCCAATAATGACCCATTTTCAAACACAAATAATTCGGGCTAGAGGAATCACTTGAACTTTTCCTGGAAATCCCAACAGGCCCAAAACTGCCAATCAAAATTCCAACCTCAGGACCATTTTCAAACTCAAACTTTTCATAAGGGCCAAGTGTCACAACCATTACCAAATCATTCTCAGCCTCCTTATGGCCAACCATCTTATGGTCAACCCTCATTGGTTCAGCCCACGTATAGGCAATCTTCATATCCTCCACCAGTTTACCAACCTCCTATCTTACCTCCGCCAGTGGCCCATAATGATGAAAAAATCAATCAATTACAACAGCTCATCCTAGCCCAAAATCAATCTTTTCAAGCTCAAATGGCGGAGATGAAGGCCCAGATTGGCCAACTTCATGAAACCAATGTGAGGAGAGAACCAGGCCAACTTCCGAGCCAACCCATTTCCAATCCTAGAAATTATCCTCCAAGTTTTCAACAACATCCCCTTCCGTCTGTCCTTCAAGGACAATTTCAACAAGGCCCAAATCCTCCAAAGGGCCCACAATTTGAGAATGGTAAGGCCATCTCAACCTTAAGAAGTGGAAAAATCCTTGAAGACCCCTTCTTGACCCATAAATCCAATGAAGCCACATCAAGCCAAGCCCACGATGTTATTGAAAATGAACCCTTGCTCAAGGCCACTCCCATAGTGGACAGAGAAGAAGTCAAAAAAAGCAAAGGGAAGATAAAATTAGATGAATCACCTGAAGCTTACAAGCCCAAGATCCCTTTCCCCACTGCCCTGGAAGCTGGAAAAGAAAAGAAGAGGCAAAACATCCAGGCCCAAAATGAGGAATTGATGAAATTGTTTAAACAGGTACACAACAACATCCCACTTCTTGATGCGATCCAACATGTGCCAGCTTATGCCAAATTTCTAAAGGAAATATGCACCCAAAGGAGAGAGCCAAAAATAAACCCCAAAAGTATATTTTGTCATAAGAAGTGAGTGCTGTCCTATTAAATCAACTACCCCAAAAGATGAAAGATCCCGGTGCGCCACTCATATCTTATGTTATTGGTGGTGTCACTTTTGAAAAAGAATTGTCTGACTTAGGGGCTAGTGTAAATCTTCTGCCTACTTCGGTGTACCAAAACTTTGGGATGGGGGAGCACAAACCAACACCGGTAATCCTCCAATTGGCAGATCGGTCCATCAGAACACCTAAGGGATTAGTGGAGGATGTCATTGTCAAAATTGACACTTGTTATTTCCTCGTGGACTTTTAAATTCTTGACATGGATTCCACCCCAGATTTGGCCCAATGTCCCATCATACTAGCCCGACCTATCTTGGCCACTGCCAATGCCAACATCAATTGTAAATCTGGACTTATGGATATCTCCTTCGGAGATCAAAAGATCACATTGAATGTCTTCAAAGCTTCTAAACACATGTGGGGAGAAGAAGATTGCTACTCGGTGATTGAAGATGTTATAGAAAGCAAACCACCTCTTGGCCAATCTAAAAGTCTTACTGAATCTGATGATGATGAACTTATTCTATATGACCACACCCTTGATTCCACTGAGCCTGCACCACAGTTTAACAGCATTCTTGAGCCGTTACTCCCTTCCAGTCAAACCCCACCTCAGCTAGATTTGAAGGCCTTGCCCAACTCCTTAAAATATGTGTTTTTAGGGCCTAAGGAAACCTTACCAATCATCATAGATTCTGATTGGACACCCTCTCAGAAAGATCAATTGATTGATATCCTTAGGAATAATAAAGAAGCCCTAGGTTGGTCCATAGCCGATCTTAAAGGAATAAGTCCATCTGTTTGCATGCACCACATTTATCTTGAAGAAAATGCCACACCAACTAGGGAAAGGCAAAGGAGATTGAATCCCAACATGAGAGAGGTAGTTAAGAAGGAGGTAATAAAGTGGTTGGATGCGGGCATCATATATCCCATCTTTGATAGTCAATGGGTGAGCCCAACCCAAGTTGTCCCGAAAAAATCTAGGCTCACCGTGGTGAGCAATGACCAAGGGGAAATGGTGCCCACTAGATTACGCACTGGGTGGAGGGTATGCATTTATTATAGGAAATTAAACTCTGCCACTAAGAAGGACCACTTTTTTCTGCCATTCATTGACCAGATTCTGGAGAAACTAGCTGGCCAAAAATATTTCTATTTTTTGGATGGATACTCAGGATACAACCAAGTGGCCATTCACCTAAGGGATCAGGACAAAACTACATTCACATGTCCCTATGGGACTTTTGCATTTAGGAGGATGCCCTTTGGGTTGTGCAATGCCCTGGCCACATTCCAAAGATGCATGATGGCCATCTTCTCTGATATGGTGGGAGATTTTTTAGAAATTTTCATGGATGACTTCTCTGTCTTTGGAGACTCTTTCAACACATGTTTGAACAATTTGACTAAGATCCCTAAAAGATGCATTGAGAAAAAGTTGATTCTAAGTTGGGAAAAGAGCCATTTTATGGTGAAAGAAGGGATTGTGTTGGGACACATTGTATCTGAAAGAGGAATTGCGGTGGATAGAGAAAAAGTTGAATTGATTGCTAATTTACCTCCACCAACATTTGTTAAGCAAATCAGATCTTTTTTAGGTCATGTTGGCTTCTACCGCCGATTCATCAAAGACTTCTCCAAGATTTCCCGGCCTTTGTGCAACCTTCTTGCCAAAGATGCCCCCTTCAAATTTGATGGGTCATGTCTTCAGGCCTATGAGTTTCTTAGGAGTGCTGTCACCAATTCACCTATCATCCAACCCCCAGATTGGTCTTTACCATTTTAAATAATATGTGATGCTACAGATTATGCTATTGGGGCAGTTTTGGGCCAAAGAATGAACAAAAGCCCAGTTTTGATTTATTATGCAAGCAAAATGTTGAATGAGGCCCAATTTTTTTTTAAAAGACCATAGGGTCAGCTGTCGGTCGAGTGCACCCTCCCCCAGAGGGGAAGAGTGTTCTCACTCCCCTGAGCAATCCACCTATGACCAAAAAATTTTATTGAAAAAAAGTGATTACACCATCGACGGGGCATACCCCTGAAATACAAGATAAAAAAACTAGACCCAAAAAAATGGCTTCTATATTAACGAACAACTCTGATTGAAAGCATTCCTGCTTTGTCCATCATGAGAGCTCCTCTGGCCAACTGTGGAAGATCCCTGGCATGAAGATAAACAGCATTATCACACCGATCACATGCATATGATGCCAAGGCATCTGCTACCTAATTCCCTTCCCTATAGGTATGTTGTACTAGGCAATTAATGGCATCGATCAACCTCATGATCCCCCGCCACAACGGTAGAGTAACCCAGCTCGGAGGGTCATCTTTGCAGATAGCTTCAACCAAAAGAAAACAGTCGGAGAAAACTATCGATAGGGAAAGACCCCCTGGCATAGCCAATGACAGACCATCATGCATCACCCTTGCTTCAGGAAGAAGACTGTTGCCAGCGCCATAATGAAACGCAAAACCGATCAGCAAATTCCCAACAGCATCTCGGATACAGCCCCCTCCGCCACACGGTCCATGATTGCCCTTAGAAGCTCCATCCACATAGAGCGTGAAATTGGTCTTCGCAAGGCAACGAGTAACAATAATAGCCATTTTGATCTAAATGCGAGGTTTGAGATGATAAGTCCCCAGAGAAGCAGCTTGTTCAAGAGAAATGGGAGAATGAAAAGTCATTTTATCAAGAGCATATGAGATTGAGGATAAGATGGTACGTTTAATGCATGCAGGACTACGCTGCTGATTCTTAAACCTCTGAGAGCATCTCGATTTATAGATTTCCCACAACATCAAAATGGTAGCATATAAAGCAATATAGTCAAAAGTTGAATTCATGTTAATATTTAGCAGGATGCTCCAACATTGAATAGTAATATGATCGCTAAGAGTTGCCTTATTGTTGATAAGAGGAATAACCCATCTCCACAACTCCGAAGCCAGCTCACCTTGGATAAAGAGATGATTAAGGTCTTTCTGGGAAGGCCTGTTGGAGCAGCCACACCTCGACACCATAGGTATACCACAGTTCGAAACGTGCTATCCACCAGAACTACTCTATGGAGGATTCTCCATGTGAACATAGCAGCCCTCGGTGCAATGGACGGGTGCCAAAGCTTCAACCAAGGACACCTAGAATTGGCATTAACATGTAGTAGTCCATAAGCTGACTTGACAGTGAAACTCCCCTTGGCATTAGCAGCCCAGACACAAATATCATTTTCCCTGTTAAGGGTCGGAAAGGGTGGTAGTTGGTGCTGCCTTAACAAGCTCCAAGCACTATGATTAGGGTCTATTAAGAACTCACTGACAGAAGCGAGAGGTACTCCTCGAGACCTGGCACTATCATTTTGTTTTATCAACTGTGCCACCGGGCCAAATCCAATCCAATTGTCCCTGAAGAAGTCTACCTCAGTTCCATTTCCTGTAATCCACCGGGAATTGTTAAGAATAAGGTCTTTAGCTAGCAGAAAGACTTGTTTACAAGCGCCAACCGAGAAAGGTTTGTTAATATCATAGAGATGTTGTTTAAGGAACTGCTGCTTAGCATATTTCAACCATAAAGAGGAGCCATAAATAATGTTCGATACAGATTTGGCAGTTAAGGAGACCTAAACATTATGAAAACTCCGAAAACCCAGACCCCCTTCAACAAGTGGTTTTTGAATATTTTCTTAAGCTACCCAATGCCTTCGCTTCATGCCATCCGACCCTCTCGAAAAGAAATTAGCACACAACCTAGCAATAATGTGTGTTACTGCTTTGGGGATAGAAAAAGCCGATGCGAGATACACCGGTATGCTCCTAAGCACTGCCTTGATGAGAAGACCCCTACCCGCCTACGAAAGTATCTGGGACTGCCACCCATCGAGCTTTCACTGTACTTTATCAATCAGAGGTCTGTAATCAGCCAGCTTATAGCGTCCATGCTTTAGAGGCACCCCCAAATAGCGAAACCAAGGGGCTGGTGCTTGTAGCCTGTTATAGAGTGAATATTACGAACCCGGTTAGGCGGGGCCTTAGGAGAAATAACAAAGCTGCTCTTCTACGCATTAATCTTTTGTTCAGAGCTCCATTCATACTACTCAATAAAGTGCATAAGAACCTTGATGTTGCGGCCACCAGCATTCATAAATATGAGGATGTCATCAGCATATAGGAGATGTGTGATCCGCATTCAATCACGAGGCCCACTATAACCCGCTAAGGCCCCAACGTGAAACAAGCTAGATAGCCCTCTGCTGAGAACCTCTGTGGCAATGATAAAAAGATTAGGCGCTAAAGGGTCCCCTTGACGAATACCTCTAGTATATTTGAAAAAACTTGTAGAAACCCCATTGACATTAACAGAGAACCAGATGTTGGAAAGCAACATGCCAATGTAAGATGTAAAACGTGAGCTGAAACCAAACTTTCTCAAAATGACAATGATGAAATCCCACTCCATTTTGTCATAAGCTTTAGCCATGTCTAACTTAAAAATGGCATTGTGCCCCCGAATCTTCCTGCTAATGTCTCCCATCAGCTACCTGGCAAGAGCCACATTATCCAGAATATAACACCCTTTAATGATTGCCCCTTGTTCTTAAGATATAATGGTGGGAAGATGGGCGCTAATCGCTCACAGAGGATGCAGGAAATGATTTTATAGGTGAAGTTGCATAAGCTCATCGGGCGGAAGTCATGAAAAGAGCGACGATCCGGCACCTTGGGCACTAGCGTGATCAAAGACGCAGAGCTCCCCCTAGGAAGATGGAAACCTGCAAAGAAAGCTTGCACAACACTCACCACGTTTGGTCCAATAATGTCCCAGGTAGTAGTGTAAAAAACACCAGAGAAGCCATCTGGCTAAGGCGCACTAGAGCCCTTCAAGGACCAGACGGCTTCCCTGATTTCCTCCACGCCAGGCATTGCACAAAGGACGTTGTTCTGAGAATCTAAAATTAAGATAGGTATATTTTACAGCAAATTCGCTTCAACAGAGTGAAGTTCAGAAGTGAAAAGGTTCCTAAAATAGTCTACAGCATGGCTCTTCAAAGTGTCTTGGTATGAACACTAGACAGGCGGATCACCAATCTGAAGTCTATGGATAAAGCTTCTACGTCGATTGCACTTAAAAAAAGCATGGTAAAAAGTAGTATTCCGGTCACCACTCTCAATCCAGTCCATTCTCGCTTTCTGATTCCAAAACAACTCCCTGTGAAGAGCTTGACGCAACAAAGCATTAGCCGCATGCAAGCTCTCCCTACTATCACCAGAAGGATGAACATCAAAAGCCTCCTATGCACATGCCACAGTAGCTTCAGCTCGTCTTACATTCATAGTAACGTCTCCAAACATCTCCTTGTTCCATTGTCGAAGAGTTAATTTAATTCCTTTTAGCTTCACGAATAACCTAATGAGAGCATTGGGATGGTCTATATGGCCTTCATGCCATGCCTTAGAAACAACCTATAGGAAGGAATAATGGGTGCACCACATTTTCTGAAAGACAAATCTGCTTGGACCAAGGGAAGAATTCTCGAAACTCAAAAGCAAGGGAGCATGATCAGAAGGGCCTCTAGTAAGATGCTTGACTTGGAGGTTGGGCATTTCCACGTGCCAAGCATTATTCAAAAAAACCCGATCCAGCCTAGCCCGAACATTAGCCAACCCAACTCTATTGTTAGACCAAGTCATCTGTGGCCCGGTGAAACCAGCATCAATAAGCCCAGCAGCGCAGACAAAAGAATTAAAATCTGTCATCGACGCCAAAGTTGGGAAAACCCCTCCACGCTTCTCACATGGCTGCAAGATATAGTTAAAATCTCCTCCCAGCAACCAAGGAGCAGCCAACGATGATGCAAAAGAGAGCAAGTCATTAAAAAGAACCTGCCGAACATGGGGGTCACACGCCGCATAAACAATAGTGAAAAAAGTAGAGTAAGAAGAACCCGCATTAAGCCCAAGGGTAATAAATTGGGAAGTAGCAGCAATGACCTCAAGATTAAGGCTGGCCTGCCAAAATACACAAATCTTAGATTCATCCGCATCATTACCAGCGTAATTATCCAATTTGAGGTAGGTGCTTAACTGAGAGGCTTTATTAAAAGCAATCATAGGTTCACTGATGGCAACAATACCGGGCTTGTGATCTTTAACAAAATGCCTAAGACTTTTGCGGGAGGTTGCGTTACTTACCCCTCTGATATTCCAAATAAGGATGGTATTCATAAGGAAGTTCTCCTATTATGGTCCTCCACCGATCGAGCTCGCGATCTTGTGATGATCCCCACTTCTTCAGTACAGCTTGACGAAACACCCTTTTCACTTTTCATATTGCTTTGCTGCATGTAGCAATTATCATGAGAAGCCTCTGCAGCAATTCTTTGACCCACCTTCTTCAACTGCATAACTATGTCTTCTGACGATAACTCCTTGTTAATAGGAATATGATTACACCTTTCACGTAAACAATCAGTAAGTAAAGCAACATTAAGGCTGGGCACCTCCTCTATAGTATCTTGGAACGAATGCATGTCAGTTCCTGCCTGAACATTTGGGCTAGATCGAACCTCGCAGATCTCCTCTTGCACCCCCAGAGGACCATGAGGCTGAGCCTCATGTAACTGATCGTCCACCTTCTGCAGAGAAGAAAGAACATCCTCTCGGACACCATTCACCTGCATGAGTAGAGAGTGGTTATCCTCCGCCCTATTCAAAGACGTAGAAACCAACTGTTTATCCCCGCCGGCACCCCGGGAGTCCAAATCCATCACAACCACCTCATCCTCAACGTGGTGACAGTCATCAACCAAATGCTGATGGCTGTTGTTAACTGGTACTCTGGCCTGCACACCAGGTGCGTTAAGGGAATTCTAACGCTGACCTCGCCGCTGCACCACCCTCCAGTCATGCTTAGGCTTGATATTCTCCTTAGCTAGCTCAGCCCCAGAGGACGCTGTATCCTGCCAACAAACCTATTTATTCTTCTTTTTACATTGATCAACAGAATGGCCTATTCTCTTACAGAAAGAGCAAATGGCCAGAACCTTGTGAAAATTTACCTGCTGCCAAAAACCCGCATCACCATACCCAATCCAAATGTGATCACTCAGAGGCTGAGCAACATCCACATCAACACAAACAAGGGCCTCAGCCGTTTGAGTCTAAGCAAGAGTGGAATCATGAATCCTCAGTACCGAGCCAAAATTTCCAGCAATGGACTTTAAATAATCTTCATTGTAAAGGTTAACTGGCAGATTCGAAAAGCCCACCCAGAGAAGTAATTGTTGGCATTGGTGTTTGCCCTTGAGAAATTTTGATCATACCTCTTAGGGTCCAAGGTCATTATCTATTCTGATCATTCAGCCTTGAGGTGCCTCTTATCTAAAAAAGAAGCCAAGCCCCGATTGCTCCGATAGATCCTCCTCCTACAGGAATTTGACATGGAAATACGGGATAAAAAGGGGTCTTAAAATGTTGTGGCTGATCATCTCTCTAGGGTTCGTGTGCACGATAGTGGCCCCATTAAAGACCATTTTCCAGATGAGCAACTCCTAGCCATTACCCACATTAAGACTCCTTGGTATGCGGACATTGTTAATTATCTGGTAGTTGGATTAACCCTTGATGGGTGGTCCAAGAATGAAAAAGATAGATTGTTGGCCCAGATAAGACACTACATTTGGGAGGACCCATAATTGTTTAGGATTTGTGCTGATAATGTCATTCGAAGGTGTGTCCCGGAAAATAAATATCAAAGCATTCTCATCTTTTGCCACACCCTTGCCTGTGGAGGACATTTTTCTGGGAAGAAAACTGCTAAAAAGGTCCTCCAAAGTGGTTTCTATTGGCCCACTCTCTTTAGAGATGCCCACACCTTTAGTCAATCTTGCCCAAAATGCCAAACTATGGGGAATATCTCTCAGAGAGACATGATACCCTTAAACCCTATCCTTGTGGTATAAATTTTTGATGTATGGATAATTGATTTCATGGGGCCCTTCCCACCATCTTATGGGCATGAGTACATTTTGGTGGATGTTGATTATGTTTCAAAATGGATTGAGGATGTAGCAACTAGAACTAATGACCACAAAGTGGTCATGAAGTTTGTGCAAAAGAACATTTTCTGTAGGTTTGGATTCCGTAAGGCTATAATCAGTGATGGGGGTAGTGACTTCACCAACTTCCAATTCAAAAGCTTGCTGAAAAAGTATGGGATCAACCATAAAGTGGTCACACCATATCATCCTCAAACTAGTGGGCAAGTGGAAGTTTCCAATAGTATCAAAAATATTTTGCAAAAGTCTGTGAGGATTGATAGGAAGGACTGAGCTGAGAGATTGGATGATGCATTGTGGGCCTATTAAACGGCCTACAAGACTCTCATTGGAAGGTCACCCTTCATATTGATCTATGGAAAAGCCTGCCACCTCCCAGTGGAACTGGAACACAAAGCTTATTGGGTGGTTAAGTAATTTAACTTAGATTTGGCCCAGGCTGGAGCACACAGATCCTTGCAATTAAGTGAGCTAGACGAGCTTTGTAGGGAATCATATGAGAACGCCAAAATCTATAAGGCCAGAATGAAGGATTTCCATGACAAACACATTTCAAGGAAAACATTCGAACCTAACCAAAAAGTATGGTTGTTCAACTCCAGATTGAAACTTTTTCCTGGGAAGCTTAGATGTAGATGGGATGGGCCATACATTGTGACTAAAGTATTTCCCCATGGTGCTGTTGAAGTCCTCGATCCTAAAAGCAGGAACACATTTAAAGTCAATGGGCAAAGACTCAAACCCTACATTGAGAGCGTCTCAAATGAAATGATTGTGGATACGATTGAATTATCTAATACAAATTGAACTCTCCTCCGTCTGGCTGAAGACGTTAAATTTAATGCTCGTTGGGAGGAAACCCAATTCTTGTTTAAAAAAAAAATTGAGTGATTGATTTTCTTCTTTTATCTTAGGAGCATGGAGCAACATTTCTTGGTGGAGGCACCGCCTTTCTCATGTTGTATCTCTCCTCTCTAGCACTTTTCATAGCATTATTTCATTTGTACATCTTGTTCATGCCATTGGGGACAATGTCATCTATGTTGGGGGGGATAACTAAAAATTTCTCCAAAAATCCTTTTCAAGCTCAAAATGTTTGCAATCTTTCATAACACCCCTAACAAGTGCTTCATGTTCAAATTTTATGTTGAGAATTGTTTCTTAAATTGATAGGACTTAGAGTCTTACTTGTGAGAGCAGGAAGTTAAAGGGGTGAATTAATTGGTTATGTCTATAGGGTTTTTCGTCAGAATATATCTGAAATTCTATTGAACTTGCACACAATTGCACAAAAATAAGATTGGTAAATGATAAATATTAGGATGATGGGAATTTTACTTAACACTTAGGTGATGATTGATATTATCCTCATTCGTTGAAAGTAATCGTGAGGAAAAAGCTATCTGCAAAAAAAAACATGGAAAATGACCCTGAACTTAGTAACCGGGCATGCTTCTCCTAAGACAAGAGTTGAAGTTCGCGTCAAACGGCGAAGGGATATGCAGTACCATGTATCAAAAAAAAAATGAATGAAAATGAATGAATAAATAGTCAGAGTGAAGCTACCTGTAATTCAAAAGCTTAATTCCAGATGTGGGCAGAATTGAAAATCATCTTAAGTGAAAAGTAGAAGACTCGTTCATCTGGATTGTTTGATAGTCACTAGTCAAGTTACATCACTTCTACACAAAGGGATATTCAATTTTGCGCGTATCCTGAAGAATGGTCTAAACACATGGGCTGATGAAATTTGTTCCGAACACATACTGATTGAACTTGTAATACTCCAAAGTAAAAATCATCATGCATACCATGAACTATAACACATGAGTATTTGCTAGTCCTAATTCTATAATTATTTATATTACTAAGGGACTAGCAATGTTCAAGTTGGGGGGTGTGATAAGTGACCATTTTCTATGATAATTCATTGCATACACGACATTTTTTGTGCATATAATTAGACAATTATGCATATTTCATAGTTAATCTCAACTCCGCGTTTAAATTGGGTCTTTCATGAAAATTGATTAATTTGGTGATATTATTAAAGTTGAATGCCATGAGCATTAATTCTCCATTGCATAATCATGAGCATTTGTGATTTATGGACATTCTGATAATTTTTATGGATTAAATCACAATTATGTGTGTGCAGGACACTGAAGGCAATTGCAGGAGAAGTAGGGGGCAAAACTGTCATCAAGACCAGGGCATGGTTGCCCTAGGGTGCCCCCCACCATTTTGACCAAGTCAAACACAACAGCCACATATTTCTGTTGGAGGAAAAGGAAAATTCAAAGTTTGAAATAGAGGAGATCAAGGAGAGAATTAATGAGCCTTGGGAAGAAGCTCACCCATTTAAGAAACCCCAAAAAAGAGGGAGCCCAAAACCCTAGGCTAGGGCACCAACCTCCTCTTCCTTTCCCCCATCCATCATATTATACATAAATCCCAGCCATCCATCTCCTTTGGATGCAATCTCTACCTTCCATTGAGCCAATTTTCGCAATAAATAGACCATGTCAAGGAGGAGAAAGGAGTTTTTCTTTTGGCATTTTTTCTCTCCCTCTCACATCTGCACTTTAGGTCGCCGATTTCCTCCCCATTATGTTCTTCTTCTCCTCTTTCTCTCTTCATAAAATATCTTCATTTTTAAAATCTCTTCAACTTCTTCTTCTTTGTCTTCCTCTAGTTCTGCTTCGTTTTCACGTTATATTCCAGTTTTCAAAGGTCTGTCTCTCACATTTTCCTGTTCATCCGCGAACCAGTGTTTCCCTCTGTTCTTTCCCCCATTTCTCCTCTTCTCCTCTTGCCCTCTTCCTGAAAGTTTTTATTTTTTAAAAGCTATTCAACTTATTCTTCTTCATCTTCCTATAGTTATGCTTCATTTTCATGTTATATTCCAATTTTTAAAGGTCTGTCTCTCACGTTTTCCTGTTCATTCGTGAACCAGTGTTTTCCTCTGTTCTTTTCCCAATTTCTCCTCTTTCTGCTCCTTCTTTCATCTTGCTCTCTTCATGAAAGTTCTTCATTTTTAAATGTTCTACAACTTCTCCTTCTTCGCCTTCAGCTAGTTATGTGTCGTTGTCAAGTTACTTTTCAGTTCTCAAAGGTCTATATGTTGCATTTTACTGTTCATCCGTGCCCGCATCCCCCTGTTCTTTACACGTTTACTCCCTATTATGCTCTTTTCCTCTCTCTGTATCCTTCATCAAAGTTTTTCCTCTCTTCATTCTATTCAACTTCTTCTTCTTCCACATATTATAATTCTACTTACTTTTAGAGTTATTTCAATTCTTTTCTTGCTCTACTTTTAGTGTTTCTATTTTTCTATTTTAAAAACTCTCTCATCTCTTTTCACTTCTCTTCTAGCCATTGCTATCTCCCTCACCTCTAGATCACCATAGCCTTTCCTCTACCTCTCCCTTACCTCTCCATATCCCTCTCTCCATCTCCCCTGAGATCTCTCTCCTCCCTCTACGTGACACTCTCCAAAGGCGGCTCCAAAGGTGAAGGTGACTTCCTCCCTGCGTAGACGGCATCTTCCACGAGGTGATTCATGATCCAAGACCAAGAGAGGACGGTACCATCATCACCATTGCTGCCACCATCATCACACTCCAGGCTTTTCTTATTGTTATCGCTTTTGTGTCACTTCACTGCATTGTAATCTCGTTGTGTCATTAGTCTAATTTTGTCTTGCATTTCATGTACTTTTTCTTTTAAGTTAATGAGATGAGTTGTTCTTTTGATTTAGATCTTGCTCTAATTCCCTCTCTACCTCCCTTTTCTATATCTTCTTTTCCACTTCGTGCAATTATCTTTTATGTGTTTGGTTCGTTCATCATTTCACTATTTTCTTTAAGCAAAATAAAATCACAAGTGTTTTCTAAAGGAATCTAAGGTTGTTAACTTCAAAAGTCTCTTCTTCCTTGTGGATTCGACCCTTCTCGCCACCATATTAGATATTTTTATCTAATTACGATTTAAAATTTTTAAGATTGATACGCGTGTTTTAAACGATAAACTTTCACATTATCAATAACTCACCTAAAAAGCCCACAAAATCTTTCAAATTCATGGGAACTTTCCGATTTATAAATCTGACAAGAGTCCGTAGTTCACGGGTCTTACACCCTTGTTTAATTTGTAAACATGATTAGGCAAATCAATCTGTTCAACACCAGGGGGTTGTTCTACATATACCTCCTCTTTTATCAGGCAATTTAGAAAAGCACTATTGACATCCATTTGTTGTAGTTTAATGCTTAGGGAGCATCCAACGGCTAACATGATTCTGATGGCTTCTAGTCTTGCTACAGGGGCATATGATTCTTCCAAATCAATTCCAATTTCTTGAGTATATCCCTTAGCTACCAACCTAGCCTTGTTTCTAGTGATTGCCCCATCTTCATTTAGCTTGCTCTTAAAAATATATGTAGTCCCAATAACATGCTGGTCGGTGGGTCTGGGAACTAGATTCCAAACCTGGTTTCTTTCAAATTGACTAAGTTCCTGATGCATGGCATTAATCCAATTTTCATCTTGCAAGGCATCTTCAATGCTGAAGAGGCGAAATCTCGTGCTGAGTCCTGAGCGGGCTGTGGATCACCGGAAGATGAACTGCAAGACAGGGAAACGTATCAGAGGGCTCAGGGGGTTTCCCTGGGGCAAAACCCTCCGATGGCTAAGTCAGTAGAGCTGTGGTGGAAGCAATGATGGGGAGGAGAAAACTGATGCGCGAGATTCCTCTCCACCAAAGGGGTGAAGCGGATTGCTCAGGAGTTTTGAGTGTGAGTGCCTTAGTGGCTCCCTTTTTCTTCTTCCCTTCCACCGGAGGGTAGCCCTGGTTTAAATAGCATGCCGCCTTCAGGAGTCTTGCAAGCTGAGGGGTCTCCGGCGGGAGTTACGTCCTCAACGTGGGCTTTTATAGCCTTATCGTGGGAACGTTATCGCCTTGAAGTCCGGCGGCTTCTTGATTCCCCTGTCCGTTGGGGACTCTTAACGACAGCATGAACGGATAATGTCTGGTCTGGCCGAGCTCCTGAGACGCCAGCCCTGTCCGGGCGATGAGCATAGCTCGGTGAGAGAGGGGTCGGATAGGTCGGCTGATGCCTATCTCTCCCGGGCGGGGAAGCGGCTTGGGCCGGACCCACCTTGTGACCTGACCATCACTCGGGCCCTCCGAGCCTAGGGGCCACCGGGGAGAGTTGATTCCTCGAGTGTTTGTTTCATTGGGCTTTTCTTTCCTGAGTGGGCCCTGTGGGCTATCACTCAGGTGAGCTTGCCTCGTTGGACCCTATTGGGTCTTGTTGGGCTGCTCTTTGGGTGGGCTACAGAAATCCCCCTCTCCACTTGTCCCCCTCCTACTCCCGAGCCATGGAGGCTCGGTCGAGTAGTTTTTGAGGCTTTGGACCGGTGTGGCTCAGGTGGGTGGAATTCTGTTGACGTTATGGAGCCACGTGTAGTGGTCGCCTGGGCCCGTAATGATGATCCTGACGGATTTGAACTGAAGGGGCCCACCTTTTCTCGGAGCACGGAACGACGCGCCGCCTTCCTCCAGGGTTTTATAGGCGTTGGGCGCTGTTCGTCGTTCTAGGTTTCTCAGGGTTTTAGGCTTTCCTTAGTTTCTTTGCTTCTGGGGCTCCTTGATGCGCCGTGAGGGCACATTGGAGGCGCAAAGTCTTGCGGCGGCGTTTGAGGAGTTGGCGAGGATAACCGCGGAGGCGGTCCGGCAACTTCCTTCCCCTCCGGAGTCTTCGAGCTCGCGCGAGGGATCATCTTCCGGCTCGATGGCTGGTCCGCCTCTGGAAATCGGGCAGATGAGGCGGGAGCCCGTCCCCAACTGCAGTGAGTTGGGGGAGGCCGAGGTGAGGAAGCTGGAGCATCGCTTTCGCTTGCCTCTCAGGTACAGCTTCGCTGCCGCCGCCCCGTATGAGACGAGTCTGGACAGCCGTACGGGGCACATTTGCACTTTCCTTCTGGCTTGGAAGAGTGGGTTCCACCTTCCCTTCGAGCCTCTTGTACTCCAGCTTCTCAAGTTTTTCCGGTTGGCGCCTATTCAGTTGGTGGCGAACTCGTATCTCCTTCTCTCCGCCTTTCGGATTCTCTGTCGTCAGCACGACATTTTTCCTTCCTTGGACCTCTTTCATTATTTTTTCGAGTTGAAGGCGCACCCGTCGGCGGGGAAGGACTTCTACTTTATCCAGGCGAGGAGGAACATGAGTTGCATGTCCCTCGCTGCGAAGGACTCCTTGCACAAGGGGTGGAAGACCCAATTCTTCTGGGTGAAGGCGGAGGCGACGGACGAGTTTTGGAGATGCCTAGTCTCGCCCAATTTCCATCCGAATCTTCCTCCTCGCCCGGAGGAGCTCCCTCCCCACGTGGAGCGGCAGGCCGCCCGTCTGCTGGACAACCGCCAATCGACCGAGGAGCTGGTGACGCCGGAGAACATCGAACGGTGCCTGCTTACGCGATTGACGTCGACAGGTACCGCTCTCGAGGTTCTTCTCCTGTGGTGGTAGTCACTTTCTTCCTCCTTCCTTTGTGGAGGGAGATGACTCGGCAGCTGATGAACCAGATGCTTCTGCGAGTCGCGCCCAAGCCCGAGATAAGGGCAAGGGGGTGGCTCCCGAGGTATCTCCACAGCCAGCTGGTACGAAGCGCAAGGATCCCACGGCGGGAAAGTTGCGGGAGGCCGCGAAGGCCAAAAAACGGGCCAAGAAGGCAGGTCTTCCTCCTACCACCGGGGGCGACTCCGGCTCGGCGGCGCTCCCCTCTCGGGGGCAAGATGGGGCCGACCCCTCGGGGCCAGCTCCCCCACCTGCCAGGCGAGAGGGGGCCGAGGAGACCGGGGGCCCTTCAGAGGGCGGCGATAGGTCGGCTCTCCCCCCCACGGGGGTAGAGGGGGCCGATGTGGAAGTAGCTGACGCCGAGGCGGGGGGATCGGCCGGAGGCGGTGGTGTCCCAGTCGGTGAGGTGCGGGCTGAGACAGGCAGGGCTGGGGGTTCGCCCGCTAGGGCGTTGCAGCCCCAGGTGCTTGGAGCTCCTGGTGCGGTCGGTGCCGCGGCACCGGTGGAGGTTGGGGGTTCGCCCGGGGAGGCGTCGCTACCCCAACCGACCGGGGCGCGCGAGGCGGCCAGTTCCGTTGCTCGAGTAGAGCCTTCTGGCGGGGTGCCCCGGGCGGAGCGGTCCCCTCTGCCGGAGCCCTTGGAAAGGCTCGACATAACGGGCGACCTGTATCGGGTCTGCCGGTCGATTGCCGCAAGGACGAAGGGGGGAGAAAGGCGCAATACACCCCCCCGGGATCCTCGACGTTCTGATGGAGGGCGGCCTGATCATAGCTCGGTCGGCGGCTTTGATGGCGGAGGCGCACGCTCGGACGGTGGCGGAGCGATCGAACCTTGCCTGGGCCCTTGGGGGATGCGAGAGGAAACTGGCCCGACTCAAGGGGGAGCATGAGGGGCTCCGGCAGGAGTTCTCCACGTTCCGGGAGGTGGCGCGGGCGAGCCGACTGGAAGCCGGGGTGCTGACCGAACAGCTCGCCAAGACCCGAGAGTCTCTCGAGAGGACAAGCCAATCCCTGGAGGAGGAGCGTCTGCGTCACCTCGAGCTAGACAATCGCTGGGAGCTCGAACGTGCCGAGCTGCTAGATCGGGCGGAGATGGCGGAGCGTCTCTGAGCTGAGGCTGAGGTGGACCGGGCTCGGGCAGAAGAGCGTGCGGCCGAGGCGGAGCGGGCTCGGGTCGAGCTCGTCGGAAGGGCGGGGCAGATCGAGGCGGAGGCAATCGAGCATTACAGGAGCTCGGATGCTTACTCGGCTGACCTGGTGGAAGCTGCCCTACCTTATTATGAGGTAGCACTACGCCGGGGTGCTCGAAAGGGGTTCAAGCAGGGCTATCGCCGGGCGGTAGACTACGCCAATGAGCAAAACTCCACGATCGAGTTCCCCTTCGGCCAGTGCTATGACTCAGATGAGTCAGTTTCCAGTTCTTCCTCGTCGGTCGGGGGAGATTCGGAGGGGTCGCCTCCATCGGGGTCACCGGCTCCGGGCGTCTTGGGAGGGCTCACGATCGAGACAATTCTCGCACAGGCGAGGTCAGTGTCCGAGCCGACCGTCACCGAAGGCGCCAGGGGTGACGCGTCTCCTTCCGCCGTTCTCGAACGTCAAAGTGGGCCCGAGGCCTGATGTATTTTGCCTCTTTCCCTTTTTGTCTCTCTTTCCTCTTTTTAGAGGGTTTCCTTTCAGTGTGGTAATAAATGACTTGCTCCGTTTGAGTACCACCCTTGCCATGATTTGGTTGGCGGATCTTGAGTAGTTGGGAGGTGCCGATATGTCCTGCGTGATTTTCGCACGCTGTTTTGGTAGGCTCCTGACGGGGCGTCTTTCCGTTCCCTCATGCTTTGAATGTCAGGCCGCTTCATGAATCCCGCTAGGGCGGGAAACGAGGAGTTGGAGGTGACTATTCAGGGGAGAAATCCTTTGGCGTGTTTCTGAGGGGGGGGTCATTTAAGGCGTGTAGCCTCCTTTGGCCTATAAGAAGGACCGAAAGGTGCCCTCTCCTCTTCACTGCTTAGGATTTTCTCTAACAGTCTTTCCTTACTCCTTCCTCTTCACTCTGCGTTGTGCCCTTGCATTCGGAGCATGGAGGATCCTTCAGAGAGCGACGCCGCCGATGACGGGGAGCGGTGGGCTCCCGCTGTCCTGTAATGTTGAACGGATCCCACGGTCGCCGCGCCTGCACGAGACGGGTCCGACGGTCGCCGCGCGGATCTGGGGAGGACTTCGGTGTGTGGAAGCACGCCGTTGTCCTCTTCTTAGCTCCGGCGAAGCTTCCGGGTGGACACCGAGGTGGAGGACGGATGGGGGCATCAGGGGAGCCTGCTGTCACTTCCCTCCGTGTGAGGGGAGGAGGCGTATCAAGCTCTCTCCTCACCAAGGCCTTCCTCCGTCTGCAGCCTCTTTCTCCCTCTTCTGCTCTTCATTTCTTTCACTCTTCGGGGGCTGCTTGCTCTCTCCTTCCTTCCAAGGAGTTGGCAGATTGGAAGAGGGGAGGCCTTCACGGTGCTCCTTTTTCTTGATTGTTGCCAACTTGGGAGGTAGCCTTCCTCAACGTTTAAAGGTGGCCTTCCTCCTGCGGTCCCTCTGTCACCTTTGTCACGGGCCACCCGAGCCAACTGGCTCGACCACCTTTTGTCCGAGCCAGTTTCCGCACGAGGCAGAGTCAGTGGCGGGACGCGAGGAGATCAAGACTGAGTCAGTCGAGCGATGACCCCTTGAAGTGGTGTTAGACGGATTTTTATTTTTTTGCTATGTGATGTACTGGCATTTGCCTATCTGATGTACCAATGGTTTGGAATAAAAAGAAAAGGGATTTATTCCGTCCATCTTGATGTATAATTTCAAAAATAGAATTTGCGTAGTGCGGCTGCGTTCCATGTCCGAGGAATAGGTTCCCCTTCCATTGTCGCTAACCTGTACGCACCTTTTCCGAGCGTCTCGACCACTCGGTAGGGGCCTTCCCAGTTAGGGGACAGCTTGCCCGCTGCCTCTAGTGGTCGAGAGGCCTCAGCCTTCCTGAGGATGAAGTCCCCCGGTTGGAAACGTCTGTCTCGGACCTTGGCGTTGTAGTATCGAGTGAGGCGGCGCTGGTACACCGTTGCCCGGACGTTTGCGATCTCTCAGAGTTCGTCTGCCAGGTCGAGGTTCTCGAGCAATTTTTGCCCGTTTGCCTCGAGTGAGAAGCTGATCACTCGGAGAGACGGATTGGCGATCTCCAATGGAACGACGGCTTCGGTGCCATATACCAACTGAAAAGGGCTTTCACCGGTTGCCGTCCTGGGGGTTGTTCGGTGTGACCACAGTACGCTAGGCAATTCCTCGAGCCAGCTACCCTTAGCCTTGCCGAGTCTTGTTTTTATGCCTTTCAAGATAGTCTTGTTGGCATTTTCAACTAGCCCGTTGGCCTGAGGGTGGGCGACTGAAGTGAAGTGGTTGCGGATATTTAGGTCGGCGCATTTGTCTCGGAAGTACCGAGAGTTGAATTGTCGACCGTTATCGCTTACTATCACTCGGGAGATGCCAAAGTGACAAATGATCGATTTCTAAACAAAGCCCCAAACGACTGTCTCGGTGATCCTTTCCGTAGCCTCGGCCTCGATCCACTTGGTGAAGTAGTCGATGGCGACGATGATGAACTTCTTCTGGGACTGGGCCGTTGGGAATGGCCCAAGGATATCGATCCCCCACTGAGCGAAAGGGTAAGGTTCGGCTAGGGTGATAAGTTTCGTAGCCGGCTGATGGACCAAGTGGTCGAACCGTTGGCATCGGTCGCACTGTTGAACATAGGCCGAGCAGTCGCGCTGCAGGGTGGGCCACCAGTACCCCTGTCGTAATAGGATTCTGGCCAGCGACCTTGCCCCTGAGTGCGCTCCGCACAGGCCTTCATGAATCTCTTGGATGGCTCGGCCTGCCTCGTCGGGACCGAGGCACTTCAGGAGGGGACCGGAGAATGATCTTCGGTAGAGAGTGTTGTCGAGGATGACGAAGCGCCGAGCTTGATACTTCATTCGGCGGGCTTCTCGAGGGTCGGAGGGCTCTTGGGAGTCTTGTAGCCAGGACAGGTAGGGGGAGCGCCAGTCACTTGGAGTGGCCGAGTCAACAGCGAGGTGCTCCGTGTCAATGCTCGGGCGCTCTAGCTCTTCTAGGAGGACCGATCGTGTACCTTCCGGGTTTAGGGAGGAGGCCAATCGTAGAGGGCGTCTGCCCGAGAGTTTTGCTCCCGAGCTATCCGGACTACCCCAAATTCCTCGAACTGTTGGGCCAGGCTCCGGACCAACTGAAGGTATTTGATCATTGGTGCCTCCCGAGCTTCATACTCGCCGTTGACCTGACCTGCGACTAGTTGAGAGTCGGTGTGGATCCTGACTCACTCGACCCCCAGCCGTCGGGCCATGCGTGCTCCCGAGATAAGGGTCTCGTATTCGGAAGCATTGTTGGATGCCTGAAAGTGGAATTTCAAGGCGTACTGTAGCTCTATCCCTTCGGGGGACCTCAGGAGGATCCCCACACCGCTACCAGCCGAATTGGACGATCCATCGACGAACAGTTCCCAGGTTGGCCCGGTCGTGGTCGGAGGCCTGCCCTCGGCGGGGATGGTGCTTTCGACAATGAAGTCGGAGAGCGCTTGGCCTTTGATTGCTGATCGCAGCCGGTACGAGATGTCGTAGGCCCCGAGCATAATGGCCCATTTGACGAGTCGCCCTGAGGCCTCGGGGTTGGCCAGAATCTTCTTCAACGGCTCGCCGGTTAGCACGGTGATGGTGTGCCCCTGAAAGTAGGGGCGGAGGCGCCTTGCGGTTCTTCGATCTCATTGGTTCGGGCTGGCGGAGGAGTCCCGAGTCTTTGATGTCTTCATATATCTCGTAGACTGGCGCGGTCAACGGGGTGTACCGCTCATACTTCCGCTTGCGCTCTCCTTCCCGATCGCGCTTCTTGCCCGAGCCAGGGTTTGGCTCGGAGGCCCGCTTCTTGTCCCCCTCACGACCCGAGCCGGTTGTGTCCCGGCAGGCGCTGAATACTTCTTCGCACTCGACGTGGCGCAGTGCCAGAGTCACTAGCTCGGCAAGGGTCGAGGGAGGGTGGAGGACCAGTTTGCGGCAGAGATTCTCGTCCCGGGTGCCCCCGGTCAGAGCGGTCATGGCCGAGGCCACATCCAGGCGGGGAATTCTGAGGGCTTCTGATTTAAATCGGTGGACATAAGCTCGGAGCCTTTCCCCTTGTGCCTGTTTGAGGGCCAGGAGCCCCGCTACTGACCTTGGGGGGGCGCTTCCGGCGAAGCTCTCCTTGAAGACTCACCCGAATTGCCTGAAGTCCCGGATGGACCCAGGGGCGAGGGCCCAGAACCATGCCTGCGCGCCTTGGACCAGGGTGGCCGTAAAGGCTCGGCATTTAATAGGATCCGGTGTTCCATGTAGAGTCACCAGGGCGTCGAAGCTGTCGTAGTGGTCGGCTGGGTCGCCCTGGCCATCATAGAGCTTGAAGGTCGGAATGGTGGTTCTGGGAGACACCTCTGCCTTCAAGATGTATTCAGAGAAAGGGGATTTCTCCTCATCCTTCGGGAAAGAGGTCTTCTGCAGGGCGCGGAGGGCGTGCTCTGCTCTGTAAAACGTCTTTTGAAATCTCTCAGTCGGAGGGATAGTTCTGGCTGCGTTCGTGCCGTGGGATTGGGGGGAGCGTCGTGGCGATCCTCAGGACCGCCGGCGCTCGGGAGTGGAGGCCTCGCCCCCTGTTTCCCTTTTCTGGGTGTGGAGGAAGCCTCTTGCTCTGGGGGCGGAGCTTGCGAGGGTCCTCCCACGTTGTTGCGGATAAGCTGTTGACCGCGGAGGGTGAAGCGGCCCCCAGCGGTATGCTGGGACGCACTTCGACGAGGGGGGGGCTCCCGGACGGGGCGCGGGACCTGGCATCCCTCGCTGCCTGGGCCCTCATGAGCTCCACGAGGACGTCGAGCTTCTTATTGAGGGCCTGGAAGACCTCGTCGCCACCGTTGGGGGGTACCCCCATCGCCGTCGGAGGGGGCGGCGGCCCGTTGGTGGGGACGCTGGCATTGGAGGGAGGGTTCTGTGAGGCCCTAGAGGGGCCATCTCCTGCCGCCACCACGGCCTTACCCTTCTCGACGGCGGATCTCCTCCCTGAGCTTCTTCTCACCATCTTGGCTCTTCGTGCGTTTCCCACAGACGGCGCCAGTTGAAGAGGCGAAATCTCGCGCTGAGTCCTGAGCGGCCTGTGGATCACCGGAAGATGAACTGCAAGATAGGGAAACGTATCAGAGGGCCCAGGGGATTTCCCTGGGGCAAAACCCTCCGATGGCTAAGTCAGTAGAGCTGTGGTGGAAGCAATGATGGGGAGGAGAAAACTGATGCGCGAGATTCCTCTCCACCAAAGGGGTGAAGCGGATTGCTCAGGAGTTTTGAGTGTGAGTGCCTTAGTGGCTCCCTTTTTCTTCTTACCTTCCACCCGAGGGTAGCCCTGGTTTAAATAGCATGCCGCCTTCAGGAGTCCTGCAAGCTGAGGGGTCTCTGGCGGGAGTTACGTCCTCAACGTGGGCTTTCATGGCCTTATCGTGGGAACGTTATCACCTTGAAGTCCGACGGCTTCTTGATTCCCCTGTCCGTTGGGGACTCTTAACGGCAGCACGAACGGATAATGTCTGGTCTGGCCGAGCTCCTGAGACGCCAGCCCTGTCCGGGCGATGAGCATAGCTCGGTGAGAGAGGGGTCGGATAGGTCGGCTGATGCCTATCTCTCCCGGGTGGGGAAGCGGCTTGGGCCGGACCCACCTTGTGACCTGACCATCACTCGGGCCCTCCGAGCCTAGGGGCCGCCGGGGAGAGTTGGTTCCTCGAGTGTTTGTTTCATTGGGCTTTTCTTTCCTGAGTGGGCCCTGTGGGCTATCACTCAGGTGAGCTTGCCTCGTTGGACCCTATTGGGTCTTGTTGGGCTGCTCTTTGGGTGGGCTACAGAAATCCCCCTCTCCAAATGCTTTTGGGTTCAAATTGAGAAACTAATGCAATGAGGTCTTCATTATCCACATCTTTATGAAATGACATAGTCCTAGGGGGATCATGAATGTTTCCTATGATATTTTGGACAAGATGATCTTTTAAGGTTAGAATATTTGTAAAAGACTTACCGGGCAGAACAGAGTGGGCAGGGATTTCGGTCGACCGACCTGTCTCTAGCTCTATGGACTGTTGTTGGTTGCCTTCTCCCTGTTCTTCTTTAGATTCCAGAAATCTTCCATCTTCTTCCTTCTTTTTCCTATCAACAATGTCTTTGTCAGATTCATCTATCATTTCAGCAAACACAACATGTGGAGTTTCTTCCACTTTTGGATGTTTCACATTAAACACACTATATGCTCTCGATGTTTCATAATATCCTAGAAATATTCCAATATCACTCTTGGCCTCAAATTTATCCAAATCAGATTTGTCATTATTATGCACATAGCATTTTGAGTCGAATGCTATGAAATAGGCCAAATTGGGTTTCTTACATTTGAGCATTTCATAGGGGGTTTTCTTGCACTTTATCCTTACCATGCAAGCCGTGTTTGCAACTTCAGCCCAGAGCTTCCTTGGTAGCTTGCTCTCAATTAGCATTGTCCGGGCAATCTCCATAATTGTCCGGTTCTTTCTCTCCACAACGCCATTTTGCTATGGGGTCTTGGGAGAGGAGAATCAGTGAGTTAATCGTTCTTTATTACAAAATTTAGAAAATGAGAAGTTTTCAAATTCCCCTCCATGGTCAGACATGATTGTAGAGATTCTGAACTTACCTTCATGCTTTATTTTTCTGAAAAACTTCTGAAATTCAGAGAAGGCATCATTTTTATTTGCCAAGAAGAAAATCCATGTAAACAAACTATAGTCATCTACCTTCACATAGCCATATTTTTTACCATTGATACTGGCAGTTCTGGTAGGCCCAAAAAGATCCATGTGCAGAAACTCATAAGGCATGGATGACAGTGACTCACCTCTAGGTTTAAAGGATTTTCGAGTTTTCTTTCCTAGGGAGCATGCTTCACAAACCAGTGTGTTCCTTTTGTAGGGCAGTTTGGGCAGACCTCCAACCATTTCATGCTTGGCTAGCTTGTGTAATGTGTTAGAGCTGACAGAGCCAAGTCTTCTGTGCCATAGCCTTGGATCATTAGGCTGACTGGCAGACAGACAAAGATTTTCTGAAAGAGAGCTGTCAAGGTCTACCAAATAAACATTATTTACCCTATATCCTACAAACTTCACAAAATCAGAATTTTGCTCAAAAATTTTACATTCATTGGCATCGAACAATACCTTGTGGCCTTTGTCGCATAGTTGGCTTATGCTGAGCAAATTGTGCTCAAGGCCTTCAACAAGCATGACGTTCTCAATGAAGTTGGAAGAATTTTTACCTACGGTTCCTGTGCTAATGACTTTTCCTTTGTCCTTGCCTCCAAACCTCACTTGGCCTCCTTCTTTTCTGATCAAATGGATGAATTTCTTCTTATCCCCGGTCATGTGTCTGGAGCAACTACTGTCCAAGTACCATCTATTGTGATGGGCTGCCAGCCAATCCTGCAAGGAACGAGTCAAGCAGAAATTTTTGGAACCCAAGCAAATTTGGGTTCACTGTGACTGTGCCAAGCATGCAGAAAACTTCTAGGGATCCAAGTTTGCTTAAATGACTGAACTCTTTGGCTAGACCTGCACTGATTGCTTGTATGCCCTATCTGGTTACAAGTGTTGCAGACAAGTTTCATGGCATAAGGAACAAATTCAGATCTTGTCTTGAGTTTATTGAATTTGGTTTGCTGAGATTCCATGTTAGGTTGTCAATTACATCTTTTGTTATTCCTTCTTGGGTTGAAATGTGCATAGGCAAATTGAGCATTCTGTCTGAAGTTGGATTGAAAAGTTTGATCTAAGTGATTTATTTCATAGCTAGGCTGGCCAGCATTTTTCTTGGTCACAGAAGCCTGACTGCATCGACCCAGCCTATTGTTGCATTGACACAGCTGTGGGTTGAGTTGACCTTGTTGCCAGTGGCGTCGACCCATCTGGCTTGACTGAGTGGTAGGGTTGGCATAGGTGTATCGACTCGATGGTGCATTGGGTCAGCCTGGCCGTTCTGCACGCTTTGCATGATGATTTTGAAAGTTTCTTTTCTAATTTTTGAAATTCTATCTGGGGCTTTGAAAAATCTGAGTTTTGAGTGTTGTGGGCTTAGGAACAGTTTGCCTTGATGACTCTTCCACGATTAGTTTACCTTTCACTTTTTCAGGGCAAAATGAGATAGTTTTAAATTCAAAAGCTCTCTTCTCTGTGGGATTAAATCCCAACCCTTCTTTTTAAAAATTCACCCGAGTACCCAAGATGGCATCTAAGTTGGACTTTCCCTGAGTTAATTTCTCTAGAGCAGATTGCTTATCCTTCAGCTCTTCTTTAACTTTTTCAAGATTTTTCTATAACTCATCATTAACAACTTTAATGGTCTCATACTTTTCAAGATTAAGCTTATTTTCCTCTTCATATTGCAAACATTTCAGCTTAGCTTCCTCGAGGTGTTTCTTAAGAATTCTATCTTCCACTTCCAGATCTTCGGATTCTGAATTGTTCGACTCATGTTCCTCAATTTTTCTCTTTAGTTCATCATTTTCAACCTGTAACACTTCCAGTTTTCTATTGATAGGGTTGGCATGAGCTAGAGCATTTATTTTCTTCTTAAGATGCTTGTTCTCCTTTTTAAAGGCTTCATATCTTTCAAATAAATTAGTGTATGCCTCTTCCCATTATTCAACAGAAAAATGATCAAATAAGGTAGTTACCTGATCTTCTTCTTCTTCATTTTCATATGCCATTAGGTAGAAGTCATCCTCATCTTCTGATGCGGAGGAGGTTTCATTTTCTCCCTCGTCGTCTCTCCACGTGCACACCATGGCTTTGGGTTTCTTCCCTTTGGCCTTGCTCATTTGTTTGAGCAACACAAGGCACTCACCTCACATATGTCCTGCCTTCTACATTGATATCAAATAACATTGTCAGGTTTCTTAACTTGAACAGATTTCAGATTGGAAGCTCTACTTACCTGTGGTGTCTTCTTCTTCCTCTAAAATTTACTTCTCTTCCTCAGGAACTTTTTGAATTGTCTAGTAAGCAGAGCACGGTCAGCTAGACTTGCCTCTAAGATGCTTTGCTCCTCATCTTCAGATTCGTCTATGCTCTCAGAAACCTTGAGGGCCACGGTCTTCTTTGGCTTGGTGTCCTCTTCATTTCTTTTCAAGTTTAGCTCACATATCATGAGCGATCCTATCAATCCATCAATTGTCATAACAGATAGGTCTTTAGAGTCCTCAATTATAGTGGCCTTAGTGTGCCACGCAGGGGTGAGTGATCTGAGGATCTTCATAATCAGTTCACTGTCAAGGTATTCTTTTCCCAATGATTTTAAGGAGTTAGTTAGCTGGGTGAGCCTGGCATACATTTCAGAGATATATTCATCTAGTTTCATTCTGAACATTTCATAGTCAGTAGTTAACATGTTGGCCTTGGTGGCCCTTACTTCAGATGTCCCCTCATAAAATAGCTCAAGCCTATCCCACATTTCTTTTGCAGATTTGTAAGTGGATACTCTTGAGTATTCTGTGGGGTGGATGGCGCATAGCATGATGATCATGGTGCTCCAATTGGTTGTAGATTTCTTAACCTAGTCTAGCGTCCAGGTGTCATCTACTTCTGGTAAAACAAAAGGTCCTCTACTCACAACACGCTAAATCAAGTGATCCTGGGCATGTAGAAAAGCTTCCATACGGTTCTTTCAATATAGATGATTTATCCCATCGAAGAATGGTGGTCCATTGATGGCATGGCCCTCAGCTATGTAGTTGCGAGGGACATTCCCATCGGATCACCCTCGGTCATTGGACCACATCTCTAGGGAACCTGCTCTGATACCAACTGTAAGATGGCACAATACGATCTAGAGGGGCGGTGAATAGATCCGACACCTAATTTTTGACTTCTTCAAAGAAACTATAAAAGATAGCAATGCACTTACCACAAACTAAGTCGAAGGGCAGATTAGTGCAGCTGAATGAGAAGAAAAACTCTTGGACAAATTAAGTCACCTGTGAAGGGGGGAGAGAAGATATGGATACGTAATCCACAACATAGAGCTTTTAAGGTTGTTCGGCTGCTATCCAGTGAGCCTACGACCACCCCTCACCAACACGGTGAGGCTTCCACTCCTTGGCCAAAAGAGTTACACACACACACACACACACACACACACACACACACACACACACACACACACACACTGGAAGAACCAGTAGAACACGGGGACAAGCCCCCCCCCCCCCCACACACACGAGGACAAGTCCTTAACACACACTGAGATGAAACCTAATAAAGGAGAAATAGAAAACAAAACAAAGAGACAACCACACACGCTGCAACTGTAGCTTACACGGTGACATCACCCGATACACAGACTGATTTGTTGTAGGAGAACAAAGATAGCACAAGAAGCCAAAACAAGAAGTTGCAAGTGCAGCAATTCCGAATGGAGAAGAATTATGAACGATTGTGCAATAACAAGGAAGTGGAGGAACCAGGGCTGGCTAGCTTGGGCTGTGGATTCTTCTCCTCTCCTTCTCCTTTCCCTCTGATGGAAATCTGAGCAGGCACTCCTTTCTCTTTCCTTTTTATTTCTTTCTCACGTTTTGCTCTTCTTTTTGACAGGCTTGCACTCCAGCAGCATGATGAGGGCATCACTCACGATTCCCTCTGGCTCGGGACCTCCCTGCCCTCCACTGAGATCCAGGCCTGAGCTCCATCACTTCACCGCTCACTGCAGCACCTTGAGGATCATCTTTGTGCACTTGTTATCTTTATTTTGAGTCATATTCATGTAATTTGCCTTTTATTCGGGTCTTGTACCTAGTTTATTAAGTCATTTCCCTAAGTTGAGTCTCATTAGGCTATGGTGCTTACTATTGGGCCTACTTCGTTGGGCTAGGCCCATGGGCGCACCCCCCTATCCCTTGGTTATCTATTAGTGTGTTAAGAGTCAGGGACTTATATGTAAAAGTGGGTTTCCTATAAATAGGACCCCAATCCCTCTTTTGAAGGTTAATGAACATTTGAATATTTGAGCATAAGTGCACCCCTCTCTCTCTCTAGCTCTCTCATTCTCTCTCTCTCTCTCTCTAGGGGGCGAACCCCTCTCTCTCTCTTCCCCCCCTTCTCTCGCTCTCCCTTGGGCGAACTTGCCCTTTCACCTCCCCCTTCCCCTGCCACCTCAGCTGCCACCTCACCCTCCACCCCTTCACCTCCCCTAGGCCACTTAATACTCATCAATTTCCTCCACTTCCCAAGCAACCCTTCCTATTCCCCATACACCTACCCCACCTCCAAGACACCCATCCCTCTTCCCCAAGCAACCTTCCCACTCCCCCACACCCTCATTCATATCCCTTGACCATCCCAACCCCCACCCCACCACAAGTTGCGCACCACCCCTCACCATCTACACCCACCCCCTTGCCTTGGCCGACCCCTCCACCCCCCTTCTCCAAGCTTCGGCCCTCTCTCCCCTCCACTCTCCTGCACCTCCATACTACCTGCTCCGCCCCTCTCTTCACCCCCACACATCCCTCCCCCATCTGCTATCACCACCACCCTTCCCTCCATTACCAAACTCCAGTCCCCCTTAACCTAACCCCACCACCATCCCCTTCATTTGGTCACGTCTGCAGGTGGCAGAAGAACGCCCATCTTGAAGAAGCTCCCCCGAGTTCACATGGCAACATCTGAGGGCGTACCTTACCTTTCTGGAAAATGCGTCCAGTCATCTTCGCAGGCGAGGTGATCCCATCCCGTTCCGAGTTCGGGGCTGTCCGGGAGAGCCAATCTCCCCCGACTACGCAGAGCTCCGTCAGCAGAGTTACTGAACCCTGTTCAAAGCTACACCACGGCCGACGGTGGAAGATTCAAGCCGCGAGTTCTTCTACAAACATCTTCTTCCACCAGTCCTCTTTCTGGATCAAGAAGCGGAAGTGCATTTGGCATCCGGAGGTCAGAGTTTTGGTCTTTCTTCCTCGACTGGTCGGGTCTGTCTCCCACAGTCGGCAGTGACCTGCCCCCACTCATCGGCATCCCCAGTCCACCCCGACCTCAGACGGCTTCCCCACCAGTTTTTCCATGAAGAGGGCTCATCCACGGATCCAGCAACTCTAACGGTTCAAGATTTTGCATCCGGGAGCGGCCGGGACAACTTCTGCAAGCCACTGTTTGTATCTGGTGGCTGCTGTGGCCAGACTCTGCAACCCGGTTCGTCGCTGCACCACGGCTAACAGTGAAGGATTCCGACCAAGGGCCCTTCTTCAAAGTTCTTCCTCCACCTGTCTCCGACCAGAAGCAGGAAGCGGAACCACAGTCGGCGTCCGGGAGCCAACGTTCCGATTTTTCCCCTTCAGTCGCGCGGGTCTGCCTTTCCCAGTCTGCAGCGACCAGCTCCCACTCATCGGCGTCCCCCAGTCCACCCCGACATCGGACGACTTCCCCGTCAGTTTTGCAGCACAGAGGGATTGTCCACGGTTCCTACAACCGTTACGGTTCATGATCTGGAGTCCAGGGGCCACCGGAGCAATCTCTGCAACCTGCTGCATCAGAACAGAAGCTGTCAACCCCAAGTTCCATCGCCCTGTTCGAACCCCCGCCGTGGCCAGCGACGACATCAGAAGAATTCAATAAAATTCAGAGGTGTCCTAGTTTCTGTTACAAAGAATTTCCCCCTGGTCTTGTCGTCAGCAAACTCCCAGAGTAGGATCTACGGTTGCAACAGCGGCTTCCTATCGCCTCTCACAGCAAGCGAGCAGATTCAACATCGGCTTCCTCTCCCACGATTTCGGCGAGTTTCCTCTTCCGCCTGGCCGGCTTAGCGCTCCTCCCTGTGTGGAGGTAGTGTTTGCATGTAAACTTTACTTCCCCATCCCTAGTCCAACCCTCCTGTGTGAGGAGTAGTGTTTGTAATAAACAGCTCAAGCTTCATCGGCGCAGTGTGCGGGGAACCACACTTCCCCGCTCGCCCTCGCCTCCGTTCGGGGTTGGTTTCTTCAAACCAACCAGGTGAGCTCTACCCTTGCTCCTTATTCTTGTTCATTTAATATCTGCAAAACTTATTCGTTGGTTGGTGAGAGAGTGCCCGATCCCGGAACCACCACCCTTGTGTGGTCACCGTGGCCTTAGTGAGAGGAGTGTCCTAGTGCCCCAAGGCACCCGGCTGCCCTTGTTTGTGGGCTTCCTATCTTCGGGAGGGTTAACTTTAGTGGTGCTGGTCCTCTAACCAGCCAGGGGCTTTCTCCACTACCTCGGCTCGGCATTATCGAGTCACCGCGGGAAACGGGTGTGTGCGGTGTAACGGCGACTCTCAGGTTGCTCTCAACCTTGTTGATTGTTGCGAATAAAGTCCAAAGCTCTTTTGCTTGCTGCATTATTTGTTTCACATCACAGCAAGGGCAACATAAGCATCGAACAAAAATGGCTCCACCAGTATGTTCTTCATGTAGGAAGGGGCGTCCAATTTATAGGCTCAAGCAGTAGAGAAGCTTCCCTCCTAAGATCTGCAAGTTAATTGGCTGGAGTAAATAAGAGCTCTTTGAATGAGTAGACCTGCAACATCTTCTTCCACATAGGCTGGCAGCAACAAGGATGTCCTTCTATTCTGGAAGATCTTTTGGGCAGCATTTCTGATTGGGTGGAAGCAAAAAGGAGGTTCCCTTGAAAGGTGACCTTTCCCATATTTACTAATTGACATTTCCATTGACCGAAAGGATTGATATGGTAAGCCAATGATGACAAGGACAGTTGACTGAGCCAGAAGCCTTTTCCAGACCTCAAAAATCATGTTTTTAAGTGTTTGTGTCAGATCTTTTTGCAATCTGTATGGTTTTCGAAAAGACAGTTTAATCTGAACATCTTTCAGATGAGCCTTGGCTTCGTTGACACAGTTCACCCATGCGTCGATGCACCTATTGAGAATAGGCCCTTTAAATGGCTTCTGGGAAGGCCCCTGCGTCGACCTCTTAACCTGGGCATGTCAACGCATCTGCTTGGAGATGCATTTACAGCGCTCTATGGGAGAGCCTTGCGTCGACGCCCTGAAGAAGTAGGGTCGACGCAGCCTACGCTGTTAGCCTGTCAACCTGCTTCTGAAGCTCGTGAGGTCGACACATCATGATGCCTGTGTCGACGCAGCTATGAAGACTTGCTTGAAGGCTTGCTGGAGGTTCTTATGGAGTTGACGCCACTTTCAAGGTGCGTCGACGCATCTGTTTAGAGATGAGTTTATAATGCTCTCGAGAAGAGCCTTGCGTCGACGCCCTGAGTTGATGGGGTCGACGCAGCGTACACCCGTTTGGATTATTTCTTCCTCTTGTGCTCAAATGCGTTGACACATCCTTTGGTGGGGTCGACGCAAGCTTAAGCAGTTTAGACTTCTTTCATACCTAGCCAATCAAAGGATGTTTCATGAGTTTCTAAATTAAATTGTCAATGACTTATAGTGAGACATCATCAAAACATCTTTTACACAAAAGGGGTTCCGCGGGACCCCTACTGAGCCGGTGAGATGGGGTTCTCCCCCTGGTTTTCAGGTGTGGCAGTACCTCCTCGAGATTCGAGGGTTCAGCGCGGAGGTTCGTAGTTGCCAGCTCACCGGGCCGAGTGTTCACTCGGCATTAGAGTATGTTTCCTTACCTTAGACTGTACTTTGTTTGATTGGACTCTATAGTTAGTTTATTTAATTATTATTATTGTTGTTGTTCCTGATTTATTTTATATTTCCTTGTACCTCCACACACACCTTTTAGCCTTTCCGAGCCCTCCAGCTCGTGGGCGGTGGGCCATGATTCAAATGGTATCTGGTTATTCTCGATATCCGGATCTTGGGTCGTTACAGATGGTATTAGGGCGTGTGTTTCTGGAGCATATATGGGAATTCGAGATAATTGTAATGATCAGAGTCCATAAGGTCCAATATAGTCGACAGCTGTCATAGAGTTTTGTGTTTCTTTACCGCTTGGTTTCTCGCTTGAGAGCTTTAGTGCGCTGTGTCAGCCCCCGGGATGCCGTGCTTCGTGTTTCTTTCCCCCAAGGTGCCCATATGGGATTCAGTTTCACGGAAGAGGTGTCTGATACGCACCGACTAGTGTCGTTAAGAAAGCTGTGCCACAATTTCAAAATATTCGCACTCACTCACTTTTAAAGATTGAAAAATCAAATATATAGTGGTAAGTGGAGTCCATCCCACGAGGAAGAAAAATATTTATTTGAATGAGTTGGAAAAATATCCTTATACTTTTGAAAATCAACTTTTGAGTGAGATTAATCTAAGGAAAAATAAATTGCATAAAAATAAACTAAAGAATATGAGAGGGGTAAAGAAGAGAAAATTGGAAGAGATAGAGAGATGAAAGACCACAATTTGTAAAGATGACTTTTATTATTATGAAAGTGGAAAGTACAACTTATGTAGAAAAATAAAAATTACAACTTGCATAAATAAAGAGAAAAGGGGAGAAAACTGTAGCCAAGATATGAAGAACAACATCGCCTCCTTGCCAAGCCATGGGTGAAGATCACTCTGCCTTGGATACCGACATCATGAGAGGGCCGATTGGAAGAACATCCACCAAAGGGATATGAGAGGAAAATAGGATAGAAGGAGAGAATAAGAAATTACTGTGCAAAAATGTGTGAATATGTATTTGAAAAGAGAAGAAGAAAGATAGAAGAAAGGGATCGGTGATGAAAACTCAGTGAAAATAAAAAAGAAGAAAATAGAGATATATTGAGAAAGAGATAGCCTAAAATCTAGAGGGAATTAGAAAAAGTGGAAAACAACAAAGTTGTAGAGGAAGAAGAGACGAAAAATATTGATGAAGAACATAGAGTTTAAAAACGAGAGGAAGATGGAGAAAGACGCAGATGAATAGAGATAGGTCGCGGATGAACGGTGCAAAAAAAACCCAGGATAAAACATTAGAAAATTGAGAATATCATTTAAACCAAGAAAAATTAGAAGAAGGTGAAGAAAGAAAAAATGTATATCATGAAGAGACGCAGAACTTTTGCGAATAACACAGATTAAAAAGAGGATTAGAAGAAGGTGAAAAATTGAGAGAACCAGAGTTATGTAAAACGGATGAACAGTAGAAATGGAAAAATAGAACTTTGAAAATCAGGAAATAACTTTGAGAATAGGAAGAATTAGAGGAAGGGAAAGAAGAATAAGTTGTAGATCTTTAAAAATCGAAGAACTTTGATGAAGACAACAACTTGACAAAAGGATAGGAAGATGGGGAAATTTTAAGAAAACCAGAAGGTAGAGAAAACAGATGAACAGTAGAAAACCTAAGAAACTGAACTTTAGAAAAGAGTGAATAACTTGAAAACGAGGAGGATTTGAAAGAAGAGGTAGAAGAAGAAAACGTAGATCTAATAGAAACACAAAACTTTGATGAAGAACGCAGATGGAAAAGAGGAGTGGAAAATAAAGAAAAGTTGAGAAAATCAGAGTGTAGAGAAATCAAATGAATAGTAAATTGGCAAGACTGAAGCTTGAAAAACTAGAAATATCTAAAACATGAAGAATAATTAGAGGAGGAGGAGGAAGAAGAAGTTGTAGAGGATTGAAAATCAAATAACTTTCTAGAAGAACATAACTGAAAAAGATGAAGAAAAAAGCTTAAAAATAAACTCCTAAGGTAGACTTTCCAACTGGTTGAACCCCCTGCATCATCGGTCATGGCATCTATTTATAGGGTACAGGAGACCCTTCACGATCATGGACTCCCAATTTGATGCAAAAACAAATTTCTATCAATGCAAATTTATCCTTTTAGACTCATTCCATCATTAGAGTCCTCCTTCTTTTCGATTACTAAGAGATAAGACCGATCAGAAGCTGCAGTTTCTGTTTCTGATTTAAATGGAAATGACATCTGGATCACAACCGCTTATTCAAGAAATGACGTCTTTGACAAGGGCGTAGTTTCTTTTTGGCGTCCAGACTTCAGCCGCAATTTCTTCATTTCCATATTTTGGTTTTCCTTTCTTTCCAAAATTATTGAGGAATTGGCGATTGAGGTTAGGTTGCAGTTTTATTTTGGCGTCTCCAGACATGTCGCAGATTCCTTGATTTTTCTAGCTCTTCCTGATTTTCTTAAATTCTCCAAAATGAATGTGCGTATTGGTTCCTGTCGCAGAATCTTATAAGTGCGACCTCAGCTAGGACGTAATTTAAATAGTGACATTCTTCAAGGCGTAATTTCCTGAAAAATTCATAAAATGCAAAATGTTCAATTATTCTTCAATGGAAAATAAAATGGAGTAATTGGGCATTTTCTCAAGCATTTTTTACTTTGCCATTTAATTTCAAAAATTAATGATAAAATCATGCAAACTCCATAAAGTGGTGAAGATGACAGTATGGCCATATTAATGCACAATTAGGCTTATTAAGTGCTCAAAGATAATGAATGTGATACAAATTATGATATAAAATATTACACTTATCACACCCCCCAACTTACTCATTGCTAGTCCCTTAGCAATGCAAATAAATCAAAATTAAGGACCAACAATAGTTCACAAAGATCATACTCTTATATCCAGCTATTCCTTCCTAGAATCAACAAAAGATTAGGAATCCAAAATCATTAATGCTCATACTAGCCTTAGATTTGAAATTAGAGAACATGACTTAAGAATACAAATCAAAGTTCAATAGCACTTGTGCATGTGTAATTCCAAAATCTGCAGTTAAGACAATTACATCCCCCATTTATTATTCCAAGTAAATATCTTTCAACTCTGCGCCTCTTAGATCAGAGCATTAAGTACACTAGCTTTTTTTCTACCTCATATTGGGATCTTTTCTTCAACAAAAATGATGCTGCACTACCTTTCTCTGTTTCACACGAACCTCGACTCTTGTCTTAGGAGAAGAAGGCCCGGCTACACAGATCTAGGTTCCCTTTTCATTTTTGCGCGAACCTCAACACGTCTTAGGTGAAGTAGGCCCGGTCACTCAGATTCGGGGCATTTTTCATGATGTTTCTTTTTCATTCTCTTTTTTTCTTTTTTTTCTCTCGATAATATGCGTTTGCACTCTCCTTTCTATAAAACTTGGCAGAAGGCTTTTTGGAATAAATCTCCTTCTCAAGAAATGCAGAGTATCAGATACAACTCAAAAAAATAGAGGGCTTGTCTTATTTTGCTTCATCAGTGTGCAAAGTGATTATATTCCTAATAGTATGCATGAACTTTAAAATGATTCTTATATCAGTTTTTCATGACTAGATTGAAATAAATATTCCTTCAACCTTCTCCCTAGCCTTTTCTAATCCAGAATTACATTCAATTCAAGCATGAAACAATAAAACTCAGTCGGGAATTTCATCTTCTCACTTTCATGAAAATTACAAGAATTTCATGCAAAATCCGTACCAGATTGTACTATATGCAATGATGAAAATTTTCTCTTCCCCCAACTTAAATGACAGTGTCCTCAATGGCATGTAAAGTTGAAATGAAAGAACAATGTAACAATGAAGTTTGCTAAGTAGGAAAGAGACAACTTGGTGTGCGGGGCAGAACCTCCTTTGTTGATAATGGTGACAACTTCCTCTCCTTGGCTTGTATCTAACAACTAAAACACACTGAAAGAAAAAATATCAAATAACAAAAACTTTGGGTTGCCTCCCAGAAGCGCTAAGTTTTCTGTCTTCAGCTAGACGCAAGAAAGCTCATAACATATTCATTCCAAATCATACAATGCAATGGATTCTTTTTGTGTTAACTACTCATTCTCCAAGTAAGGTTTAAACCTTTGACAATTAACAGTAAAGATATGACCATTTTACGGATTCAAGATTTTAACAGCCCCATAGTCAAATGCTTTGACAATAATAAATGGCCCATCCCATCTAGATTTTAACTTACCAGGGAACAAACGCAGCATTGAATTAAATAGCCAAACCTTTTGATTTACGTGAAAGCTTATTCTGTGAATGTACTTATCATGAAATGGTTTGGTTTTAGCTTTGTAAATCTTTGCATTTTCATAGGCTTCGTTCCTTAATTCCTCCAGTTCATTAATTTGTAGAGCTCGTTAGGATCCTGCTTGAGTTAAATCAAAGTTGACATGCTTTATGGCCCAATATGCTATATGTTCTAATTCTACTGGCAAGTGGCAGGCTTTACCAAAGATAAGGCGATATGGAGACATACCAATGGGAGTCTTGAAAGAAGTTCTATATGCCCATAATGCATCATCTAGTCTTTCAGGCCGGTCTTTCCTATCTGGCCTAACTGTCTTATGCAAAATATTTTTAATCTCCCTATTGGAAACTTCAACCTGACCACTAGTTTGGGGATGATAGGGAGTAGCGAGCTTGTGATTGATACCATACTTACGAAGCAAAGCTCGGAATTAAAAATGAGTGAAATGAGAACCCCCATCACTAATGATAGCTCTAAGACAACCAAATCGAGAAAAGATATTCTTCTTCACAAACTTCATAACAACCTTATGATCATTTGTCCTAGTAGAAATAGCTTCAATCCATTTTTGACACATAATCGACCGCCACCAAGATATATTCATTACCAAATGAAGATGTAGAGAGAAGTTCTGAATGAATCTGTGGTAGAAACCTGCATGGCCGAGAAAAGATCTGATTTGCTTTACAGATGTAGGGAGAGGTAGATTGGAAATCAAATCCACTTTGGCTTTATCGACCTTTATTCCCCTTTCCGAAATTACATGGCCTAAAACTATACCTCCTCTCACCATAAAGTGGCTCTTCTCCCAACTTAATACCAAATTGGATTCAATGCACCTTTTTAAAACATGAGTCAAATTCTCCAAATAGCCTTCAAATGAATCACCAAACATCGAAAAATCATCCATGAAAGCTTCCAAAGTCTCCCCCACCATGTCAGAAAATATAGACGTCATACACCGCTGGAAGGTGGGGGGGGGCATTACAAAGTCCAAAAGGCATCCTTCTAAAAGTAAAAGTGTCATAGGGGCACGTGAAAGTGGTTTTTTCTTGATCCTCCAGATAGATAGCAACTTGATTATATCCGGAATAACCATCCAAGAAACAAAAATATTTTTTCCCGGCCAACCTTTCCAAAATTTGATCAACAAACGGGAGTAGGAAATGATCTTTCTTTGTAACTGCATTTAATTTTCTATAATCAATACAAACTCTCCATCCCGTCTGCAATCGCATGGGCACCTCTTCTCCCTTCTCATTTGTGACCACAGTCAGTCCCGACTTCTTAGGAACCACTTGTGTCGGACTGACCCATTTACTATCGAAAATGGGATAAATTATCTCAGCATCTAACCACTTAACAGCTTCCTTCTTCACCACCTCTTTCATATTAGGATTCAGCCGACGCTGCATGTCCCTACTCGGCTTGGCATTATCCTCTAAATAGATATAGTGCATGCAAACATCGGGACTTATGCCCTTCAAATCTGCTACCGACCACCCTATTGCCCCCCTATGCTCCTTAAGAACTTCTAAGAGTTGAGATTCCTGAGAAGAGGTAAGATTAGAAGCAATGATTATGGGCAGAGTATGGTCTGGGCCTAGATAAGCATATTTCAATGAGTCCGATAGATGTTTTAGTTCCAAAACGGGCGGCTGATCTAGAGATGGAAGAATGGGTTCAGCTTGAAGTGGCGGGAGTGGCTATACTCTAGAATAGGGCGCATATGAAAGAGGTGAATCCTGAAGCATACTACCCTCTTCAATCACATTATCACCCATATCCGGACCTTCTTCAATAATTTCCTCAAAAATATCAATGACATTACATTCCTCTTCATGGTCCAGGTATTGTGATGCTTTAAAAAGATTTAATGAGACCTTCTCTCCTCCAAAAGTAATATCCATCATCCCCGTGGCACAATTGATATTGGCCTTTGCCATAGCCAAAAACGGACGTCCCAAAATGATTGGTGTATGTTTTAACTCCTGAGACGAGGCCATATCTAAGATTAAAAAGTCCACTGGGAAATAGCATTCCTATATTTTTACTATCACATCCTTCAACAAACCCTTTGGTGTCTTAACAGACCGATCCGCCAGTTGAAGGATAATAGAAGTGGGCTTCAATTCCCCTAAATCAAATTGCTCATAAATGCAAGTGGGTAACAGATTAACAATAGCTCCAAGATCTAGCAAAGCTTTATCAAATGTCACCCCACCTATATCATATGAAATTAATGGAGCACCAGGGTCCTTCAACTTCTTTGGTAAAGAATTCATTAAAACAACACTAACATCTTCAGAGAGACGGATTTTATGTGTTACCGCCTTCGGCTCCCTTCTTGGTGTACAAAGCTCTTTTAAAAACTTGGCATACGCTGGAACATGTTTAATAGCATCCAAGAGTGGAATATTGATATTGACTTGCTTTAATAATTCCATCAACTCTTCTTGTTGGACCAGCTTCTTTTGAGCTTTTGGCTTTAATGCATCCGGAAAAGGGACCTTAGGAACATATCCTTGAAAACCTTCATCAACCTTGACCTTTCCTTTGTCCATTGTCTTCTCCCCCCCATCCGGCTTTATTTTCTCTTGAACAATTATCGTCGCTTCTTCCTCATTATCACTCTCCTCTTGGACATCTTGGCCCTTACTACCACCCACGTCCTTATCCTGATATGGATCATTGAGAATTTTCCCACTCCTAAGGGTAGAGATAACTTTGGTATTCTCGAATTGAGGAACGATAGGAGGGGGTGGCTAAGGTTGGTTGGGCTGATTTGGAGGAGGAAGAATAGGAGCTTTCTGCTGGAAACCCAGAGGTTGTTGATTATGGGGATTAGCTATGGGTTGACTAGGTAACTGCCCAACATCTCTCCTCTTATTACTAGCAGCCAACTGACCTATTTGACCTTCTAACTTAGCAATTGATTGTTGCTGAGAGAGAATAAGTTACTGAAGTTGGTCAAATTTATCTTCAAAGTTAGGCTGGTGAGGTTGAGGAGGCGGTTGATAAGGAGCTTGAAGCGAGGCTTGAGGTTGATAGCGATGTGATGGAAATTGATTATATTGGCCCTGAAATGATGGACCATGTTGATATGTGGCCTAAGCTTGATGGAATGATGATTTTTGAAATGGAAGTTGACTTATGTTGAAAAGGAGATGAAAAATTTTGGTGAGACTGGTTCGGAACTTGAAAAGATTGCTTTGGAATCGAGGGATTGACTTGATAGGTTGAACTTGCTTGTGATTTCCAAGAAACATTCAGGTGATTTCTCCAGCCCGAGTTGTAAGTATTGGAATATGGCTCGTAATTAGACTTGGAGACTCCCTGAGCAGCAAAAATTTGCACTTGAATGAACTGGGGAAGTTGGGCTGCTGTAGGGCAATCAATGACAGCATGATTTGGGCTTGAACATAAAGTGCAAAGTTCTTGAATATTAGAATCAGAGAAAGGCTGAGCAAGAGGAAGAGAGGGTTCCTGTCTATTCATGGACAAAATTTGATCTAACTTTTGGGCTACTAAATCCACCTTCTCCATCCTTTGCGCCAATAAATCCACTTTGTTCAACTTTTGAGCAAGCGCATTAATGTCCAGCCTATTCTCAAAATCCCCTTGACTTTTAACTTCATAAAGCCCACCCTTTTTAGTAAGTCCAATCATCCTTTCATAGGAAGAAAGTGAAGCATGACTAATTTAATTTTCACTTAACATTTGAAATAAATCATAAGCTTCATCTTCACTTTTACTCATGAAAGCTCCCCCACATGAAGCATCCACCATCTGCCAATAGTTTTTCGTTAATCCCTCATAAAATGCTTGCATAATTTACCATCTAGATTGGCCATGATGGGGACATTTTCTCAATAAATCTTTCAACCTGTCCCAGGCCTCATGAATTTGTTCCCTAGTGTTTTATGTAAATCCTGTAATAGCCCTTCTCATGGTATTAGTCTTACCAATGGGGTAGAATTTCTTCAAAAACTCTTTCTACATTTCTCCCCATGTTTCAATTGTTCTACCCAAGGCTCCCAACCAATATTTCACTTTATCCTTAAAGGAGAATGGGAAGAGAGTAAGCTTAAGGGCATCATCTGAGAAGTTTTGAATTTTGACAGTTGAACATATTTGGAGGAACTCATCTAGATGCTTGTAAGGGTCTTCATTAGGATTTCCATATAATGTTGGCAACATCTGGATGGTGCTAGATTTAATCTCATAATGAATCGCCTGGTTCTGAGGTGCTTGAACATAGAAGGATGGTTAATATTGGTTTGGCATGAAATAATCCTTCATCTGTTTAGAAGCTTGGTTTTGATTTTGGTCCGTCATAAGGTTAGGTTGGGGTTGGGATATAGAATACACTAACCTTTCAACTTCACTAATGGGTCCTGGAGAGGGGGATTTCTGCAGCCTAGTCAAAGAGCAGCCGAACTAGGCCCATTAGGACCAAACAAGGCCACGCTCGCCCGAGTGATAGCCCAAAGGGCCCACTCCGGACTAAAAGCCCAATAAAAGATTGCTCGGAGACCCAACCTTCCTAGGCGGCCCTCAGGCTCGGAAGGCCCGAGTGACTGTCAGGTCATCAGAATGATCTAAGCCCGATCCATCCTCTGCCAGGATATAGGGAGGCGCACATGATCATTCCGACCCATCTCCGTCCGAGCTAGGCCCATCGCCCGGATATGGCTGGCCCCCCCCTCAGCTCGAAACGGTCGACCGTCAATTGCTTATCCATGCAGCCGTTAAGAGTTCTCTGTGAGCAGGAATTTATAAGGGTGAGGGACTCCAGCTCCCCAAGGTGATAACGCTCCCACGATGAGGCAGTAAAAGCCCACGTTAAGGATGTAACTCCCACCTAAAACCCCTCGACTTACAGGACTCCGGAAGATGGCGCACTATTTAAACCAAGAATACCCTCCGACGAAAGGTAAGGGCAACCACACGCCCAAAACTCCTGAGCAGGAACCACTTCACCCTTCTGGTGGAGAGGGTTCTCGCGCAGAAGCTACTTCCCCCCTTTTATTGCTCCCACCATAGCTTTACTGACTTAAGCATCGGAGGGTTTTCCCCAGGGACTCATCCCTGGGCCTCCTGATCCGTTTCCCTTTCTTACAGTTCACAATTCGGTGATCCTCTGCCCGCTCAAGACCCGTGCGAGATCACGCCTCTTCATCTGGCGGCCCATCGCCCGGATATGGCTGGCCCCCCTCAGCTCGAAACGGTCGACCGTCGATTGCTTATCCATGCAGCCGGTAAGAGTCCTCTATGAGCAGGAATTTATAAGGGTGAGGGAATCTAGCTCTCCAAGGCGATAACGCTCCCACGATGAGGCAGTAAAAGCCTACGTTGAGGACGTAACTCCCACCTGAAACACCTCGACTTACAAGACTCCGGAAGATGGCACACTATTTAAACCAGGGATACCCTCCGATGAAAGGTAAGGGCAACCACACCCCCAAAACTCCTGAGCAGGAACAACTTCACCCTTCTGGTAGAGAGGGATCTCGCGCAGAAGCTACTTCCCCCCTTTTATTGCTCCCACCATAGCTCTACTGACTTAAGCATCGGAGGGTTTTCCCTAGGGACTCATCCCTGGGCCTCCTGATCCGTTTCCCTTTCTTGCAGTTCACAATTCGGTGATCCTCTGCCCGCTCAGGACCCGCGCGAGATCACGCCTCTTCATCTAGCGTTGTCTGTGGGAAACGAACAAAGAGCCAGCATGGTGCGAAGGAGCTCAGGGAGGAGGTCCGCCGGAGACAGGGGAAAGGCCATGGTAGCGGCTGGGGATGGCCCCTCTCGGGCCTCACAGAATCCCCCCTCCAACGCTAGTGCCCCCGCCAACGAATTGCCACCCCCCCTGCGGCAGTAGGGCTACCGCTCAACGGTGGCGCCGACGCCTTCCAAGCCATCAACGCAAAATTGGATATCCTCGTGGAACTCATGAGGACCCAGGCGGCCAAGGATGGAAGGTCACGCACCCCGTCGGGAAGCCCTCCACGCGAGAATGCATCCCAACACACTGCCGGAGGCCGCTTCACTATCCGCGGCCAGCAGATTATCCGTAACAGGACGGGAGGACCCTCGCAAGCTCCGCCGCCAGAGCAAGAGGCTTCCTCCACACCAAGGCGGGGAAAACATGGGGTACGCCATCCGAACCCGGAGACCGACGTTCCCGAGGATCGCCAAGACATTCCCCCCAGCCTCGCGCCACAACAACAGCCGGAGTTATCTCTCCGACTGCGAGAGTTAGAGAGATGCTTCACAGAACAAGAACGCGCCCTACTCGCCCTGCAGAAGGCCTCTCTCCCGGAGGATGAGGAGAAATCCCCTTTCTCCGAGTATATCTTGAAGGCAGAGGTGTCTCCCAGAACCTCCATCCCAACCTTCAAGCTCTACGACGGCCAGGGCGACCCGGCCGATCACTACGACAGCTTTGACGCTCTGATGACCCTGCACGGAGCGTTCGACGCCATCAAATGCCGAGCCTTCGTGACCACCCTAGTCTAAGGCGCTCAAGCCTGGTTCCGGGCCCTCGCCCCCGGATCCATCCGAGATTTCAAGCAGTTTGGCCGAATCTTCAAAGAGAGCAGGGTCGGTAGCGGGGCTCCTGGCCCTTAAACAGGCGCAAGGGGAGAGACTCCGGCTTATATTCATCGATTCAAGTCAGAAGCCTTGAGGATCCCCCGCCTAGACGTGGCCTCAACCATAACCGCGCTGACTGGGGGCACCCGGGATGAGAACCTCCTCCGCGAGCTTGTCCTCCACCCTCCCTCGACTCTTGCCGAGCTAGTAACTCTGGCTTTGCGCCATGCCGAGTGCGAAGAAGTACTCAGCGCATGCCGAGATGCAACCGGCTCGGGTCGGGAGGGGGACAAGAAGCGGGCTTCCGAGCCTAGCTCAAGTTCAGGAAAAAGGCGGTACCGAGACGGGGAGCGCAAGAAACCATCGCGGAAGTATGAGCGGTACACCCCACTAGCCACGCCGGTCTATGAGATCTACGAAGACATCAAAGACTCGGGTCTCCTCCGCCAACCCGAGCCAATGAGGTCGAAGAACCGTAATCGTAGCAAGCACTGCTTGTTTCACAGCGATCACGGGCACCATACCGGCGACTACCACCAGTTCCAGGGCGAGATCGAGTGCCTCATCAGTCAGGGGCACCTAGCTCAGTTCGTAGCCGAGCGCAAGGAGGACCGAGGCGCCCCAGAGGAGATCGACAACGCCCCCCGAGGAGTCCACATCAACGTCATCTCCGGAGAAACAGCATCAGGGGGCGACAGCAGCCGAGGAAGGAAGCGTCATGCCGAGCGGGCGAGCCGAGCCATGGAGCCTCCAAAGGCCCCGCCGAGTGAGCCCCGGGTCATAGTCTTCTCAGACCGAGACTTAGAAGGGCTGAGCACCCCGCATGACGACGCCCTCGTGATTTCGGCTACAATAAACCATTGTAACATAGATAGGATCCTAATCGACAATAGGAGTGCCCCTGATGTACTATCTTATGATTGTTTCCTTAAGATGGGGGAGGATCCATCTAAGCTCCGCCCGATCCGAACCCCTCTCTGCTGGTTCAATGGCCAGGCCACCTATCCCGAGGGAGCCCTAAGCCTGCCGGTTACCCTCGGCACCCCACCCAAAACCGTTACGGTCATGGTGGACTTCATAGTGATTAAAGGTATGATAGCATGCAACGCCATCTTCGGTCGGGGAATCCTCAGCCGAATAAAAGCGGTGCCATCTACCCATCACCAGAAAATGAAGCTCCCCACCAAAAATGGGTTGGGGGAAGTCCGAGGTAACCAGGCCGCGGCCAGAAGGTGTTACAATATCTCGGTAGAGGCCACAAGGCCGGACGGGAAGGACAAGGACCCCCGGGGAGTTGATGGTAAATCCGTAACCACTGAACCTGGTGGTGAATTGCTGGCGGTTTTCCTAAACGACGACCCGGCCCTAGGAGTAAAGATCGGAGCCGACCTACCATCTGAGGTCCAACAGCAATATAAAAAGTTCCTTTCTGAGTACATCCGAGTGTTTGCTTGGTCTGATGATCAACTCCCTGAGATACCAGAGGAGACTGTAATGCACAAGCTCAGCCTCGACCCTGCCGTGAAGCCCGTACAGCAACGAAGAAGGAAGCATGCACCAGAGAAGCAGGCGATCATCAAGGCGTAGGTCACCAAGGGACAAGAGACTGGCCTTTTTAGACCGGTCCTGTACCCGACATGGCTAGCCAATATCGTCTTGGTACCGAAAGCTTCGGGCAGGTGGCGGATGTGCGTGGATTTCACCGACCTGAACAAGTACACCCCTAAGGACTGTTATCCGTTGCCGAGCATCGACCAATTGGCTGACTCAACCTCGGGCAATGAGATACTCAGCTTCCTAGGCACCTATTCGGGTTACCATCAGATTAGAATGGATCCAGAAGATGTCGAGAGGACTGTTAGACAGGAGGACGGTGAGCTAGAAGGGGAGGGGATGAATAGATCACCGTTTAAAAAATATTTGACTGAGTCGAGGTAGGACCCTTAACCAATATAACGTAATTCATGAGCAAAGAACATAAATCACTCAAAAATTCATCAGCACATATGCACAACCACCTAGCGAGCAGTCAGACCAAGATTTCGATCATCAACATTCACATTTACTTAATGAAGCCAGACAAAAGCATAAGGAAGATAGATGTGCACAACCATACCACGGAGAACAGGAGATTTAGATGGTTCAGTCTGCAACCTGTAGACTTACGTCCATCCCTCACACAAGGCCGAGTGAGGCTTCCTTTCACAAGAACGAACCGCAGACTCAGTCTGCCAGCAACACGCTGATCCACAGCTTGGGGATCGAAATCCCTACAAATGCTGAACACACAGCTTGAACCCAGGTCTCACACCCCAAGACCTGACCCGGAGATAACTCTCCCTTCCTCTTAGACAAGAGGGAACCCAGCAGTGACTCACCCTCACTGCAATTCAGAGACGCTGTCTCTCTTCCTCCACAGTCAGAGGGAACAACTCAGATAGCCTCCTCACTGTCTGAACACAACAACCCCGGAGACCACCTCCCTTCCTCTGATCTGATTCAGAGGGAATCACAATGCAACCCAGAGGATTCACCTCTCTTCCTCTACACCTAGAGGGAACGATAAAATAGATTATCAGAATTTAAGAACAAACAACTGAAGACATAAAGAAATATCGAAGACAATCGAACGGAGAAACAATGTATCTTCTTAAAGAAGCATAGACAAAACATAGCAGAAAACCATCCTCTCCTTCATCACTCTCTCTCTTTCAGGTACGCTCAACGAATGGATCAGGATGGCTCCTCCTCTCCTTCTTCTCGCTCTGGCCTCACCCTTTTCCTTGTGGCTTCGGTAGCTTTTCAGGAGCAGAAACCTTCATATATATATCCAACCTCACGAGAGAGTGAGGGTTAGGGAGACACGGGCGAAGACATGCTTCCAGATGAACCGAGCCACGTGTTAGATGATTGTTCCCTCGGATCACGTGCTCACATGATTGGAGTAAAATTCCAATTTGTCTTTAAGTCCCTGTAAGGTTTCAGAGAACATTCAGTCAATCTCAGAAATATTCAAGTCATAAATTGTTCACACAGATTGCACGGGACTTATCAAAGGACAGAAGAACGCGTCAACGCACTAAAGCCAAGGCGTTAACGCAATGGATATAATGGAGAACAGGTCCCTTGACCAAATACACTAATGCGTCAACGCATCAGTTGACAGCGTGGACGCTTCTGCTTGGTGGTTGATCAAAAGAACCTTTGGTCATAAACTCAAGGCGTCGACGCTTCCATTGTGTAGCGTCGCCTCAGCTCCTTGGGCGAGACGCACAATCTCTTGGTAACAAGCCAATGCGTCAACGCTTCAGGTGACAGCGTCGACTCAGCTTCATAGGCGAGACGCTCAAGTCCTTGGCACTAAGCCAATGCGTCAACGCTTCAGGTGATAGCGTCGACTCAGCTTCATAGGCGAGACGCTCAAGCCCTTGGCACTAAGCCAATGCGTCAACGCTTCCATCATGCAGCGTCGACTCTACTTCATATGTGAGACGCTCAAGCCCTTGGCACTAAGCCAATGCATCAACACTTCCATCGTGCAGCGTCGACTCAACTGCTTAAACGAAATGCTCACACCCCTAGCAACAACCCAAAGTGTCAACGCATCCAGTGATAGCGTCGACGCAGTGGACAAAACAGCAAGCGAAAGATGCACTATTGCGTCTACGCAGCCATCCAAGTGCGTCAACGCACTAAATGCACAGAACCCATATAAACAAGACAAATAAGTATGAGCTCATGGGTGAAGATGATAGAGGTGCATTAAATCAGAAAAGCATGATGAAAAAGTATTTGATCCATAGATGCATGCAAGACAACAACATTAGATCCTAAGAATATTTAGACAGTTCAGGATCTTTATCATTCATCAAGGAGCATCAAGCTAATTATTATAAAATTAATTTGATTCATAGTGTTAGTCATCATCAAAACTACAGAGATGCAACAATCTCCCCCTTTTTGATGATGACAACACCATGAGTCAAATTCAGTGAAGGAAGAAACACCAACTTAAAACATTCTCAATAAACACAGCAATGGTGACCTCTGAAAGCCTAAACAGGCCTGAACTCACAGCACTCATCATCTTTTACCGAAAACCATTCCAAAACCTTCCTTCCACTGGCTAGCTACAAAAACACCTCTTTTCTCCCCCTTTACTCTTACTCCCCCCTTTACTCTTACTCCCCCTTTCAACCTTCTCCCCCTTTGACATCATCAAAACAAGGAGAAAGAGTGATGTTGACGCTGGACTGATGAGAAGAGATGGAGAAGCAACAGTAGACACTCATTGTCAAATCTTAGATGCTTAAGTGGAGCTGTAAGGTCCAGTGAAGAATCTTGGAGTTCTGGTAAGAGAAAGAGATTCAGAAGAAACTTGAAGTTTATCAACTTACTATGATTATGAGAGAAGAGCAAGTGGCAACAAGTATGACTGAGGTAGCTGTTAAGGCTTTTCAAAGAGACAACAAGAGTTTGAACCACTAAGACAGCATGTAGGCATTGAGGACAAATAGTCCAGGCAGAGAAGGCATAGTTATAGAGTGTATTTGGCCAGTTACACTTTTGACATTAAGTATGCACCCTGGTCAGAGGCCAGCATCCTCAGTTACTCAGTGTGAGAGCCTCATCACTTCTCAATTAGAGAACAGAGATAGTGACCATTGGTTGTAACATGAGGAGACGCCTTGATCAGAGGTCAGAATCCCCAGTTACTCACCATATTGTCATCATTGCTCTGCTAAGCATAATTTTGAATTGTATTTCTTCCTTTTGATTTTGTTTATGAGAACTGATACCTCATGACATAGGAAATTCTCATTTCATTGATGGGATTCCTAGTTTCTCAGTATGCAGTTTTTTTTTTTAAAGCACAGATCAGTTTAACTAGCTCAACAAGGGTTGTTTGAAGACAAAACCCAGGGCAAATATTAGAGGTCTTATCAAGATGTCCAATGAGAACCTCATAAACAGAAACCATTTCTTACAAGTCTAGCTTATTCATGAGTCATCCAACAAAGTAAGAGGATATACTTGTGAAGCTTAGTCTTAGCCTCTTAAGACTTACTAGAAGAGGATTCTAGCTTGATTTTAACTGCACAAACTTAAGAATGTAGGAATTAAATGAGGTTCTATTAAGAGAAATATTCAAGATCAATTCTAACATTTAATCCAGCAATAAAACCCATCTTTCAAGTGTTTCTAATTAGTCAAGCTCCCCCTCTCTAGTAGCTCTATCTTCCATTCTACCCAGAAAAGAGTAGAGAAGCAGAATTGACTTTACTCAAAGCACACACCCGCTCCCCCTCACATAGGGACCCCCACCAGAAAAAGTATGACAAAACTACCACTAAAAATGGAAATACATGAACCAGAATTCATTGCCTCAAATCAGTCAAAGTTTGTAAATACCAAGTTCTCTTCTCAAAGAAGTAAATTTTCAGTATCTAGAGGTTTTATAAAAATATCAACAATTTGATCTGTAGTTCCAACATGAATTAATTCAAATGTTTTAATTGCAATTTCATTTCTGATAAAGTGGTGCCTGATTTCAATGTGTTTTGTTCGTGAGTGTAAAACAGGATTCTTTGCAATGTTTATGGCACTAGTGTTATCACAAAAGATGGGAGTGCAACCTGTCTCTACTTGGTAATCCTGAAGTTGATGCTTGATCCAGATAACCTAAGTGCCACAGCTGCTTACAGCCACGTATTCAGCCTCAGTAGTGGAAAGAGCCACTGAATGCTGTTTCTTTGAACTCCAAGAAACTAGGCATCCTCCTAAGAATTGGCAGTGGCCACTGGTGCTCTTCCTATCTAGCTTACATCCAGCAAAGTCTGCATCAGTGTATGCAACTAAATCTAATGTGCGTGAAGCAGGATACCATAAGCCTAGTGTATGTGTGGCAGACATATATCTAAAGATTCTTTTTACAGCAGACACATGTAGTTCAGTAGGCCTAGACTGATATCTTGCACATAAACCAACACTGAATTGTATGTCTAGCCTAGAGGCAGTTAGGTACAAGAGGGATCTGATCATACCTCTGTAGAGTTTTTCATCCACTTGTTTACCTGACTCATCTGCATTAAGGGTCATGCTTGTGCTCATTGGGGTGGAAATTTGCTTCAGGTTAGTCATCCCAAACCTTTTTAGGATATCTAGCGTGTACTTGGTTTGGTGGAAGAAACATCCATCTGTCATCTGATTTATCTGCAAGCCAAGGAAATAAGTCAGTTCCCCAACTAAGCTCATCTCAAATTCAGCTGACATAAGCTGTGAAAATTCTTTACACAGTTCAGGATTTGTTGATCCAAAGATGATGTCGTCCACGTATACCTGAACTATGATGAGATCTTGTCTTGAATTCTTAGTGAATAAGGTTTGGTCAACTTTACCTCTGTTATATCCTTTATTTAGTAAGAAACTGGTCAGCCTTTCATACCAGGCCCGAGGAGCCTGCTTTAATCCATAAAGAGCTTTGTTTAACCTGAAAACTTGATCAGGTTTAGTCGAAAACTGAAAACCAGGAGGTTGTTCAACATAAACTTCTTCTTTTAGAATTCCATTCAAGAAGGCACTCTTAACATCCATTTGTTGAAGTTTTATGTTGTTTGAACAAGCAAATGCTAATAGAATTCTGATAGCCTCCATTCTAGCTACTGGAGCAAAGGATTCATCAAAGTCCACTCCATACTCCTGACTGTAGCCTTTAGCTACAAGTCAAGCTTTATTCCTAGAGATGACACCTTCTTCATTCAGTTTGTTCTTAAAAACCCATTTTGTTCCTATTACATTGAAAATTTCAGGTCTAGGTACAAGTTCCCAGACATTGTTTCTATCAAATTGCCCTAGTTCTTCACACATGGCAGTTACCCAATTCGCATCACCTAAGGCTTCTTCAATGGTCTTAGGCTCAATTTGAGAAACTAAAGCAATTAAGTCCTGATTCTGAACATTTCTGAAATGAGATCTTGTCCTAGGGGGATCATTAAGACTACCAATAATATTGGTTACAGGGTGGTCTTTTAAAACTCTGACATTTGTTGAGGACTCACCTTGTTCGCCTATACTTACTGGGTTCAGATCAGTGGGTTCTTCAGCCGGTTGTACTTCCTCCTCTTGCATTTGATTCAGGAACTCTCCATCATGACTTGTAGACCTATTATCATCATTTAGACTGCTAGAGATTTTTGTTTCATCAAAAATAACATGAGGGGTTTCCTCTACAGTCCTATCAATTTTATTAAAGACCCTGAAGGCCCTAGATGTTTCAGAGTATCCTAGGAATATTCCTGGAATACTTCTGGCATCGAATTTATCTAAGTCTCTCTTGTTGTTATTATGAATAAAGCATTTTGAACCAAAATTTTTGAAATATGAGACATTAGGCCTCTTACCTTTCAGGAGTTCATATGGTGTTTTCTTATCTATGGGTCTTACCAAAGCTCTATTAAGTATGTAGCAGGCTGTGTTTGCCACTTCTGCCCAAAAGCTCTTAGGTAGCTGACTCTCCATTAGTAGTGTTCTTGCCATTTCCACTATTGATCGATTCCTTCTCTCCACAATTCCATTCTGCTCTGGGGTCCTGGGAGAAGAAAATTTGTGAGTCAGTCCCTCTTTGTCACAAAAACTAGAAAATGAGGAGTTCTCAAACTCTCCTCCATGATCTGATTGGATAACAGTGATCTTGTGGCCTACATGTTTCTGCTTATTGAAAAAATGTTCAAATTTTTGAAAAGCATCACTCTTATTTGCCAAGAAAAACAGCCATGCAAATCTAGAGTAGTCATCGACAATGACAAAACCAAATCTTTTACCATTTAGACTCAGGGTTCTAGTAGGACCAAAGAGATCCATGTGCAAGTGTTTAATGATCTTAGTTGACAAGCTCTCAGACCTAATTTTAAAAGAAGCTCGAGTTTGCTTGCCTAGAGTACAGGCCTCGCAATTCTTCGAAACTGATTTGAATTTTAAGCTAGGCATGCCTCTAACTAAATTAAATTTAGCTAATTTATGCAAGGTGTTAAAGCTAGCATGGCCTAGTCGCCTATGCCAGTCAAACATGTTATTCTCTGAATCAGCAGTGAGACACAGATTAGACTCAGACTCAGCATCAAGATCCACAATATAGACATTATTGACTCTATTTGCAATGAATTTTATTTTATCGGAGTTTGGTTCTAAAATTTTGCAAGCATGCTCATCAAAAAGAACCTTGTGACCCTTGTCACACAACTGACTAATACTCAATAAATTGTGTTGCAGACCTTCAACCAACAAGACTTTCTCAACAGAGTTGGAGGTTTTCTTACCGATGGTTCTGGTCCCAATGATTTGGCCTTTGTTTTTACCTCCAAACTTAACTGACCCTCCTGCTTTCAATTCAAGCTTGCTGAACTTTCTTTGATCCCCTGTCATGTGCCTCGAGCAGCCACTGTCGAGATACCACTTGTTGTTCTCGGCTGCTAGGCTCACCTGCACAATAACAATTTAAGTTGTGTGCTTTGGAACCCAAGGTAAATTGGGTCCAAAAATACTGTTCAATTCATTAAGCACAGTCTTGGGAATCCAGATCTATTTTAACCCCTTTTTCTTTCTGTGCTGAGAGTTGACAGTTTTGTTATTAATGTGCATTTCATTTGTTTCTTTTTGTTTCTCAAGGTGTGTCCAGTTTCTGTTGATAAAGGTTTGGGTCCCAGCCAGACCATAATTTTTAACCTGTCTAGATGAAGGTATTTTATTGTCAGTATTCTGTGTGTAGTTAGACGTTCCCATGTTTCTTTTAAAATAGCCCATTCTTTTATTAGAGTCATAGTTGTTGAATTGACAAACACCTTGCTTCTGGTGCGTGGGCTTGTTGAATTTCTTGAAGATATTTTTTCCAAAATCAGCCTGTTGTCTATGGATGTTCTTCTGTTGTTCAGTAGTTTTGGAACTGGATGGAATGTCCAGTTTCTCTTTTCCTTTCTCAGTGCAGAAAGTAGTGGTTTTTACCCCAAATGCATCCTTCTTACTTGGGTTGAAACCCAACCCCTCTGTTAAAGTTTACTTTGGTGCCTAACAAAGTATTCAAATTACTCTCTCCCAAAACAAACCTCTCAAGGGTTTTCTTCTTATCTTCCAACTCCTTCCGCAGACATATATTGTTTTCCAGCAATTCATCATTGACCCTTTTAACAGCTTCATACCCTTCCCTGAGTAAGTCATTTTGTCTCAGGTTTTCTTCCGTATGTTGATTGGTTTCATCAAGCTGTTTTCTTAGTTTTTCAAGCTCCTTTTTAACAAGATTGTTCTCATTTCTTACATTTTCCATTTGAGCTAATTCAGCTATCAGTTTAGAATTTTCTGTCTTGATGAGTTCTTGTTCTTCATTAACCACATTGAGTTTGCGTTTGGTGACTCTATGTTCTTTAGCTAAGGCATTGTACATATCTAGCAGTTCACCATACTTATCTTCCCAGTCATCAATAGAGTAAGTCACAAAGGGATTGATTACCTCATTTTCCTCGTCGGCCATCAGACATACTCCTTCAGTCTCCTTTCCTGAGGAGTTAGTCTCTGAGTCTTCTTCTTCATCGCTCCAAGTGCATACCATAGCTTTTGGCTTTTTCTTGTACACTTTGGAGCCTTTCTTATGGTAATCCAGTGTTTTCTTCTGAAGCTCAGGGCAATCTTGCTTCATGTGCCCAAAGTTCCTGCAATGATAACACATCACACTTTTAGCATTCCTATCCTTGTCATTGCCATTGTTTGGATATTTACCTGATGAGTAATTTCTTCTTCTTCCATATGATTTTCCCTTCAGTTTCAGAAATTTCCTGAACTGTCGTGTGAGCAGAGCTTTTTCACTCCTGTCAAGGTCTGGAATTTCATCAGTGTCCCCACTGCTGCTGCTGCTGCTGCTATTACTACTATGTCGTTCAACTTTAAGAGCAACATTCTTGCCCTTTCTATCACTTCCTTCTCCTGTTTTCTTGAGATTCATCTCATAGGTCATAAGAGACCCTATGAGTTCAGTGACAGTCATGGTTGTTAAATCCTTCGATTCCTCTATCATAGTGGCCTTTGTGTGCCACGCTGGAGTCAAAGATCTTCCTGACTATATCCCCTTCAGATATTTCCTTTCCAAACCCCTTGAGGCTGTTTGTGATCAGTGACAGCCTAGCGTACATATCAGTCGCGCTCTCCTCTGACTTCATCTTAAATAATTCATACTCAGAGGTTAGGTAGTTTACCTTGGTAACTCTGACCTGAGAGGTACCCTCGTAAATCAGCGCTAGTTCATCCCACATCTTCTTAGCTGTCTTGCACGCCGAAATTCGGGCATATTCTTCAGGGTGAACTGCGCACTGGATGATGTTGAGCGCCGACGAGTTCAGTCCGGATAATTTGACTTGTTCTTCAGACCACATCTCCTCATTCGGAGGTAAATCATAAGGTCCAGTTGTAATGACTCTCCACAGCTTGTGGCTCTGAGATCGGATGAAAACTTCCATCCTATTTTTCCAAAAGTAATAATTAGAACCATCAAAGTATGGGGGACGGGAGATTGACTGTCCTTCAGCTATGTAGCTACGAGGACCACTAGTTCCAGGATAACCCTGGTCGTTGGACCACATCTCGGGTAAACCCGCTCTGATACCAACTATTAGACAGGAGGACGGTGAGCTAGAAGGGGAGGGGATGAATAGATCACCGTTTAAAAAATATTTGACTGAGTCGAGGTAGGACCCTTAACCAATATAACGTAATTCACGAGCATAGAACATAAATCACTCAAAAATTCATCAGCACATATGCACAACCACCTAGCGAGCTGTCAGACCAAGATTTCGATCATCAACATTCATATTTACTTAATGAAGCCAGACAAAAGCATAAGGAAGATAGATGTGCACAACCATACCACGGAGAACAGGAGATTTAGATGGTTCAGTCTGCAACCTGCAGACTTACGTCCATCCCTCACTCAAGGCCGAGTGAGGCTTCCTTTCACAAGAATGAACCGCAGACTCAGTCTGCCAACAACACGCTGATCCACAGCTTGGGGATCGAAATCCCTACAAACGCTGAACACACAGCTTGAACCCAGGTCTCACACCCCAAGACCTGACCCGGAGATAACTCTCCCTTCCTCTTAGACAAGAGGGAACCCAGCAGTGACTCACCCTCACTGCAATTCAGAGACGCTGTCTCTCTTCCTCCACAGCCGGAGGGAACAACTCAGATAGCCTCCTCACTATCTGAACACAACAACCCGGAGACCACCTCCCTTCCTCTGATCTGATTCAGAGGGAATCACAATGCAACCCAGAGGATTCACCTCTCTTCCTCTACACCTAGAGGGAACGATAAAACAGAGTATCGGAATTTAAGAACAAACAACTGAAGACATAAAAAAATATCAAAGACAATCGAACGGAGAAACAATGTAGCTTCTTAAAGAAGCATAGACAAAACATAGCAGAAAACCATCCTCTCCTTCATCACTCTCTCTCTTTCAAGTACGCTCAACGAATGGATCAGGATGGCTCCTCCTCACCTTCTTCTCGCTCTGGCCTCACCCTTTTCCTTGTGGCTTCGGCAGCTTTTCAGGAGCAGAAACCTTCATATATATATCCAACCTCACGAGAGAGTGAGGGTTAGGGAGACACGCGCGAAGACATGCTTCCAGATGAACCGAGCCACGTGTTAGACGATTGTTCCCTCGGATCACGTGCTCACATGATTGGAGTAAAATTCCAATTTGTCTTTAAGTCCCTGTAAGGTTTCAGAGAACATTCAGTCAATCTCAGAAATATTCAAGTCATAAATTGTTCACACAGATTGCACGGGACTTTTCAAAGGACAGAAGAACGCGTCAACGCACTAAAGCCAAGGCGTTAACGCAATGGATATAATGGAGAACAGGTCCCTTGACCAAATACACTAATGCGTCAACGCATCAGTTGACAGCGTCGACGCTTCTGCTTGGTGGTTGATCAAAAGAACCTTTGGTCATAAACTCAAGGCGTCGACGCTTCCATTGTGTAGCGTCGCCTCAGCTCCTTGGGCGAGACGCACAATCTCTTGGTAACAAGCCAATGTGTCAATGCTTCAGGTGACAGCGTCGACTCAGCTTCATAGGTGAGACGCTCAAGTCCTTGGCACTAAGCCAATGCGTCAACGCTTCAGGTGATAGCGTCGACTCAGCTTCATAGGCGAGACGCTCAAGCCCTTGGCACTAAGCCAATGCGTCAACGCTTCCATCATGTAGCGTCGACTCTACTTCATATGCGAGACGCTCAAGCCCTTGGCACTAAGCCAATGCGTCAACGCTTCCATCGTGCAGCGTCGACTCAACTGCTTAAACGAAATGCTCACGCCCCTGGCAACAGCCCAAAGTGTCAACGCATCCAGTGACAGCGTCGACGCAGTGGACAAAACAGCAAGCGAAAGACGCACTATTGCGTCTACGCACCCATCCAAGTGCGTCAATGCACTAAATGCACAGAACCCATATAAACAATACAAATAAGTATGAGCTCATGGGTGAACATGATAGAGGTGCATTAAATCAGAAAAGCATGATGAAAAAGCATTTGATCCATAGATGCATGCAAGACAACAACATTAGATCCTAAGAATATTTAGACAGTTCAGGATCTTTATCATTCATCAAGGAGCATCAAGCTAATTATTATAAAATTAATTTGATTCATAGTGTTAGTCATCATCAAAACTACAGAGATGCAACAAGGACCGCCTTCATCACCGACTACGGCGTGTACTACTACACCCGGATGCCTTTCGGGTTGAAGAACGCCGGAGCCACGTACCAAAGGCTGGTCAATCACATGTTTGAAGGATAGCTAGGTCAGAACGTCGAGGCCTACATTGACGACATGCTCGTTAAGACTCCCAAGGCCGAAGACCACTTCACCGACCTCGCTGAGACCTTCGACACCCTCCTGAGGTACAACATGAAGCTCAATCCTGCCAAGTGTGCCTTCGGAGTGAGATCAGGAAAGTTCCTGGGTTTCCTAGTCACTCAGCGTGGGATCAACGCCAACCCAGACAAAGTCCAGGCCATCCTGGACATGCGCCCGCCCACCTGCATCAAGGACGTCCAACACCTAACTGGGCGTATCGCCGCTCTCAGCCGGTTCCTGTCCCGTGCGGCCGAACGATGATTGCCTGATGTGACACAAATAATGCAGCAAGCAAAAGACCTTTGGACTTTATTCGCAACAATCAACAAGGTTGAGAGCAACTTGAGAGTCGCTGTTACACCGCACACACCCGTTTCCCGCGGTGACTCGATGATGCCGAGCCGAGGTAGTGGAGAAAGCCCTTGGCTGGTTAGAGGACCAACACCACTAAAGTTAACCCTCCCGAATATAGGAAGCCCACAAACAAGGGCAGCCGGGTGCCTAGGGGGGCACTAGGACACTCCTCTCACTAAGGCCACGGTGACCACACAGGGGTGGTGGTTCCGGGATCGGGCACTCTCTCACCAACCAGCGAATAAGTTTCGCAGATATTAAATGAACAAGAATAAGGAGCAAGGGTAGAGCTCACCTGGTTGGTTTGAAGAAACCAACCCCGAACGGAAACGAGGGCGAGCGGGGAAGTGTGGTTCCCCGCACACTGCGCCGATGAAGCTTGAGCTGTTTATTACAAACACTACTCCTCACACAGGAGGGTTGGACTAGGGATGGGGAAGTAAAGTTTACATGCAGACACTACCTCCACGCAGGGAGGGGCGCTAAGCCGGCCAGGCGGGAGAGGAAACTTGCCGAAATCGTGGGAGAGGAAGCCGATGTTGAATCTGCTCGCTTGCTGTGAGAGGCGATAGGAAGCCGCTGTTGCAACCGTAGCTCCTACTCTGGGAGTTTGCTGATGACGAGACCAGGGGAAATTCTTTGTAACAGGAACTAGGACACCTCTGAATTTTATTGAATTCTTCTGATGTCATCGCTGGCCACGGCGGGGGTTCGAAGAGGGCGATGGAACTTGGGGTTGACAGCTTCTGTTCTGATGCAGCAGGTTGCAGAGATTGCTCCGGTGGCCCCCGGACTCCGAATCATGAACCGTCAGGGTTGCAGGAACCGTGGACAATCCCTCTATGCTTCAAAACTGACGGGGAAGCCGTCCGATTTCAGGGTGGACTGGGGGATGCCGATGAGTGGGAGCTGGTCGCTGCAGACTGGGAAAGGCAGACCCGCGCGACTGAAGGGGAAAAATCGGAGCGTTGGCTTCCGAACACCGACTGTGGTTCTACTTCCTGCTTCTGGTCGGAGACAGGTGGAGGAAGAACTTTGAAGAAGGGCCCTTGGTCGGAATCCTTCACTGTTAGCCGTGGTGCAGCGACGAACCGGGTTGCAGAGTCTGGCCGCAGCAGCCACCAGATACAAATAGTGTCTTGCAGACATTGTCCCGGCCGCTCCCGAACGTCAAATCTCGAACCGTCAGAGTTGCTGGATCTGTGGATGAGCCCTCTTCGCGGAAAAACTGGTGGGGAAGCCGTCTGAAGTCGGGGTGGACTGGGGGATGCCTATGAGTGGGGGCAGGTCACTGCCGACTGTGGGAGACAGACCCGACCAGTCGAGGAAGAAAGACCAAAACTCTGACCTCCGCATGCCAAATGCACTTCCGCTTCTTGATCCAGAAAGAGGACTGATGGAAGAAGATGTTTGTAGAAGAACTCACGGCTTGAATCTTCCACCGTCGGCTGTGGTGTAGCTTTGAACAGGGTTCAGGAACTCTGCTGACGGAGCTCTGCGTAGTCGGGGGAGATTGGCTCTCCCGGACAGCCCCGAACTCGGAACGGGATGGGATCACCTCGCCTGCGAAGATGACTGGACGCCCTTTCCAGAAAGCTAAGGTACGCCCTCAGATGTTGCCGTGTGAACTCGGGGGAGCTTCAGCAAGACGGGACTTCTTCTGCCACCTGCAGACGTGACCAAATGAAGGGGATGGTGGTGGGGTTAGGTTAAGGGGGACTGGAGTTTGGTAATGGAGGGAAGGGTGCTGGTGATAGCAGATGGGGGAGGGATGTGTGGGGGTGAAGAGAGGGGCGGAGCAGGTAGTATGGAGGTGCAGGAGAGTGGAGGGGAGAGAGGGCCAAAGCTTGGAGAAGGGGGGTGGAGGGGTCGGCCAAGGCAAGGGGGTGGGTGTAGATGGTGAGGGGTGGTGCGCAACTTGTGGTGGGGTGGGGGTTGGGATGGTCAAGGGATGTGAATGAGGGTGTGGGGGAGTGGGAAGGTTGCTTGGGGAAGAGGGATGGGTGTCTTGGAGGTGGGGAAGGTGTATGGGGAATAGGAAGGGTTGCTTGGGAAGTGGAGGAAATTGATGAGTATTAAGTGGCCTAGGGGAGGTGAAGGGGTGGAGGGTGAGGTGGCAGCTGAGGTGGCAGGGTAAGGGGGAGGTGAAAGGGCAAGTTCTCCCAAGGGAGAGAGAGAGAAGGGGGGGAAGAGAGAGAGAGGGGTTCGCCCCCTAGAGAGAGAGAGAGAGAATGAGAGAGCTAGAGAGAGGGAGGGGTGCACTTATGCTCAAATATTCAAATGTTCATTAACCTTCAAAAGAGGGATTGGGGTCCTATTTATAGGAAACCCACTTTTACATATAAGTCCCTGACTCTTAACACACTAATAGATAACCAAGGGATGGGGGGGTGCGCCCATGGGCCTAGCCCAAGGAAGTAGGCCCAATAGTAAGCACCATAGCCTAATGAGACTCAACTTAGGGAAATGACTTAATAACCTAGGTACAAGACCCGAATAAAAGGCAAATTACATGAATATGACTCAAAATAAAGATAACAAGTGCACAAAGATGATCCTCAAGGTGCTGCAGTGAGCGGTGAAGTGATGGAGCTCAGGCCTAGATCTCGTCGGAGGGGAGGGAGGTCCCGAGCCAGAGGGAATCGTGAGTGATGCCCTCATCAATTCCCCCGTGCCACGAAGAGCTCGACTCTATCGAGTAGGGGTCCTCCCTGCTGTGATACTGCTCCAAGAGGTCGGGGTCCAACCGCTGGAGGTCCTCCCGACTCACCCATGCATCATCCGAAGGGGGCCGTCCCTTCCACCTGACCAGGTATCGCTCATACGCCTTGCTCCGTGTATTGTTTACATGTTCATCTAATATCTGCTCCACTTTGTCACGCTGGTTTCTCAAGCTGGGTGGAGCTCTCTGAGGTGTGGGGGCGCTCTCAAGGGGTGGAGTAGGCTGGAGTTCCTCGCTGGGTGTCACCGTGGGGCCCTTGTAGGGTACCAGGTCAGCCACATTGAATGTGGGACTTACTCCGTATTCTTCAGGGAGGTCTAACACATAAGCATTGGTGCCAAGTCGTCTCAGCACCTGGAAGGGGCCAGCTCCACGAGACCTCAACTTTGATGTATTCCTAGGGAATAGCCTCTCAGTTCTCACCATCACAAAATCACCTTCTTGGAATTCTTGGTGGCGGCGGTGGGAATCAGCTGACCTCTTGTAAATCTCATTGCTCTTGTTGATGTTTTTGCGAATATCCTCATGCAACTCTCTAAGGTGTTGTGCAAAAGACTCAGCAGTGATGGACACCCTAGCATGCGGGGGTAGGGGAATGAGATATGTTGGCTTCCTAGGCTTGTAACCATGCACAGCTTTGAAGGGACTCATGCCTATGGACCTATTGGTGGAATTATTGTATGCAAACTCGGCTTGAGGTAGGATGAGATCCCAATTTCCAGGGCGGTCCTCAACAAGGCACCGCAAGAGATTCCCTAGGCTCCGATTGACGACTTCGGTCTGGCCATCGGTTTGAGGGTGATAGGCCGTGGAAAACTTAAGCAGGGTCCCCATTAGATGCCAGAGGGTCTTCCAAATGTAACTGGTGAATTTGACGTCCCTATCTGAAATGATGGTCTTGGGCAGGCCATGGAGGCGGACCACCTCATCAAAGAACAGGCGGGCTACGTGGGAGGCATCTGAAGTCTTAGAGCAAGGGATAAAATGAGCCATTTTTGAGAACCTATCCACCACGACATAGATGGAATCATGCTTCCTCTGGGTCCTCGGCAGGCCTAAGACAAAGTCCATACTCAAATCCTGCCATGGTCGGTCTGGGACAGGGAGAGGGGTGTATAGGCCAGTATTCTGCTTTACTTGCTTGGCTGTAGCACAAGTACGACACTGCCCCACAATTTTGGCTACATCCCTTTTGAGACTTGGCCAGTAGAACTGTCCCTCAACCAATACAATGGTTTTATGAACCCCAAAGTGTCCCGCCAGACCTCCTGCATGTAACTCCCAGACTAACAAATCCCGCAGTGAGGTTCGAGGTATGCACATCTTATGGCCTCTAAAAATGAACCCATCCTCTAGGATAAAACTTTGGTGCTCCTGGAGTGGTTGGGTGGTCAAGAGGGTATGGACATGCCCAAAGTCAGGACAATTCGGATATTCTTCCTTGATCCTTTCAAACCCTATGACCTCCACCCGAATGGTAGCTAGCAAGGAGATTCTCCTACTGAGCGCATCCGCGGCACGATTCTCGCTTCCAGCCTTATGTTTGATCACAAAAGTGTAGGACTGGATGTACTCGACCCATCGGGCATGCCGGGCATTCAGTTTCTGCTGGGAGTTGAGGTATTTTAGGGCCTCATGATCAGAAAATATGACAAATTCTTTAGGCAAGAGATAGTGTCTCCAATGCCGGAGGGATTGTACCACGGCATAAAATTCCTTGTCATAGGTGGAGTATCTCATCCTGGCATCACACAACTTCTCACTAAAGTAGGCCACTGGGTGTCCTTCCTGGCTAAGGATCCCGCCAATTCCTACCCCAGAGGCATCACAAGTCACCTCAAAAACTTTGGAGAAATCAGGGAGGCATAAGACAGGGGCTTGGGTCATTCTCTCTTTGAGCTCTTGAAAGGCCCTAGATGCTGACTTGGTCCACACAAAGGTCCCCTTTTTGAGGCAGTCGGTGATAGGGGCTGTGACGGTGCTGAACCCACGGATGAACCTACGGTAAAAGGTGGCTAACCCATGAAAGCTCCGGACTTCATGGAGAGTGCGGGGCTCTGGCCAATCGAGGATGGCTTGGACCTTTTCAGGGTCCATGGATACCCCGTCGGTGGGGACAACATACCCAAGGAAGGTAATGGACTTTGTCATGAAGTGACATTTTCCCAAGTTGGCAAAGAGACTCTCCTTCCTAAGGGTGGTACATACTTGCCTAAGATGACTGAGGTGGGCTTCCTTGGACTGGCTGTAGATGAGGATATCATCAAAATAGACTACCAGGAAGACTCCAATATAGGGCCTAAGGACCTCGGTCATAAGGCGCATAAATGTGCTTGGGGCGTTAGAGAGCCCAAAAGGCATCACCAGCCATTTATAGAGTCCATCTTTGGTTTTCAAGGCTGTTTTCCAGTCATCCCCGAGCCTTATCCTTACTTGGTGGTGGCCACTCTTAAGGTCTATCTTTGAAAAAATGGTGGCTCCAGCTAGCATGTCTAGCATATCGTCAAGTCTAGGTATGGGGAACCTATATTTGACGGTAATCTTGTTGATGGCTCTGCTATCAATACACATTCGCCATGTCCCATCTTTCTTTGGTGTGAGGAGGGCTGGGACAGCACAAGGACTTTTACTAAGACGAAGGAAGCCTTTTCTAATGAGTTCCTCCACCTGTCTCCTCAGTTCAGCATGTTCAGTGGGGTTGAGACGATAGTGAGGAAGGTTTAGGAGGGTGGCCCCTGGGACAAGGTCAATAGCATGTTGGACATCCCTCATGGGTGGCAGTTGATCGGGGAGCTCCTCGGGGAACACGTCCTTGAATTCTTCTAGGAGAGGGTGTATTTCCACGGGATGAGGGTTGGAGGGGGTGGATTCCCCTAGGCATATGACCACAGCGTATATGGGTGTTCCGAGAGCTACCTCTTCCTCGAGTTCTTGTTTAGTGATGAGGTGTAGGCCTTTGGTGGGACTCTCATGGGTGGATAGTTGGCTTGTTGGTTGGGTTGGGGGTGATGGGACCCCTGGGTTTTGAGGTGGTGTGGGGAGAATTCCCTTGGAGGGTGGGTCCTTTCGGGGTGGTGAAGGGTTGAGGCGAATGGTCTTCCCCTTGTGTTCAAAGGTGCACGTGTTTGTTTTCCCATAGATGGTAGCATTAACATCATATATCCAAGGACTCCGTAGCAGGATGCTTCCTACAGCCATAGGTATGACGTCACACCATATTTGCTCTTGGTAGGATGAGAAGGTGATGGGGATAAGACAACATGTGTTGACGGGTAGGGAATGGTTGTTTATCCATGAGACACGATATGGTTTGGGGTGGGGTGTTGGGGTAAGTCCTAGGAGCTTGACGGTGTCCGGGGACACGGCATTGACACAACTTCCGTTGTCTAGGATAACCTTCCTAACATGGTCCCCGATTTTGATGAAGGTGTGAAAAATGGAAGTCCTCCTCCAATCATTCTCTTGAGGTTGGGTAAGGGTGCACCTTATTACTCCTAAGTTGGTGGAGTGGGGATCATCTTCTACACCGTCCTCAAAGAATTGCTCCTCGTATTCCTCTTCCCACTCTAAAGTAGCCTCGTGTTCCTCAATAGTAATCTCATGGGTTTCTTGGGATGTGGTAGGTCCGCCCTCAATAACAAGGCTCGACATCCCCTTGGAAGGGCATTGGGAGGCTATGTGGCCATAACCATGGCACTGAAAACATTTGATCGTACTACTCCCTGGGGTCTTCCCTTTGGAGGCTTCCTCCCTTCGGGGAGGAGGGTTGAGTGGAGTGGTCTTTGTGGGGGTGGGAGTGGTTGGTTGGGGGTAGGGCCGAGTGGGGGTTCCCCCACTGGGAGGAGGTGTTCTTAACAGAGGAGGCAGGTTGGGACAGGGTCCCGGGCCCTTGGGGGGGGCAAACCTTGGGTTCCTGGAGAATCGCTCTACATCACGGGCTATTTGATAGGCAATCTCCAAGCTATGCACTTCCCTCATAAAAAGCTCCCGTTTGATGTGGGGAAGGAGACCATTCCTAAACCGGGATAAAGTGACGGCTGGGTCTTCGACCACACCACACCTTAGGAGATATGAGTCAAATTTCTCAATATACTCTTCCACGGTCTTTCCCTCTTGGGTAAGGCTTTGCCATTCATCAAGGAGAAGTTGGCTATAGGAGATGGGAAGATATTTATTCCTAAGTTGATCTTTCATGTCTATCCAAGTGTCAATGGGTTCCTCACGCCTGATCCTCCTTTGGCTTTCTACCTTTAGCCAATAGGTCTTGGCTAGTTTAAGAAGGTGCATCTTGGCCAACCTAAGCTTTCTCTCCTCGAACATGGGGTACCAATCAAAGTATTGGTCCATGCCATGCTCCCATTCTTTATAGGTACTAGGGTTATGAGACCCATCAAAATTAGGAGCTTCCACTTTGATCATTCTTAGTAGGAAGTCATCCGGATCCTCACGTGGTCGCCTCTCATGGTATCGAGGTTGTGGGGCCCTCTCTTGCTCACGATACCACTCATCATCTAGATCTTCCCTCTCATGTTCAATCCGCGGAGGAGGAGCCCTTTGGGCATGGTTCCTAGGTGGGGCCCTAGCTTCTTCTAATCTCTCTAATCGAGTGGAAATTCCATTCATTTGCTCCGTGAGGATTTGGATGGAAGCCTCAAGTCGATCCATAGGAGTTTGGGGAGCTTCCCTAGGGATGTTTTGGTTGCCTTGGAAATTGGGATCCATAGGTGGATCGGAAGTAGAAGGATCGGTCAGGTATATGGTACCCCTACGGGTGGACATGCACAAAGACAAGGTGACCGGTATGGGATGGCAATGCAATTGTCCTAGGACCTAGGCTTGTAGAGACAAGTCTAAAACTTGCTCTGATACCACTTGATGTGACACAAATAATGCAGCAAGCAAAAGACCTTTGGACTTTATTCGCAACAATCAACAAGGTTGAGAGCAACTTGAGAGTCGCCGTTACACCGCACACACCCGTTTCCCGCGGTGACTCGATGATGCCGAGCTGAGGTAGTGGAGAAAGCCCCTGGCTGGTTAGAGGACCAGCACCACTAAAGTTAACCCTCCCGAAGATAGGAAGCCCACAAACAAGGGCAGCCGGGTGCCTAGGGGGGCACTAGGACACTCCACTCACTAAGGCCACGGTGACCACACAAGGGTGGTGGTTCCGGGATCGGGCACTCTCTCACCAACCAGCGAATAAGTTTCGCAAATATTAAATGAACAAGAATAAGGAGCAAGGGTAGAGCTCACCTGGTTGGTTTGAAGAAACCAACCCCGAACGGAGACGAGGGCGAGCGGGGAAGTGTGGTGCTCCGCACACTGCGCCGATGAAGCTTGAGCTGTTTATTACAATCACTACTCCTCACATAGGAGGGTTGGACTAGGGATGGGGAAGTAAAGTTTACATGCAGACACTACCTCCACGCAGGGAGGGGCGCTAAGCCGGCCAGGCGGGAGAGGAAACTCACCGAAATCGTGGGAGAGGAAGCCGATGTTGAATCTGCTCGCTTGCTGTGAGAGGCGATAGGAAGCCGCTGTTGCAACCGTAGCTCCTACCCTGGGAGTTTGCTGATGACGAGACCAGGGGGAAATTCTTTGTAACAGGAACGAGGACACCTCTGAATTTTATTGAATTCTTCTGATGTCATCGCTGGCCACGGCGGGGGTTCGAACAGGGCGATGGAACTTGGGGTTGACAGCTTCTGTTCTGATGCAGCAGGGTGCAGAGATTGCTCCGGTGGCCCCCGGACTCCGAATCATGAACCATCAGGGTTGCAGGAACCGTGGACAATCCCTCTGTGCTGAAAAACTGACGGGGAAGCCATCCGATGTCGGGGTGGACTGGGGGATGCCGATGAGTGGGAGCTGGTTGCTACAGACTGGTAAAGGCAGACCCGCGCGACTGAAGGGGAAAAATCGGAACGTTGGCTCCCGGACGCCGACTGTGGTTCCGCTTCTGCTTCTGGTAGGAGACAGGTGGAGGAAGAACTTTGAAGAAGGGCCCTTGGTCGGAATCCTTCACTATTAGCCGTGGTGTAGCGACGAACCGGGTTGCAGAGTCTGGCCGCAGCAGCCACCAGATACAAACAGTGGCTTGCAGAAGTTGTCCCGGCCGCTCCCGGATGCCAAATCTCGAACCGTCAGAGTTGCTGGATCCGTGGATGAGCCCTCTTCGCGGAAAAACTGGTGGGGAAGCCGTCTGAAGTCGGGGTGGACTGGGGATGCCAATGAGTGGGGACAGGTCACTGCCGACTGTGGGAGACAGACCCGACCAGTCGAGGAAGAAAGACCAAAACTCTGCCCTCCGGATGCCAAATGCACTTCCGCTTCTTGATCCAGAAAGATGACTGGTGGAAGAAGATGTTTGTAGAAGAACTTGCGGCTTGAATCTTCCACCGTCGGCTGTGGTGTAGCTTTGAACAGGGTTCAGGAACTCTGCTGATGGAGCTCTGCACAGTCGGGGGAGATTGGCTGTCCCGGACAGCCCCGAACTCGGAACGAGATGGGATCACCTCGCCTGCGAAGATGACTAGACGCCCTTTCCAGAAAGGTAAGGTACGCCCTCAGATGTCTCCGTGTAAACTCGGGGGAGCTTCGGCAAGACAGACCTTCTTCTGCCACCTGCAGACGTGACCAAATGAAGGGGATGGTGGTGGGGTTAGGTTAAGGGGGACTGGAGTTTGGTAATGGAGGGAAGGGTGGTGGTGATAGCAGATGGGGGAGGCATGTGTGGGGGTGAAGAGAGGGGTGGAGCAGGTAGTATGGAGGTGCAGGAGAGTGGAGGGGAGAGAGGGCCGAAGCTTGGAGAAGGGGGGTGGAGGGGTCGGCCAAGGCAAGGGGGTGGGTGTAGATGGTGAGGGGTGGTGCGCAACTTGTGGTGGGGTGGGGGTTGGGATGGTCAAGGGATATGAATGAGGGTGTGGGGGAGTGGGAAGGTTGCTTGGGGAAGAGGGATGGGTGTCTTGGAGGTGGGGAAGGTGTATGGGGAATAGGAAGGGTTGCTTGGGAAGTGGAGGAAATTGATCAGTATTAAGTGGCCTAGGGGAGGTGAAGGGGTGGAGGGTGAGGTGGCAGCTGAGGTGGCAGGGGAAGGGGGAGGTGAAAGGGCAAGTTCGCCCAAGGGAGAGAGAGAGAAGGGGGGGAAGAGAGAGAGAGGGGTTCGCCCCCTAGAGAGAGAGATAGAGAGAATGAGAGAGCTAGAGAGAGAGAGGGGTGCACTTATGCTCAAATATTCAAATGTTCATTAACCTTCAAAAGAGGGATTGGGGTCCTATTTATAGGAAACCCACTTTTACATATAAGTCCCTGACTCTTAACACACTAATAGATAACCAAGGGATAGGGGGGGTGCGCCCATGGGCCTAGCCCAAGGAAGTAGTCCCAATAGTAAGCACCATAGCCTAATGAGACTCAACTTAGGGAAATGACTTAATAACCTAGGTACAAGACCCGAATAAAAGGCAAATTACATGAATATGACTCAAAATAAAGATAACAAGTGCACAAAGATGATCCTCAAGGTGCTGCAGTGAGCGGTGAAGTGATGGAGCTCAGGCCTGGATCTAGTCGGAGGGGAGGGAGGTCCCGAGCCAGAGGGAATCGTGAGTGATGCCCTCATCATTGCCCTTCTTCAAGCTGTTGAGGGGACCCAAACTGGCATCTGCTACGTTCGCATGGGACGAAGAATGCTAGAGTGCGTTCGCCAAGCTCAAGGAGTTCTTGGCCTCGCCCCCAGTGCTCTCCAAGCCCGTTCCGGGTGAAGTCTTGCTGCTCTATCTCTCGGCCACACCATCTACGGTTAGCTCGGTCCAGGTCAGAAATGACTCAGGAGTCGAGAGGCCGGTCTACTACGCCAGCAAGGTGCTCAACGAGGCTGAAAGGAGGTACCCCGCAATCGAGAAACTCGTGCTAATGTTGGTCACCTCCGCCAAGCACCTTCGACCCTATTTCCAAGGGCATCCCGTCACCGTGCTGACCGACGAACCGTTGAAGAGGATCCTCGCTCACCCCGAAGCCTCAAGATGCCTCGTCAAGTGGGCCATCATGCGTGGGGCCTACAACATATCTTATCGGCCTCACTTGGCTATCAAAGTCCAGGCGCTCGCTGATTTCATCGCCGAGAGCACAATCCCGACTGAAGAAAGGCCTCTGTCCGCACTCGGGCCAACCTGGGAACTGTTCATCGATGGATCTTCCAACTCGGTCGGGAGTGGTGCCGGAATCCTCCTGAAGTCCCCCGAAGGAGTCGAACTGCAATACGCCTTGAAGTTCAGCTTTCAGGCATCCAACAACGCTTCTGAGTACGAGGCCCTTATCTCGGGAGCGCGCATGGCCCGACGGTTGGGGGATGAGCGAGTCAAAATCCACACTGACTCCCAGCTGGTCGCTAGCCAGGTCAACGGTGAGTACGAAGCTCGGGAGGCACCGATGATCAAATACCTCCAACTGGTCAGAGCCCTGGCCTAACAGTTCAAGAGATTTGAGGTAGTCCGAATAGCTCGGGAGGAAATCTCCCGAGCGGACGCCCTCTCTCGGCTAGCCTCTTCTCTCAACCCCGAAGGTACCCGATCGGTCCTCCTTGAAGAGCTAGAGAGCCCGAGCATTGACTCGGAGCTCCTTGCTGTTGACTCGGCCATTCCGAGCGACTGGCACACCCCCTATCTGTCGTGGCTCTGGGACTCTCAAGAGCCTTCCGACCCTCGAGAGGCCCGCAGATTGAAGTGCCAAGCTCGGCGCTTCGTCAGTCTAGATGACACTCTCTACCGGAGATCTTTTTCCGGTCCCCTCCTGAGGTGTCTCGGCCCCGATGAAGCCAACCGAGCTATCCAAGAGATTCATGAAGGCCTGTGCGGAGCGCATTCAGGAGGAAAGTCACTCACCCGGATCCTTCTACGGCAGGGTTACTGGTGGCCCACTCTGCAGCACGACAGCACGGCCTACATGCAACAGTGCGACCGATGCCAGTGATTCGACCACTTAATCCAGCAGCCGACAACGGAGCTCGTCACCCTAGCCGAGCCGTATCCCTTCGCTCGGTGGGGAATCGACATTCTTGGGCCGTTCCCCACGGCTCAGGCCCAGAAGAAGTTTATCATCGTCGCCATCGACTACTTTACCAAGTGGATCGAGGCCGAAGCCATGGCAAGGATCACCGAGACAGTCGTCTGGAGTTTCATCTGGAAGTTGATCATTTGTCGTTACGGCATCCCCCGGGTGATAGTGAGCGATAATGGTCGGCAATTTGACTCTCGTTATTTTTGAGACAGATGTGCCGACCTAGGTATTCGCAACCACTTCACCTCAGTCGCCCACCCTCAGGCCAATGGGCTGGTCGAGAATGCCAATAAGACTATCTTAAAAGGCATAAAGACCAGACTCAACAAGGCCAAGGGAAGCTGGCTCGAGGAACTGCATAGCGTACTTTGGTCGCACAGAACGACTCCCAGAACGGCAACCGGTGAAAGTCCTTTCCAGTTGGCATATGGCGCCGAGGCCGTAATTCCATTGGAGATCGCCAATCCCTCCCTCCGAGTCATCTACTTCTTGCCTGAGGTAAACGAGCAAAAATTGCTTGAGAACCTCAACCTAGCGGATGAACTCCGAGAGATTGCCAGCATCCGAGTGACGGAATACCAGCGCCGCCTTGCTCGATACTACAACACCAAAGTCCGAGACATGCACTTCCAACCGGGAGACTTCGTCCTTAGAAAAGTCGAAGCCTCTCGACCACTAGAGGCGGCGGGCAAGCTATCCCCCAACTGGGAAGGTCCCTACCGAGTGGTCGAGATGCTCGGGAAAGGAGCATACCGGCTATCTACAATGGAAGGGGAACCCATCCCTCGGACGTGGAACGCAGCCACACTACGAAAGTTCTACTTTTGAAGTTGTGCAAACAATCTGAGTGAAATAAAATTTTTCCTTTTCATTCAAACGATTTTTGGTACATCAGAAAGGCCAAAGCCAATACATTGCATAACAAAAAGTTAAAAAAAATCCATCTGGCGCCACTGCAAGAGGCCGTCACTCGGCCGACTCGATTTGATCTCCTTGCGTCTAGCCACTGACTCTACCTCGCGTAGAAACTGGCTCGAATAAAAGGCGATCGATCCAGTTGGCTCGGGTGGCCCATGACAAAGGTGACAGAGGGACTGCGGAAGTGGAAGGCTACCTTCCAAGTTGACAGAGGCTGGGGAGAGGGAACGCCTATGAATGCCTCCTCTCTTCCAACCTGCCAACTCTTTGGAACTTACAGAGAGCAAGCAGCCTCTGCAGAGTGAAAGAAATGATGGGGGGAGAGCACAAGAGGAGAAAAGAGAAAAAGAAGTCCAGCGTAGCTGGATGAGGAGGCAGGGGAAGGCCCGGAAAGGAGGGAGCTTAATTTGCTTCCTCCACCCATCCCTGAAGCGAGCAGAGAGGGACGAGCGGCGGGGATGCCGGATGCCCCCATCCGTCCTCCATCTCGCCCCCCCGGAAGCGTCGCCGGAACTGATAGAGGAAATGACGTGATTTTTTCGTCAAAATCCTCTCCAGATCCGCGCGACAACCGTCAGACCCGCTTCAAACCCGCGCGACGACCATCGGACCTGCTCAAAACCCGAAGCGGCAAAAACTCACCGCCCTCCATCATCGGCAGCATCGTGTTCCGAAGGATCTTCCATGCTCTGAATGCAAAGGCTCAGCGCTACGTTAAATGGAGAGAGGAGAGACCGTCCTAGAAAACTTTAAAGCGGTGTAGACGGAGAGACGCCCCTAAGTCCCTTATAAAGGTGAGGGGAGGCTGCTTGCCTTAAAAGACTCTCTCCTTGAAAATACGCCGAAAGGATTTCCCCTTTATCACTGGTCACCTCAAATTCCTCATTTCCGCCCCCAGTGGGACACACGAAGCGGCCAAGCATTCAAAGCGTGATCAAACAAAAACGCACCCTGCCAGACGCCTGCCCAACCATCGCGCGAGATCTGCGCAGAAAGTATCGGTCCTTTCCAACTACTATAGATATGCTGATCAAATCACGGAAAGTACAACAAGCAACAAGCAAAGTTTTTCTCTATTGCCTTACATAGAGAAGAGTCCTTTTTTGCTCAAAAAAAAAAGAAAGATAAGGACAAACAAGGGGAGAAGACAAAGCAGGTCAACACATCACGCCTCCAGCCCATCTAGCGGCTCAGAAGCAGAAGGCACGGACAGTCTGCCCCCGGTACCCTCGGTGACGGCCGACCCAGGCACTGCCCCCGCCTGTGAGGGAACTGTCTCAGTCGCGGGCCCTCCCGAGGCCTCCGGAGCTGGCGACCCCTCAAGAGAAGAGACCTCCGGGTCTTCTTCGCCCGACGCCGAGGTAGCAGAACTGGAGGATGAGGCATCCGAGTCATAACGTTGACCGGACGAGAAGCGGAGCTTGGAATCATGCTCTTCAGCATAGGCCACCGCTCGGCGATAGCCCTGCTTGAAGCCCTTGCGGGCGCCTTGGCGGAGAGCCAACTCGTAGTAGGGAAGGGCAGCCTCCTTCAGGTCGACTTGGTAGGCCTCTGAGCATTTATACTACTCGACCGCCTCTACCTCGGCCAACCCTGCCCTCCCTACGAGTTCGAACATCTTTCGCTCTGCCTCGGCTTGCCTCCTCCCGACCTCGGCCGCCAGCTCCTCGGCCTCGACTGCCCGCCTCTCTGCCTCGGCCCGATAAGCCTCGACCTCCAAACCGGTGACACTCTGCTTCCTCCGCTTGGCGCACTAGGTCGACGCGCTCGGTTTCCCAGCGGCCATCTAGCTCGACGCAGACAAGGCGCTCCTCCTCAAGAAGCCTTTTCTTCCTCTCAAGAGACTCCCAAGCCTTGGCCAGTTCCTCGGTCAGTGCTCGGCCTTCCTGCTGGCTCGACCGCAGCAACCCTCTAGTCGCAAAGAACTCCCGCCGAAGCCCCACGTTCTCCTCGGTGAGCCGGACCAGCTTCCTCTCGGCCCCACTGAGGGTCCAGGCGAACTGTGACCGCTCTAACTCTAACCGAGCATAAGTCTCCACGATCGTGGCCCCCATCTGAGCCATGACCAGGCCGCCCTCCATAATGACGTTGAGGACCCCGGCTGGGGAATGACGCGCGCTTCCCCCCTTCACCCTCGCCGCAAGCTTCTGCTCTTCCGTCGTGCCCTCACGACGCATCAAGGAGCCTAGAAACTCGAAGGGAGTGTAGACCCTAAAAACGGAGGAAGTCTGGAATGCCGAAGAACGCCCAAATGCCTATATCTCCTCGCAGAAGGCGGAGCGCCGTTCCGACATCCGAGAAAAGGGGGCCCCTTCATTTCAAATCCGCCAGGATTACCATCATTACGGGCCTTGGTGACCACGACACGTGGCTTACTCACACCACCAGATCTCCACCCACCTGAGCCACGCTGGTCCTAAACCCTAAAACATCTACTCTTCCGAGCCTTCCCTGGCTCGGGAGTAGGAGGGGGACAAGTGGAGAGGGGGATTTCTGCAGCCCAGTCAAAGAGCAGCCGAACTAGGCCCATCAGGACCAAACAAGGCCACGCTTGCCCGAGTGATAGCCCACAGGGCCCACTCCGGACTAAAATCCCAATAAAAGATCGCTCGGGGACCCAACCTTCCTAGGCGGCCCTCAGGCTCGGAAGGCCCGAGCGACGGTCAAGTCATCAGAATGATCTATGCCTGATCCATCCTCAGCCAGGATATAGGGAGGCGCACACGATCGTTCCGACCCATCTCCGTCCGAGCTAGGCCCATCGCCTGGATATGGCTGGCCCCCCCTCAGCTCGAAACGGTCGACCGTCGATTGCTTATCCATGCAGCCGTTAAGAGTCCTCTATGAGCAAGAATTTATAAGGGTGAGGGACTCTAGCTCCCCAAGGTGATAACGCTCCCACAATGAGGCAGTAAAAGCCCACATTGAGGACGTAACTCCCACCTGAAACCTCTCGACTTACAGACTCCGGAAGATGGCGCACTATTTAAACCAGGGATACCCTCCGGCGAAAGGTAAGGGTAACCACACACCCAAAACTCCTGAGCAAGAACCACTCACCCTTCTGGTGGAGAGGGATCTCGCGTAGAAGCTACTTCCCCCCTTTTATTGCTCCCACCATAGCTCTACTGACTTAAGCATCGGAGGATTTTCCCCAGGGACTCATCCTTGGGCCTCCTGATCCATTTTCCTTTCTTGCAGTTCATAATTCGGTGGTCCTCTGCCCGCTCAGGAACCGCGCGAGATCACGCCTCTTCAGGTCCTATTAAATGAGGGTGGAGGGTGTTGGGACGCTAAAGGTGATCTAGAGGGGGGTGAATAGATCAGTCACCCGATAAAAACAACTACAGCAGATTCAGGTGCGGAATGAGAACTTCTGCTAAACAGATAGAGCGCACAAAGCAAAGACCAACCAGAATAGATGAAGAGCCATCCTAAACAATCATCTACTGCGCAAAGAACAAGATAAAGAGGCAATGCAAACCATAAAGCAATCACACAGTAGACAGGAGTTTTTAGGTGGTTCGGTCCTCCAGACCTACGTCCACCCCACACTCAAACCCAAGTGTGGCTTACTGCTGCGCAACACAGCTTGCGTCCGCTGGGCCTTACAGCTTAGCCTACAACCGCTGAGCCTCACAGCTTGCTGTCCAAGGTATCCACCTCGCCCGCTGAGCAACACAGCTTGCTGTCCAGAGAACCACGTTCTCTACAACGCTGGGGATTACAGCTTGCCCGTCCAGTGGAATCCTCCACTGCAACCGCTGGGGATTACAGCTTACTCGTCCAGTGGAATCCTCCACTACAAACCCGCTGACACACAGCTTGATGAAACATTTCAGAAATCAAAATAAAAACAAATGAAAAGCAAAATGTATCCCTGCAGGGAATGAAGCTCAAACAAGTGAGCAAACTCAGATCTGGTTTTGAACCAAAGATCTAAGGAACAAATCTCTCTCAACTCTCTCTCTCAACTCTCTTTCTTTTCTCTTCTTCTGAATCGAACGGGCTCTCTGCTCTTCTGCTTTTCCTTCAAGTCTTCTGTATATTTGATAAGTCTTCTTTAGATGGAAGAAGCTTGGTATATATAGCAGCAGCTAGGGCGTGTGTCCTCCACATTTCCCACCCAGAGGCCTCAGTCCACGTGGCAGCATTTCAGGCTTGCTACTGTACACGTGTCACAATCTGGGCACCTCGTCCATCCTTGGATCACGTGCCTTCATTAAGCTTCACGAAGAGTACCTATCAGTCAGTCGGATAGAGTTATCCGTTTAAGACTGAAAGCTTGTACAGACTTTATGAAGGCAACGCTAAAGCATGTACAGACTTTACGTATGCAAGACTATGGCATGTACAGACTTTGTGAATGCAAAGCTAAAGCATGTACAGACTTCACTTATGCAAGCGAAGCAGTGCATGGCTGTACAGACTTTGTGTATCACTGACATGCCATTAGTGTGCAGACTCGATGAGCATGCATATATCAAAGTATGTACAACAAGAATGAATGCACAATGGATGTATGCACTTTGCGTTCTGAACAATGTACATACTTGCCACCTAAAGTGTGTACAGACTTCACCGATGCAAGGCTATGAACATTACAACTGGATGCACTGACATGCCAAATGAATGTGTAGACTTGCTGGTGTGTAATGCAATATGCATATTTCAAAGTATGTACATTGAAGATGAGTGCCCTAACATGCCAAACGAATGTGTAGACTTTGCATGCAGCAATGTGCAGACTCACTCAAATGATGCACGAACACAACAGTAGGTAATGTGTAGACTCTGCTTTGAACGATGCACAATATATAGACTTGAACGCGTGCAAGCAGTGTATAGACTTTGAATGTTGCAGACTGGGCAAACTCTATACAGACTTTGCGTGCCTGAAATAGGGCAATGTACAGACTTGCCACCAATGTACAGACTTGCTAAGATAATGCATAGGCATAATAGAAGAATGTGCAGACTTGAAGTGAATGCATGGAGTATGCACAACGAATGTATAGACTTGGTGGAAGTGATAAAACAGTGAGCGTAGGTAAAGATGAGGAATGTATAGACTTGCTCAGTTCAGCTGCATGAAGCAAGGTAATGTATGGACTTGCCGATGTATGCTAATGCACAAAGGCTTGGTCCGATGTACAGACTTGCCGATGTACAGACTTAGTGCATGAAGCAAGGCAATGTATGGACTTCGAACATGTGTAATGCAGCGATGTATAGACTTACCCAAGACATCGTGAGCAACTGGACGATGTACAAACTTGATATGGATGAAGCACACGATGCAGCTAGACCCTGTACAGACTTATCAATGTGTAGACTTGCACATATGCATGAACAAGTGAAATGTGCAAACGTTGTACAGACTTAGACTTGAGCTAAGCAAGGGCTGTACAGACTTTTCATGCGAGAAGCACACGATGTATAGACTCTGTAGCAAGGAATGTACAGACTTAATGAACGAACTGTGCACATGCATGAAGAGCAATGTGTAGACTTGTGTGTGCATGCTGCAATGAAATGAATGCACCTATACAGTGAACAAATGCAATGTATTCTAAACACAAAGACTAGCTCACTGTGATACTCTTACTATGTTGCTATCATCAAAACAAAATAGCATATGCTTGTGCCTAAGGGGCACAACATTCTCCCCCTTTTTGATGATGGCAACAAAGTGACAGTGAGTCACCAAACAAATTTTCTCCCCCTTTGACATAATCAAAAAGAAAGAAAAACATGAGTATGAAATGCAGTATACATTGCAGATTTCCCATAGAACAACTTATTCTCCCCCTGAAAGAATAACTCCCCCTGAATTATGTCTCCCCCTTTTAGAAGGAATATGGATAAGGAAGGAGGGAAGAAATATGAATAAGGAAGGGGTCACTACACAACAGCTGAAGCATTGTTTCAGAAGGTGAGCATGATTATAAACAACTGTTAAAGCATAAGAATCAGCAATATATAGTCTTGAAAAAATTCAGGTTTAATAGTGATAAAGATAGAGTAAAGTAGTTGACCACTGAAAAAGAGTTATAGACTCCATTTATAGCAATGAATCTAGGACACATGGCTTTAATAGATAAGTCAGAAACAATACCCTTTGTGATTAAACATGGAAGTTTAAGAAAGGCAACTTGAATATGTATTGAGAAAAAACAATTTTCACTCAATGACTTTTGATTTCAAAGGGTTACAGCAGTTTGTTTTTCACTTTTTAATTTTTCAAAAACTGAGCTAAGTGAATAGACCAGTGGCATTTATGCTGTTGACATTAGGTGTACACCTTGATCAGAGGCAGGTACCCCCAGTTACTAGGCATAAACTACTAGATCTATTTCAGATCAAGACCTACAAGGAACAATTTTCACCTTTGACATTAAGGGCACACCTTGATCAGAGGCCAGTACCCCCAGTTACTTGGTGAAAACTCTCGCTATAGATTTGACCCTATGAACAGAGGTAGTCTGAAGCACTTCATGACTTATGAATTCTCCTACTTCTTTGGAGGAGATCACAGTTTCTCAGTTTAATTCAGCCATTGCTTTGTCACTGTGTTCAGCTCTTTACTTTTATGATCTTATTTACTGCTGCCCTGATTTTTTTTTTAGAATAATTGTTTAAAAATAGTACACACTCTTATTTACCTTTTCTAGACATTTCTAGTTTAACACGTTCAGGCATAAAAAAAAACTTTTTCTATTCTAACCATGAGACAAAGATTAAGAGCTATAAAGGTTTTCTTTTATCTCAAGTTCTGAAGTGCAGACACTTAACTCTTCAATTTATAAAAGTTAAACCTTTAGTTCCTTTCAATTTGCAAGTGTGATTCTTATAAATGAAAAACTGCAATAATCACAGCTCCATGTACTAAACCAGAAGCAATACTATTGTTCAGTGAAGGTGATAGGGAAATGATAGCAATAGGCATTAAGATCCAAGAGCATCTGATGTCAAGGAATATGAATGAATTGAGTGGGGACAATGAGAAGTGAAAAGGATTCAAAGTATTGAACTGACCTCTCAGGTCCTCCTGACACCATGATGCAACAATATGCTATGCAATGCTTTCACCTAACTATATGCAGACTATGCAACAATGATACATAAAGCAAGTATGCAATCATTTCAAGTTTATGCACCCAAGTCATGAACATTCTATCCTTTTTCAGAGAGTTTATTTCATGAAAGTCAGGTGTATATAGTCAAGAAAATTGAGAATCAACTTACAACTTAATGCCCTAAATCAACATGACTTTCTCAATTCTGAAGATAAATCACTTACCTGCTTTACCTGACTAATTTATTTTTACCCTTGGTGTTGTGTCAGAATGTTGACAAGGCCTCCAATCTCTTTCAGCTTTTAGAATTTTTGGCCCTGCCTCTTGTCATATGCCTGGAGTAGCTATTCCTATTTCATCATTTTGTTCCCGGCTACCAGGCATACCTGTAAACCCACTTAGGGAGCAGATTTTGGAACCCAAGATAGTTTGGGCCCCAAGACAGAAATAGACATGTGAGAGTGAAAACATGACAAAAGCTGTTTAGGGATCCACATTTGTGTGAAAGTGGATGGCTTAGTGGATTCTACAGCTTGAGAATTCTTTTTGTTATTTTTCTTTTTCTCAGCACCAACAGGTTTACTGGTGCGGACACCCGAGCAATTGAGCGGCGCGATACGCCGAGCCACCGGTACCGCACACGGAGCATGACTCAAGCCACCTCAGCATCTATTTGGCTCGGAGACAGCCTGGAGACGCCCCCCTGAGTCCCGGCATTTATCATATTTAGTTAGACTTTATGTGTGTGTAATTTGTGTTTATTTCATTGTATGTGGTTTGCTATTTTGATCGTAAGAGGGGCTTATGTGCAATTTGGACCCCGTGGGCCCCACGGGCCCCCCAGGCCCCATCCCATTGGGCCACCTCAGCCAAGGGCCCCATGTGGGGTCAGTCAACATGTCAAATGGAGGCTTCTAGATAGGTGGGCCAAGTGGGGGAAAGTGGCTTGGAAAGTCCAAGTTGGCCACCCACCCCAACCTACCAAGTCCACCTTCTACTCCTTGGTCCAAGGGCCGCCCCCCCCTTAAATTTTTTAATGTATTTTGTGTGTGTGTGTCACACTCCATCTAGGCCACCCATTCCCATCCCCTAGATCCAACGGTGGACATTGGATGTGAGATGTAACACATAAATACTTGTAATTTCCCATTTTCTAGAATTAATGCCATTTGAATTGGAAGAAAACCTTGAAGCTCCAGCCTTGGTGCACCCCCTCCTCCTCTCCCTCTTCCCCTTGAAGCTGTGAAGGCTTCCTTCAGGTGGTGAGACTCCACCCTATCAGTTCCGATCGCCGCCGCCGCCGCCACGAGCCGCCACCGCACCGCCATCGCCATCAACGGAGTTCAGCCCGTGCAGTACCACAGCAGGTTGCTCAAAATTCACAAGTCTTCCCTGAGCTCATTTGACTACCAAATTTGGAGGAGTTGTTCCTGGGATGTTCCTCTCCACCCACAAAAATCAGGCCAGCATTTAGATCACGTTTGATTTTCATCCAATCTTCTATTTCAGTTCTGCCAGAGTTCTGTCCAGGTTCACCTCTGTTCTGTGTTTTATGTCTTAGAGCCACTTTTTCATTTCTTCTAGTTCGCCCAATTTTACTGGGGGTTCCACCCATCCACTCCTTCATCCAAATTTTTTCTCAATTTTTTATTCGCCCATCTCATATTTTCTAAAATTCGTTCTCAGACCCATCTACAGTTCTGTCCACCTGTTCCCAGATCCGACCACCAGTCACCCCAAACATCATAACAAATCGCTTCCACCTCCACATCCAATTCTAAAAATAGTCCCAGTTCCATGGTTTGATTCCCTACAACTCCTAAGAAGAGCTAAAGAGCTGAATCAGAGGTTTACTAGGTGGTCAACGGTGGTTCTCAGATAAGTACCCTACAGATCTGAGATTTCGGTTACTGTACAACAGGGGCTTGTAAATTCAATAAAGTTTTGATCCGACCAGATCTAGCAGATCTCTCTAGGTCTAGATCGAAGCATTTGAAGAGAGCTTTCCAACGATAGCTCATGCGTCCCGATCCGACGTCAGGATTGCTCGCAGCGGTCGTTTTCGCCGGAGCGTGTGCCGAAAGATAGCAACCAAAATCCGTGGACAGCTAGTTCATCAATTGGGGATCGGGGCCGATTGACCCCCGATCGGTGTTCCCGGCCGACCGCTGTCCGTGGAGGCGCGCCACTAGGGGTCCCCATCATAGTGGGTCCCACCCCACAGATCCGGAGGACAGCGCCATCCGTGGGCCCCGCGGGCCCGCAGAACCCGCCGTTCGGAAAGCACGAAAACGGGGAGTTCGGCACCGCCGGGCGACATCAAGATGCTGCCCGTCAACCCGAGTTGCGTGATTCCCGGGCTCCACATGTGACCTTTTACCTCCCTGCGTGGAGTGGGTCAAATCTTTGTATTGCTGTGATATTTTTTAACCGGGAGTCCGTGATTCGGCCAGGGTTGTCTTCGCCACGCCGGGTGCGTGGAGGTAAAGGTCTTAACTCCTTGGCGTTACATTGCTTAGCTAGTATACGGTCTTAGGCCGCTGCCGAGAGTGTAGGTACTAGCCCGTGTGTCCATGTCACCACTGTGAGAGTGAGAGTGACCCGTCCCGTGACTCGATCCGAGTCTGGAAGTTGAGTCGGACTACCCTTGACCTCCGCTGGTTCCTTAACCGTGCACGGTCCGTGCTTACCCTCGCTTGGGACGACGAGTGAGCTTCCACTTCTGTTAGCGACGTTTTGCCACTAGGAGCTCGTAGTGTCGGGCTTAGTGTCTCCCTGGTGTGTGCTGCTGGTCGCGTCTTCATCTAGAGTCCGAGGGTGGCACCTAATAGTGTCGTCTCCCGTGTCTGTCCCGCATCAGTTTGGTATCAGAGCGAGTTGAGTCTAGGGTAGTCGTTGCATATGTCTTGCATAGTATAATTCGAGTCTAGGATCATCATTTCAAAACAAAAAAAAAAGTATTTTCAAAATGCATTTCACCCAATAGCTCGGTATATTAAAAGACGTTGCCCGAACATTAGGTTATGCCTATCGGGAGGGTAGCGTACTTGCGCAAGTGATCTTCGGATCGCTTATCTCCGCCTCGTACCAGATATTGGTTAGGTCTAAGTGCATCATCTAGTGGGTGTTTGCATTAGTCGGTGTCTTCTAGGTCGTGTGTCTTTGCATGCCCACCCGTCGAGGTACCCAATACTCGCCACCACCACCTATGGCGGACTCCCGGGCCCGAAGCTCCGATGAGTCCTCGACGGCCGAGATGTTCCGAGCCATTATGGAACGTCTTGACACACGTATGGATGGCCTTAGTACGCGTATGGATGGCATAGGAACGCGTCTAGAAGGGCGGATGAAAGCCCTCGAGGATCGGGCCGAGAGTTCGGATCAGTCCATCCAGGGCTTAGTTGGGAGGATTACCATCTTAGAGAGGGGCCCAGTAGCGGCGCAACCCGCGCCGATGAATGGCCAACGGGAGTCGGTTCAGCAACCTGCTGTACCAAGAGCTCAGGCGGAGAATGTTGGGGTTCAACAGGTGCATGTGGTGGATGATTATGCATCTGATAATGATCAAGGGGGTAACGGTCGTCGTCATCAACGACGGAATCATGATGATGAGGATGACGACCGCATTCTTAGGGGTGTGCGTGTGGACCCTCCCACTTTTAGCGGGTCTTTGGACCCTAGGGTGTATTTAGATTGGGAGGCTGGCATGGACCGGTACTTCGAGTGGTTTGAGATGACGGACCACCGAAGAGTCTGATACGCAAAGATGAAGCTGCAAGGGCAGGCCCAAACTTATTGGATCAATGTGGAGAGCCTGCTCAACCAGCGACGTCAACCCCAGATCAGTACTTGGGATGATATGAAAACCAAGTTGAGGGAGAAGTACCTTCCCGCCTCATATCGCCAACGTCTCATAGACAAGTGGCAAAGCATCTCCCAAGGGAACCGATCCGTGATCGAGTACACCGCCGAGTTCGATGAGTATTACTTACGGTGTGGGGTCACGGAAGAGAGCACCATGACTATATCCCACTTTCGAAGAGGTTTGCGGCCCAATTATCAATATGAACTCTTTCGCCGTAATGCAACCACTTTGGAGCAGGCATATCAGATCACTCTCGAATTGGAGCAGTTCGAGGCCGAGTTCATGTCACCCCATCGGTTGGGCTCTTTTCCCCTTCGTAGTGTCGAGCCCCGTGGCTCATCTGGCACGTATCCGAGGGCCCCCATGGCTCGACCTCAGGAGCATGCTCGTCCCGAGCTGTTTGCTCCTAGGCCTCATCCTCCACCCCCGAGGGACCTTCCTCATCCCCAGCATCTTACAGCCCCACCCATAGCCCGTCCACCGACACCCGCACCTCCTACACGTCCTTTGTTGCCTACGCCTCCTATCCGTCAGGAGGATAAAGGTAAAGGACCTATGATTGGGGAGCTTAGTGGATCACGGCAGCAGTGTTATCGCTGCAATGGGTTTGGCCATTTCGCCAACCAGTGTCCCACCCGCCCATCTCTTCACATTGGGGACACTGTTGACACTGAAAATATTTCTAATATTTCTTAAACTTTTTGCTTTTGCAAGTATGGAGCCCTGGCCGAAGTACCCCTATGCCGATAAGAAAAGGAAAGAAGGAAAGGAGTGACAGAAGCCGAACAAAGATGGAGAACAAAATAAAAGAGAAGAAAATAAAGGACGCTCGGCTCCAATGGACAGTCGCTGAAGCAAGAATCAAGAGCTCAGAAAAGGCTCGGGACCATCCCCGAACGAACAAGATAAAAGCTCGGACACCAAGACAAGTTAGTCGATGGGTCAACCCTCGCAAAAGAAGAAATGAGCACAAATGGGCCTAAACAAACAAGAATGGGCCAAAAGATACTAAGAAATGAGCTGAAACCGGCACGCCACTAAACCGGCATGGAGGTCAACCGGCACGAAATGAAACCGGCGTGGGATCGTAATCGGCGCGTAAACACCAATCAGGGCGCCGGTTCCCCTACGCGCCGATGGAAATAGGGCCACACCCTCTATATATATGAACCTTACTTCGAGCACAAGGAGGGAGAGCGGTAGAAGCCAGAGAAAAAAAGAGCAGTAGAAGCCAATCGAAGAAAAAGAAAAAAGAGGGAAGAGAAAGGTCTGAGCGCCCGCTGAAGAGATCTGAAGAGAGAAAGTGAGCTGCAGAAGCCCGGGGAAGAGGATTCAAGATGGGGTCGTCTGTCAAATGCCCTAAGGGGCTATATTCTCCCCTTCCCCATCTTTGTTTCGCTCTATTTTCTTTCTCTTTTTTTTGATATGCTTCTGAGCGTTGTTCCTCCATTGATATCAAATGTTGGTATAGTCCGGTAGATTGTAAAGGGGCATCATCTGCATGTAAATTCTTGTAGTCTGATTCCCCTTCTGTGCTGAATGTCTGCGATCCTTTGAATGAAATGAGATATGAGATTCTGAGATTTTCCTCTCTCTGCCTCTCTGAAATTTATTATATACGATCGCCGTTGTGAGCGAAGTTGGTTCTGTTGGATGCATGTCCCTCAGATCATCTGATTGGTTTCTGTTGTATCGTCTCTGTACTTTCAACCTCGCAATCACGATGAGAGCCTGAGACAGTCCATCTCATGGCTTCTCATTCGTGAAATGATGAGGGATATGTTCGAGTCAAAGCTCACGGGATTCAATCAATAACCTGGCTCCCAGTGAGGCTCCAGAGTGAATGCCATCTCCTCCTCGGGGTGATTTCTACCAAAACCATCCTTAGTTGCCATCTGAAAACTCGTGAATAAACCCCCTTAAAGCCTTGAACAAAGCCTCTCAAAACCCATCCAAACCCTCAGAACCCTCGGCCTTGAAAAACCCTCAGAAACCCTCCATTGGCCCCTTAATGGCCTCCCGGCACAACCTTCCCGGCACGACCCTCCCCCGACGCGTGTTCCACGCCGAGAGCTGCTCGCGCCGATTGGCCATTCACAATCTAGCACGCCGAGACCCCCTAAATGCCACCCTTCACGCCGAGGCCAATGTCCCCTTTGTGCTTTCCGTCGCGTCGGAAGCTAACCATGCCGAAACACTACCGTGCCGACGCCCTCACGAGCCCCTTAACCACTCAGCATGAAATCCCATCTCCCCGGAGAGAAGCAACAGTCTTTCACTCAAGCCCACGGGAACTAAATCAATGGGGTTAACCCCCCCTACATTCTACGGCCCACTAGCCTATGGAGTTATGCCACTGTATGTTCTCCATTGGCTGCATGGGGGATATCAATAAGTCCCACAATAAGTGGACAATGTCCCATAAGATGGAGATCCTTTTTGGATCCAAGGCTACGCCCGCCTCCCTTTTGGCATTCACCCCGACATTCCGTGGGTGGATGACCTATACTCCCCTTTTGGCATAGTCCAAAATAAGGGGAGATGCTGCCAAAATTCGTCCACGAGCTTTACTTATCGTGTAGTGTGACGCTTTCACTGAAATTATGAATATAACCCCCAACTGTGTGGCAGAGATATGAGCCATACCATCTCATGATCCTCTGCTCACCACCATCCACCGTCAGAGGGGAATATAACCATCACAGTCACATGTTCTCCTTAAAATCTCTATGGATGAGCCTACCCTCACTCTCTATCCTACCCAAATACCACCATGAGCAAACTTATGAAACCCCCATTGAACACAAAGGACCCCTTTGAATTCATAAAACCCCTCAAAATACTTGAAAACTCAAAGAACGCATTGTTTCGGCGCCACATGCCATCCCGGCACGACCCTCTTTCCGGCACGACCCTCTCCCGGCACGAGTTCCGTGCCGAGAGCTACCCGTGCCGATTGGCCATTCACAATCTAGCGCGCCGAGACCCAACCGTGCCGGTTGGCCATCGTGTCGAAAACCAAGCCGTGCCGGTTTGCCATCGTGCCGAAACCCAGCCATGCCAGTTTGCCTCCGTGCCGAAACCCAGCCGTGCCGGTTTGCCTCCGTGCCGAAACCCAGCCGTGCCGGTTTGCCTTCGTGCCGAAAACCAAGCCGTGCCGGTTTGCCATCGTGCCGAAACCCACCCGTGCCGGTTTTCCTTCGTGCCGAAACCCAGCCGTGCCGGTTTGCCTTCGTGCCGAAACCCAGCCGTGCCGGTTGGTCTTCGTGCCGAAACCTAGCCGTGCCGGTTGGCCTTTGTGCCGAAACCCAGCCGTGCCGGTTTGCCTTCGTGTCGGAAACCTAGCCGTGCCGGTTTGCCATCGTGCCGAAACCCAAGCCGTGCCGATTTGCCTTCGTGCCGAAACCCAGCCGCGCCGGTTCGCCTTCGTGCCAGAAACCCAGCCGCACCGCTTGGCCCTCGTGCCGGTTCCTGTCCATGTTGTTTCATCTCAATAACAGTTGCCACCCAAATATCTGATGTCTCAACAACTCTATTAAACCCAAATCCAGTCTAAACTCAATGTTCCATTCTTGTCAACCTTCATGCCAGCCTTCATTGCTTTACGAGGGAATCATGGTTCTTCATCCAGATCCACGGGAGATACATTAATGGGGGTTTTACCCCTACATTATACCGAATACGAGGTTTCTTTGGTCACCCCGCTGACCCTCGGACTTCTGCCACTGCATATCCTCCAATGGTCCCTTAAGGGGAACATCAACAAGCACCATGGCAATGGACACTGTCCCGTCACACTCAAATCCTTTTGGATCCAGGGCTACGCCCGCCTCTCTTTTGGCTTCCATCCCGGCATGCCGTGGGTGGATGACTATTTTCCCCCTTTGGCATAGTCCGAAATAAGGGGATGTGCTGCGGGGTTTGCACCATAACACCGTTATCATGTCCCGCGTAGCACGATTTTCTATGCATGTTTCGCATCCCATTAGCGGAGTTAGCGTAATAATTGTATCTCATTTTGCCCCCGAGGCATCCTTTCTTGGCAATAAATCAAGGGTTGTCCTTCTTTGGAAGGACGTAATTAACGTCATAGCCTTTATGGTATGACGGACTCAGGGTCCTGACACGAATATCATAATCGACTGACTGAGTCAGGTCGAGCGCACAATGAATTGTCACTCTGGTGACTGGCACGCCTAATAAACCCATTAAAATAAACACAACATAAAAAAAAACATCCCCACAAGTCTGGCACGCCTGGTGGGACTCCAGTCTCCCTTCATCTCTTTGCCAAGAGAGGATACCTTTGGGGGCTTCCCCCAAGAATACTGATTGTTTGTCTGTTTGTCGAAGGCGAACGATGACGTCATTCGGACTCACTAGTGTTGGCTTCGGCCCCGCAATCGTCACCGACCACGTGGAACATGGGTACCTGGCAGTGCCCATGATTTTCGGATACTTTCCACCAGCTGTAGGCTTCCCCAACTTCTTGGGAGTTGCATTCGTGGATCTCCTTGACGTGGAGAGTTCTGAACCTGCGAAGCTGAAGAACGACAAAATTGCGGCTCACCGAAGTGAGGACCATGTCGAGGGAGCTTTGCTGAAGAGCCCGATGGTCGTGAGCTGCCACGTCTACCATACTGTTTGCCCAACTGCGGCACATGAGAAGAAGCCTGCTAGGGGCAACAAGAAGTGCTGGAGAGGAAGAATTGCTGCTGATCCTCGGAGCCAACTTTCAGCCTATGGAAAGTTCATGTTAATCGAGGGCATCCGAGTCTACTTCAATGGCCGTGGCGCCGATGTTCTGCCAAATCGGATCATCCCGACTGTGCCCATTCACAATGCCTTCCAAGTGCTAGCAGGCCGGAGGGTGAATTTTGACGACAACAAGCAAGGGAGGCCGACCCCAAACTTGCCAAAGTTCAAGCAGATCTGGGTTCCCAAGAGGATCCGAGGCCCTGCACTAGCTTCGCAAGGCTTCAAAAATTATGCTGAGATCCCCAAGAGAGGGGGCAAAAAGGCTATACATGCAGAAGAGATCGTGATTGAAACTACTCCACCTGCCATTAGGGTCTCCGCAAGACAAGCCCACATCTCCAAATTATCGAGGAATTTCGATCAAGTGGCCAAATTGACACGGCTTTCATACATGCCGTCAGCCCGAATCAAAGTGATACCTTCTGCCATCTCTACAGAATGCAGTCGGGAAGACACAATGAGGATAGTCCGAGAATATTTCCATGGCTTTATAGGTCCCATCATGGGTCAGCAAAGGTCAGCTCGAGTCATCAGGGCCGAAGAGGAAGAAAAAGATGAGAGGGCACCGGTTGAGGTGAATGAAGAGGGGAGGCGAGCCAAAGCTAGAAGCCTTGAAAGGCCTCCACAATATGAAAAGATGAAAGGATCTTCTATATATGAAGAGTCGGCTTTCTCCCATCGGGCTCGAAGGGGAGTCAGAAGGCACAAAAGAAGAATGCAAATTCTTACATGCAATATGACAGGGGTGATGAGTACACCTGGTCCCCTACCAAATGAACAAGAAGAGTCGGCCAAGATTGCCAGAAGAATAGACCCGGTGACAAGTCGGGGTAAAAATGAGGCTGAGCTACTGCAAACCACAAAGGGCAAGCAGCTTGCTGAAGAAAACATCACTACTGTCACCGCTAGAATAGTGGCATCTGAGCAAGGGGGAGCATCCCCACCTCCTTCAATTGAAGCTCCTCTGGGTAACACGCTCGAGGGCATCAGTGATAAAACAACAATGGACCCTGCCATCCTGATGCTACTGCAAGGATATCAGCGGGAGATAAAACTACTGAAGAGTAAATTAAATGAAAAGACTGAGCATGTTGCAGCGCCCGAGCAACCGGGGGCACAAAATGGGCCATCACTGGAAGGTTTTAACCCCGGGGGTGCTCCTTCACCGGTCGTTCTACAAACTGTTGATCAAAACTGGGCCACTCCCCAGCATTATTCTCAATGGCTCCAGCCAGCACGGCCAATGCCCCTCCAGATGCAGTGGCAGGCTCCCTTGTCAGAGCCTTTGCCACCCAATGCTATGAGTTCGGCTGCATTATTGATGCAAACCACCCACCTCTACCCTCAACCAGCAGATCCAGTTATGATGGACAAGTTGAATGGTGGAACAGATGATCGAGGCAAGGTTGGCGAAGAGGGGTGGTGATGATTACGCCCCCTTCGACATATATGAAGTGCCATATCCAGCTTACCATGCTGCCAAAAGACTGCCACCTGGCATCAATAAACTCCCAAAATTTGACAAATACAACGGGCAGGGCTCCCCGAAAGAACATATTGCACATTATATGACAGTCATGGGCGACTTGGTAGCTGACGAGTCGTATCTGCTCAAGTTCTTTGGGTCTTCATTTACAGGACCTGCCTTTGAGTGGTACTCTGACCTGCCGGTCGGGTCTATCCACGACTGGCCAGACATGCAGCAGAAATTCAGTGAAAGATTCCACATCATCGAGGCAGAGATGATCGTGGCTGAGCTGCTAGCGATCAAGCAAAAAGATGATGAAACAGCTACAGAATACATCGAGAGGTGGAGGGATCTCAGCACAAGATGTCGGCATCCCCCGCATCCAGAAGATGCAATACAAATATGCAAACAAAATCTGAAGAAGGAGATTTTTGAAAAGATGATCGGAATAGAAATCAGGTCATTTGGCCGATTAAATAATATTGTCGCGGAGGTTGAAGATTTCTTCATAAGATTTCCCTCCATTTCTGCAGACTCAAGTCATGAAACCAAGCAGGTTAATAAACGGCCGATATTGAAAGCGGTCCATGCTGTCAGCCTCACGGAAAAAAGGCACAAATGGATGCACAATCCTCCTCTCAATGAACCTGTTGGACGTCGGGAGAGGCCTCCTCCGCAGAACAAAACAAAGAAGCTCTATTCCTTCCCCCGAGACAAGACTCGAGTATTGTTCGAGTGGGCTGTCAAATATAGCAAAGTCATCCTCCCGAAGCCGAAGAGACCAGATGACGTCAAAAGAAGAGATGATCCTTATTTCTGCCCCTACCATCAAATCTTGGGGCACCCTATTGAAGATTGCCAAATATTTAAGGACATCGCCCAAGGCTTAATAAAAAGAGGGGATCTACAAATGGGGAAGGACATACTCGATCCTCTATGCCCTCATGAAGTGCCCGCTACGGGGGCATCAATTAACATGATATCTATATGCCAACAGTCGCCCGAAGAAATGCCGGAGGGCTGTGCTTGGCACACTCATGAAGACTATATCCCATTTCATGAAAGGGAGCAAGAGAAATGGCGAGCATCGCCAACAAAGAAAGGAACAGGGCCGGCTTATCGCCCGGCACTGGAAACCCAAATTCCTGGTGCCATGGACCGGCCTACTCTGCCTCTTGCAGTCTCTGCCCGCCTTCAAACAGTCTCTCCAATGGCCATCAAAAGGTCAACTAACAATAAAAAGCAGAAACAAACCCCGTCATGGGTACACGAAGAAGCTGGCTCAGCCATGGAGCGATCACAAGCTATTATAAATGGGCCTGATAACCATGAGCAGCCAAAGAACCAGTCTATGCAGCTCCAAAAGCATGCCCCTCGAGGATGCAATGAGTCCCGCGGGTTAATAAAAAGAACTGAAGAAAAAGCAAAAAAGCTGAATGCATCAAATAGCCCACTGTGGGGGCAAGTGCCGACCATGAAGGGAAATAAAAAGAAGAGTGTAAAGGCTAAAAGAAGGAATCTTGTTCTCTCCTGCAACACATTGTCAGCATCCTTCAGTGGGGCACAAACTGCTGATGAAGAAGATGAAGAAATTTACTTTGTGCCAAAGGAAGCAGCTCCAGCTAAATCTTCTGCCTCTCACCCATCTTCCGGGTCTGGGAGGATTCTGAAGCAACGCTCACTAGCTGATAAGAAGGCTCAATGTCATATTCCTCCTCCACCAAGAGGCATAGAACAAAGGGATTTTGTCCCAAAGGAGCTATCTATAGCCGGTAATGATAGCGGGCGAAAATTCATCTTGCACAAATCAGAGGCGGGGGGCAGTAGCACTCTCGGTCCCTTCTTACAAGACCCTGTCATAATGGCACTACTACACCAGAAGCAGCAGGAGATTGAAATGCTACAAAAGTAGCTGAATGAAATGAACATAAAGCCATATACGTCACAATTGACAAGGCATCTATATGAGACAGCCCAATACAGTGCTAGCTCATCAAAAGCTTCAATGTGGCCAACAATGCCCCGAATGGTACATGATCATTCAGGGGGCATCCTCCCTCAGCCATTCCAACCCACAATCCCCTCGATAAGTCGGGGGGCAACTAAAGCATCTCCGGCAATGAGTTCGATGAGCCCGCATATGCAGCAAACTGCCATACACCCGAGATCAGCGGGTCTAGCCACAATGGACAAGCCAAATGTGGAACGAACAATGAATACAAAGACGGCTAAAGAAGAAGTCACTGAAGCCGAATTACAAGCGGCCAAACAAAACGATGATGAGTCCGTCAGGGACTACGTAAACAGATGGAGGAGCCTTCGTGAAAGATGTAGGCACCCACCTAGTTACGAGGAGTCTGTCCAAATTTGCAAAGAGAATCTGAAGATGGAAATTCTGCGATGGGTCATTGACTTCGAAGTCACAACCTTTGAATATCTGAGTGACATCGCAACAGAAGCCGAAGCAGTCCTTGCAAGGCTTTGCCCAGCCTCCAGAAGCTCGGGTCAAAAGAATAAACCAATCAACAAACCTCCGGTACAAGAAGAAGCTTGCGCCTCGAATTTTGAAGCCTTCGAGCAACAGAATAAGAAAATGAAAGAGGCGTCTTCCGCCGATCTGACAAAACTAGGGCCCTCATTAACGGGCAAAACGATGAAACTATATTCCTTTCCCAAGGATATGACTATGGCACTTTTTGAGTGGGCTTGTGAATACAGCAAAGTAGTGCTTCCGGAGCTGAAGAAACCAGGCGATACCGAAAGAAAAGACGATCCACGATTCTGTCCTTATCACCAAATGTAGGGGCATCCCATTGAGGATTGCTATGTGTTTAAGGACATTATTGAAGGCCTGATCAGAAAAGGTGAACTACAGATGGGCGAGTATAAGGTGGACCCACCGTGCCGTCATCAAATATCCGTCCTTATAATAGCAACCCCGCGCGGCGTTACCGCCTCAACTGCTCCTCGCAAATCTGGCTAAAGTCGATGTCTAGCAAGCCTGCATAGCTTGAAGGCGGATGCTTGCCAAAAAAAAAAAAAGGGGTCCTGTTCTGGGGGCAGGCGCCCAAAAAAAAAATAAGAGAGGAAAAAAAATTCTTTTGAAGGAGGCCTTGATGGCTGAATCTGTCAAGGGAGATATCACCCCCCCCCATGTCTTGGTCTGTGCCAAATAAGAAACTACCATTGTGGGGTTGGCGTGGTGGAGCGAACCACTTATCCCCTCTCTGAGGGGGTGAGCGCTCTCCTATGCACCCACTTTGGTCTGTTTAAAAACAAATGAATGAAGGGTGATGGCTCTGCACTGCATTGCACTGTCGGCGCTATCCGAGTTGTCCGTTCAAAAAAAATGAATGCAAAAGAAAAGAAGAATGGAACTTATAAGGTCAACAAGGCCTCCCCATCCTCCCCATGGGCAGAAGAATCCTTAGTGGCATTGTATGGTGAATGCCCAAGGGAAAATAAAATGACTGCACCATCTGCGAAGGGGGGAAGACCCGACAGCCGCAGCCGCTAAGAAAGGCGGGGCAAGAGAATGACACTTGGAGGATGCACCGGAGGCCCGAACCGAAGTTATTCGGAGCATCCGCTGAAGAAATCAATGATGAAAGAAGATAGATGTTGATCTGATGCATAGCTATCATTGAACATCCCCAGAGGGACTATGTGATCAACAGTCCCACCGACGCTAAAGAACCTTCATTGGCCATTAGGCCTCCCGTTTCAAATACGGGTCCATGCTCATTGAGGGGAATGAAAAGAACAAATTCTGCCGGGTTGTCTACACCCCCGACTACCTATCAAGCCAGTAAATAAACGTCTTTCGACTTCTACTGGCCTGTCTCAGTACCCCTTGGTTCCGCCAAGATTCATGGTGCCTTACCATCTTCCCATCCTATGGGGTATTCTCCACTTGTCCCAATGGGACTAAGCTTCCACCCTTGATCTGGGACCTACGCTCCCAGCCAATGCATTCTAATTACCTTTCGGCATTCAGCCGCAATAATACCATTTTTTGTCTCACGGGACTTTCCCCTCACTGTCGGTTTGGACTTCTGGCCCAATGGCATCCCAATAAAATCTCCTTTTCCATGGCATGAGGCGCTCTGCCCTTGTCAAGCTCAATAATTCACCCATCAGTCCCGCCGGGCTATGTCCATAAAGCTTTCCCTTGGCCAGGGGAGCTCTGCCTTAGCCGAACTAGAAAATTATCTTCTGTCCCATCGGCCGAGTCCGTAAAATCTTTCCTTGGCCTGAGGTGCTCCGCCCTCGCCGAGCTCGAAAGTAATCTTAGTCCCACTGGGCAGGATTCGTAAAACTCTTTTCCTTGGCCTGAGGCTCTCCGCCCTCGCCAGGCCCGTCGGGCTCTTGGACATCAATCCCTAGCCCCACCGGCAGAATAAATAGTCAACCTCATCAATAGTCCAACCAGACAAAAATATCTTACACCGCAGGCGAGACTGCATCAGGGAGCCCAACAAAAACAAACAAAAATAATGTAAAAAAAAGGGAAATGAAAAGAAGAAAGGAATGAATAAAAAATGATGAAAATGAATGAAAAAAGAAAAATGAAGATTTAAAATAAACGTAATGAATCAACAAACTCAATAGACCTATTAAAATCAATAAATTCAATTAAATCAATCAAACCAAATAAACTTAATGAATCAACGAACCCAATAGAGTTAATAAATCAATAAACCCCAAAGCACTCAATAAACCTGATAAACTCAATAAAACCAATGAAATCAATCGAATCAACAAAATTCAACAAACCCAATGAACTCATCAAAATCAATCAACTCAGTAAATCAATAAACCTAATGAACCAAATAAACCCAATAGACTCAATAAACTCAATAAGCTCAACAAAGCCAATAAACTCAATAAGCCTAACAAAATTCAATAAACTTAACCAATCCAAACTAATAAACCAATAAGATTCCTGTACTTTGTTTTAGACCTTCTGTCTGAGCAAGGTTTGTTGATCCCGACATCTCCACGGGTCAACGTCCGTATTCTATCTTGGCTTAGACCCCACGTCCTCGCCAAGTTGGTCAGCTTCGACTTGACGTCGGGTTGACATCTGCCTCTACACATCCTACCCTTGTTTCAGACCTTCCGTCTAAGCAAAGTTCGTCGGCTTCGACAGGACGTCGAGTCAACATTTATCCTATATGCTGCCCTTGGCTTAGGCCTCACGCCTCTGCCAAGTTCGTTGGCTTCGACAGGACGTCGAGTCAACACTTATCCTATATTCTACTCTTGGCTAAGGCCTCACGCCTCTGCCAAGTTCGTTGGCTTCGACAGGACGTCGAGTCAACACCTATCCTATATTCTACCCCAGGATAAGGCCTCATGTCTCTGCCAGATTCGTTGGCTTCGACAGGACGTCGAGTCAACACTTATCGTATATTCTACCCTTGGCTAAGACCTCACGCCTCTGCCAAGTTCGTTGACCTCGATATGACGTCGGGTCAACATTTATATCCTATATTCCTTCCTTGGCTGAGACCTCATGTCGTCGCCAAGTTGGTTGACTTTGACAGTCTGTCAAGTCAACAACCATTTTCTACCCTGGCCCAGACCCTGTGTCTCTCCCAGGCTGGTCGTTTTCGACATGACTTTGAGACGACAATAGTGTTTCATGTCTGCCCTTGTCTTGGACACACCGTCTAAGCAAGGTTTGTTGACTCCGACATCCCGTTGGGGCAACATCCGTATTTCACATTTGGCTCGGACCTTCTGTCTGACCATCCAACAAAAAGACTCTTCTACCTCTAGCTCGGACCTTTCGTCTAGCCAGTCGATAAAAAAAAACCCCTTTCACATTTGGCTCGGACCTTCCATCCGACCATACAACAAAAAGACCCTTCTACCTCTGGCTCGGACCTTTCATCCAGTCAGTCAACAAAAAGACCCTTCCACCTTTGGCCCGGACCTTCTGTCTGACCATACAACAAAAAGACCCTTCTACCTCTGGCTCGGACCTTTCGTCTAGCCAGCGAACAAAAAAACCTTTCACCTTCGGCCCGGACCTTCCGTCTGACCATACAACAAAAAGACCCTTCTACCTCTGGCTCGGACCTTTCGTCTAGCCAGTAAAAAAAAAACCTTTCACCTTCGGCCCGGACCTTCCGTCCGACCATACAACAAAAAGACCCTTTCACCTTTGGTTCGGACCTTCCGTCCGACCCCTTAACAAAAAGACCCCTTGACATTTGGTTCGAACCCTCTTATTCGACCAAACAATAAAAGACCCTCGTACCCTTGGCATCATGACATTATGTCTAAGCCAAACTGTCCGGCGTCATGGCCCTATGCCTAAGCCGATAAATTTTCAGCCTTGGCGTCATGGCCTTCAGCCTAAGCCAAGCTGTGCGGCGTCATGGCAATTCGCCTAAGTCATTTTAATATCCTACATTGGCGTCATGGCCTTCCATCTAAGCCAAGTTGTACGGCGTCATGACTTCATGTCTAAGCCGTTAAATATCCTTGTACGGCGTCATGGCTTTCCGCCTAAGCCGTTCAATATTCTGTCTTGGCGTCATGGCCTTCCGCCTAAGCCAAGCTGTACGGCATCATGACTTTACGTCTAAGCCGTTAAATAATCTACCTTGGTGTCATGGCCTTCCGCCTAAGCCAAGTTGTACGGCGTCATGGCTCTCCGCCTAAGCCGTTCAAAATTCTGCCTTGGCGTCATGACCTCCCGCCTAAGCTAAGTTGTACGGCATCATGACTTAACGTCTAAGCCGTTAAATACTCTGCCTTGGCGTCATGGCCTTCCGCCTAAGCCAAGTTGTACGGCGTCATGACTTCACGTCTAAGCCGTTAAATACTCTCGTTCGGCGTCACGGCTTCCGCCTGAGCCGATAAATATTCTACATTGGCGTCATGGCCTTCCGCCTAAGCCAAGTTGTACAGCGTCATGACTTAATGTCTAAGCTGTTAAATATCCTTGTCCGGCGTCATGGCTTTCCGCCTAAGCCGGTAAATATTTTACCTTGGCGTCATGGCCTTCCGCCTAAGCCAAGTTGTACGGCGTCATGACTCTATGTCTAAGCCGTTACATATTCTCCCTTGGCGTCATGACCTTACGTCTAAGTCAAGTCATTCGACGTCATGACCTTTGGTCTAAGCCGACAAACCTCTTACCTTTGGATCGGAATGGTTATCCGAACTAACGAACGAAAAGACCTCCTTTGGTTTCATACCAACCCGTGATCCCTTCAGGGATTTACCACCACATATGACACCTGCCCTCCACTACCATGGCATCGGGCTCCCGATGCCAGAATCATTGCGGACATGCCCATTAAGCCCTTTAGAAAAGAGAAAAAAAAGAAGCAACAAAAAATAAGAAAAAGAAAAAGAAAAAAAAGAGGAAAAAAGGAAAAAAAAGGAAAAAAAAAGGAAAAAAAGAAAGAAAGAAGAAAAAAATGAGAAAAAGAAAAGAAGAAGAAATGATGATCATGACGTGATTTGTGTGCTTGTTTGCCTCACGTGCATGTCTGCCTGAAATATAGTATTAATGCGCTTCCTTCAAATTTCTAAGGCCGCGTACTCCTTTGCTAACTAACGTTGCCCTGATTCAGGATATGTGTGCGTCACAGCATACGCTAAGAATGAAAAGCCAATTCTCAGCGAGTGCATACGGCGAGGGGAAGAGTCATAGCTATGTTGCTAGCATAACTCGCATGATACACCCTAGACAAAACTCCTACACTTCGCACATAATATGAGAAATGGTCCTTAGTCATAGGGACGTCATAAATTCTTCTTCACACTTCATGGAAACTTGAATCCCTACACTCACATGAAGAGTAATCGTGAGGGAAGAGTCGCATGTCCCCTTTAAAAAAAAAGAAAAAAAATTGATGAGAATGAGGATGAATCTTAGTAACCGGGAATCCCCATTGAGACACATGAGGAAACTCGCGCCGAACGGTGAAATCCGTAATAAAATTGCTATGAATGACGAATCATAGTAGCCGGGAATCCCCATTGAGACACATGAGGAAACTCGCGCCGAACGGTGAAGTCCGTAATAAAATTACAATGAATGATGAATCCTAGTAGCCGGGAATCCCCATTGAGACACATGAGGAAACTCGCGCCGAACGGTGAAGTCCGTAATAAAATTGCTATGAAGGATGAATCCTAGTAACCGAGAATCCCCATTGAGACACATGAGGAAACTCGCGCCGAACGGTGAAGTCCATAATAAAATCACTATGAAGGATGAATCCTAGTAGCTGGGAATCCCCATTGAGACATATGAGGAGACTCGCGTCGAACGGTGAAGTCTAAAGATTAAGAATAAATGAGGGGGTTATGTGAAGCTACCCAAAATCGAGAGTCCTGAACGTATGTGTAGGCGATGAAGTAATCCTCCAGTGTTACTTAGAACTTCTGCACATCCATATATCAAGGGTTCGCTACTCATATAATTGCACTTTCACACTATGGAGGGATAGTCCTGGGTGTGGATCGCGGTTTAAGCTATGCATATGTTCTATGCGACGTCCTTTTTACGTATGCACATCTCTCTTAGCTATGCTTCGTGTGCCGCACTCTGTCTGTGAATCATGGGCGTTGTTCTTATCCTATCCCTAATGTAGGGGAGCTGTTCTATAAACATCTAGTTTATGCGTGCGATCGATGGATGTCTGCATGCTTGCATGAATAAAGAATAAACAAAAAAATAAATAAATAAATAAAAACACATTCTCATATAGGGCTGCACCCGCAGGTCCCGCTCACTCGTCCCTCATTCGCGCCACCTACTGGTGGGGGGCATTTGTTGACACTGAAAATATTTCTAACATTTCTTAAACTTTTTGCTTTTGCAAGTATGGAGCCCTGGCCGAAGTACCCCTATGCCGATAAGAAAAGGAAAGAAGGAAAGGAGTGACAGAAGCTGAACAAAGATGGAGAACAAAATAAAAGAGAAGAAAAGAAAGGACGCTCGGCTCCAATGGACAGTCGCTGAAGCAAGAATCAAGAGCTCAGAAAAGGCTCGGGACCATCCCCGAACGAACAAGATAAAAGCTCGGACAGCAAGACAAGTTAGTCGATGGGTCAACCCTCGCAAAAGAAGAAATGAACACAACCCTCGCAAAAGAAGAAATGAGCACAAATGGGCCTAAACAAACAAGAATGGGCCAAAAGATACTAAGAAATGAGCTGAAACCGGCACGCCACTAAACAGGCATGGAGGTCAACCGGCACGAAATGAAACCGGCGCGGGATCGCAATCGGCGCGCAAACACCAATCAGCGCGCCGGTTCCCCTACGCGCCGATGGAAATAGGGCCACACCCTCTATATATATGAATCTTACTTCGAGCACAAGGGAGAGAGCGGTAGAAGCCAGAGAAAAAAAGAGCAGTAGAAGCCAATCGAAGAAAAAGAAAAAAGAGGGAAGAGAAAGGTCTGAGCGCCCGCTGAAGAGATCTGAAGAGAGAAAGTGAGCTGCAGAAGCCCGGGGAAGAGGATTCAAGGTGGGGTCGTCTGTCAAATGCCCTAAGGGGCTATATTCTCCCCTTCCCCATCTTTGTTTCGCTCTATTTTCTTTCTCTTTTTTTTGATATGCTTCTGAGCGTTGTTCCTCCGTTGATATCAAATGTCGGTATAGTCCGGTAGATTGTAAAGGGGCATCATCTGCATGTAAATTCTTGTAGTCTGATTCCCCTTCTGTGCTGAATGTATGCGATCCTTTGAATGAAATGAGATATGAGATTCTGAGATTTTCCTCTCTCTGCCTCTCTGAAATTTATTATATCCGATCGCCGTTGTGAGCGAAGTTGGTTCTGTTGGATGCATGTCCCTCAGATCATCTGATTGGTTTCTGTTGTATCGTCTCTGTACTTTCAACCTCGCAATCACGATGAGAGCCTGAGACAGTCCATCTCATGGCTTCTCATTCGTGAAATGATGAGGGATATGTTCGAGTCAAAGCTCACGGGATTCAATCAATAACCTGGCTCCCAGTGAGGCTCCAGAGTGAATGCCATCTCCTCCTCGGGGTGATTTCTTCCAAAACCATCCTTAGTTGCCATCTGAAAACTCGTGAATAAACCCCCTTAAAGCCCTGAACAAAGCCTCTCAAAACCCATCCAAACCCCCAGAACCCTCGGCCTTGAAAAACCCTCAGAAACCTTCCATTGGCCCCTTAACGGCCTCCCGGCACAACCTTCCCGGCACGACCCTCCCCCGGCGCGAGTTCCGCGCCGAGAGCTGCTCGCGCCGATTGGCCATTCACAATCTAGCACGCCGAGACCCCCTAAATGCCACCCTTCGCACCGAGGCCAATGTCCCCTTTGTGCTTTCCGTCGTGCCGGAAGCTAACCATGCCGAAACGCTACCGTGCCGATGCCCTCACGAGCCCCTTAACCACTCAGCATGAAATCCCATCACCCCGGAGAGAAGCAACAGTCTTTCACTCAAGCCCACGGGAACTAAATCAATGGGGTTAACCCCCCCACATTCTACGGCCCCACTAGCCTATGGAGTTATGCCACTGTATGTTCTCCATTGGCTGCACGGGGGATATCAATAAGTCCCTCAATAAGTGGACAATGTCCCATAAGATGGAGGTCCTTTTTGGATCCAGGGCTACGCCCGCCTCCCTTTTGGCATTCACCCCGACATTCCGTGGGTGGATGACCTATACTCCCCTTTTGGCATAGTCCAAAATAAGGGGAGATGCTGCCAAAATTCATCCACGAGCTTTACTTATCGTGTAGTGTGACGCTTTCACTGAAATTATGAATATAACCCCCAACTGTGTGGCAAAGATATGAGCCATACCATCTCATGATCCTCTGCTCACCACCATCCACCGTCAGAGGGGAATATAACCATCACAGTCACATGTTCTCCTTAGAATCTCTATGGATGAGCCTACCCTCACTCTCTATCCTACCCAAATACCACCATGAGCAAACTTATAAAACCCCCATTGAACACAAAGGACCCCTTTGAATTCATAAAACCCCTCAAAATACTTGAAAACTCAAAGAACGCATTGTTTCGGCGCCACATGCCATCCCGGCACGACCCTCTTTCTGGCACGACCCTCTCCCGGCACGAGTTCCCTGCCGAGAGCTACCCGTGCCGATTGGCCATTCACAATCTAGCGCGCCGAGACCCAACCGTGCCGGTTGTCCATCGTGCCGAAAACCAAGCCGTGCCGGTTTGCCATCGTGCTGAAACCCAGCCGTGCCGGTTTGCCTCCGTGCCAAAACCCAGCCGTGCCGGTTTGCCTTCGTGCCGAAACCCAGCCGTGCCGGTTGGCCATCGTGCCGAAAACCAAGCCGTGCCGGTTTGCCATCGTGCCGAAACCCAGCCGTGCCGGTTTGCCTTCGTGCCGAAACCCAGCCGTGCCGGTTGGTCTTCGTTCCGAAACCCAGCCGTGCCGGTTTGCCTTCGTGCCGGAAACCTAGCCGTGCTGGTTTGCCATCGTGTCGAAACCCAAGCCGTGCCGATTTGCCTTCGTGCTGAAACCCAGCCGCGCCGGTTCGCCTTCGTGTCGGAAACCCAGCCGCGCCACTTGGCCCTCGTGCCGGCTCCTGTCCATGTTGTTTCATCTCAATAACAGTTGCCACCCAAATATCTGATGTCTCAACAACTCTATTAAACCCAAATCCAGTCTAAACTCAATGTTCCATTCTTGTCAACCTTCATGCCAGCCTTCATCGCTTTACGAGGGAATCATGGTTCTTCATCCAAATCCACGGGAGATACATTAATGGGGGTTTTACTCCTACATTATACCGAATACGAGGTTTCTTTGGTCACCCCGCTGACCCTCGGAGTTCTGCCACTGCATATCCTCCAATGGTCCCTTAAGGGGAACATCAACAAGCACCATGGCAATGGACACTGTCCCGTCACACTCAAATCCTTTTGGATCCAGGGCTACGCCCGCCTCTCTTTTGGCTTCCATCCCGGCATGCCATGGGTGGATGACTATTTTCCCCCTTTGGCATAGTCCAAAATAAGGGGATGTGCTGCGGGGTTTGCACCATAACACCGTTATCATGTCCCGCGTAGCACGGTTTTCTATGCATGTTTCGCATCCCATTAGCAGAGTTAGCGTAATAATTGTATCTCATTTTGCCCCCGAGGCATCCTTTCTTGGCAATTAATCAAGGGTTGTCCTTCTTTGGAAGGACGTAATTAACGTCATAGCCTTTATGGTATGACGGACTCAGGGTCCTGACACGAATATCACAATCGACTGACTGAGTCAGGTCGAGCGCACAATGAATTGTCACTCTGGTGACTGGCACGCCTAATAAACCCAATAAAATAAACACAACATAAAAAAAAACGTCCCCACAGACACACAGGCCGAGGATACCACCCCTACGGGCCTCGAGTTAGTCAGCTATGAGGCAGATGAAGAGCTAGCTGACGAGTACTATGAGATGGGAGGTGAGGCCCAGGATGCCCAGCATTCGGATGATACCCACGTGGGGGTCGTCAGATGTATCCTCACCCAGCCACAGGTCAGTGATGACAAGCGACGGACTACTATCCTTCATGTATTCTGTAGACTGGGAAAGTAAATTTGTAAGGTGGTCATCGATAGCGGGAGTTGTATCAATGCAATCTCCACGAACGCTGTCACTCGTCTTGGTCTCACACCCGTAGACCACCCTTGCCCCTATCAGGTATCATGGGTGGATACCACTTCCATTTCGGTCAGGCTGCGGTGCTTGGTCCCGCTGCAGCTCCACTCCTACTATGACGAGATCCGGTGTGATGTTCTCCCCATGGAAGTGGGCAGTATCATTCTTGGTAGGCCGTGGTTATTTGACCGGGATGCCACGCTCCATGGCCGGTCGAACACCTGTACCTTCGACCACGCAGGCCAGCGGGTCACCCTCCAACCCGTTCGGCCCAGGTGCCCATCAGTCAGGGGTCCTACTGGCCCTAGTACTCCGAAGCCTTCCGTTCCCGGGCCTAGTACCCCATCCCCAGCTCGGGCTATGACCGTTACCTCTTGCCCAGGAGAGCCGTCGACGAGGAGATTGATGATGATTAGCTCCCGGGAAATGGAGCAGGAGCTTAGTCAGGGTTGTCCGGTGTTTGCCATTACGGTCCGAGAGGTCGAGCGGGACTCCGAGGGTGAGCTCCCACCCGAGGTTGTTCCCATTCTGCAGGAGTATACTGATGTCTTTCTCGATGAGCTTCCCGAGGGACTCCCACCTATGCGGGATATTCAGCATGCCATCGACCTTGTTCCGGGCTCTTCTTTGCCCAACCTTCCTCATTATCGCATGAGTCCCACGGAGCATGCCGAGCTTAAACGGCAGGTCGATGAGTTAGTACAGAGAGGGTCTATTCGGGACAGCATGAGTCCATGTGCTGTGCCCGCGTTACTCGTCCCGAAGAAGGATGGCACGCGGAGAATGTGCATTGATAGTCATGCCATCAACAAAATCACCGTGAAGTACAGGTTCCCTATTCCCCGCCTGGATGACATGCTAGACATGATGGCAGGTGCCACTATCTTTTCGAAGATCGATCTTAAGAGTGGCTACCATCAGGTGAGGATTAGGCCAGGTGATGAGTGGAAGACCGCTTTCAAGACCAAGGACGGTCTATATGAGTGGTTGGTCATGCCTTTTGGGTTGACCAATGCCCCTAGCACTTTCATGCGGCTCATGACTCAGGTCCTTCGACCTTTCATTGGAGTCTTTGTAGTGGTGTATTTTGATGATATCCTTATCTATAGTCGCACCACAGGGGACCACTTAGACCACCTTCGGCAGGTCTGTCTGCTTCTTCGGCGAGAGCAGCTATTTGCGAACCCACAGAAGTGTTCTTTCATGACACCTCAACTTACCTTCTTGGGTTTCATTACTGGGGTCTCCGCCGATCCGGAGAAGGTCCGGGCCATTATTGAGTGGCCGGAACCCCGTACGGTTCATGATGTCCACAGCTTTCATGGCCTTGCGACGTTCTACCGTCGCTTCATCCGCGGATTTAGCTCCGTCACCGCCCCGATCACGGATTGCATCCGGAAGGGCACATTTGTATGGACGAAGGCCGCATCTGCCGCCTTCAAGGACATCAAGGAGCGCATGACCCAGACACCTATCCTTCGATTGCCTGATTTCTCGAAGGTGTTTGAGGTCTCTTGTGATGCGTCGGGTGTTGGGATTGGAGGAGTTTTGAGTCAGGAGTCCCACCCGATCGCATATTTCAGCGAGAAGCTGAATGATGCGAAACTACGATATTCCACGTATGATAAAGAATTCTACGCAGTTGTTCAGGCTCTTAGGCATTGGAGGCACTATCTTTTACATCAGGAGTTTGTCCTATACTCCGACCACGAAGCATTGAGGTACCTTCATTCACAAAAGAAGCTTAACTCGCATCATAGTCGTTGGGTCGAGTATCTCTAGCAGTTCACCTTTGTGCTGAAACATAAGGCTGGAGTGGAGAACAAGGTGGCTGATGCCTTGAGTCGGCGAGCATGTTTGCTTACCACCATGAGTGCCGAGGTCATTGGGTTAGAGAAGATGAAGGAGGCCTATGTTGATTGTCTTGACTTTGGTCAGATTTTTACCACCCTCCAGGCCGGACCCTCGAGAGACCTTGATGAGTATGTGCTTCAGGAGGGTTACCTCTTTCGAGGTAGCAGGCTATGTGTTCCCCGAACTTCGGTTCGAGATTTCTTAGTGTGGGAACTACATGCGGGAGGTCTAGACCACTTTGGTCGGAACAAGACTATTGAGGTAGTGGAGCATCGATTTTATTGGCCGAGCTTGAAGCGCGATGTTGCTAACATCGTGGCTCAGTGCCGTACATGTGCTACGGCCAAGATGAAAAAGCAAAGCTCGGGCCTTTATACGCCTCTACCCGTGCCTGATGCCCCGTGGCAGGATGTTAGCATGGACTTTGTTTTGGGACTGCCACGTATCTCCAGGAAGCATGATTCGGTCTATGTGGTGGTTGACCGTTTCTCGAAGATGGCCCTCTTTATTCCTTGCTCGAAGACTTCGGATGCTTCGAGGGTAGCCCGCCTCTTCCTTACGCATGTGGTGTGCAAGTTCGGGTTGCCTCACACTATAGTGTCTGACCGTGATGTTAGATTCACTTCCTACTTTTGGAAGACACTATGGCATATGATGGGTACTCACCTCAAGTTTTCCACTGCATATCATCCCCAGACAGATGGTCAGACCGAGGTGGTCAATAGGAGTCTGGGAGATCTTTTGAGGTGTCTAGTCAGGGACCGCATTGGGGATTGGGATCTCATTTTACCCATGGCTGAGTTTGCATACAATGATTCGGTGAATATGTCTACCAGCATGAGTCCATTTGAAATTGTCACAGGTCGTAGGCCTAGGAAACCCATTGACCTTGTCCCCATGCCTATCCATGCTAGAGTGTCGAAGTCGGCCGAGTCGTTTGCTAGGCACATTAGGAGTTTGCATGACGACATCCGTCGTCACATTGAGGCCAGCAATGCACGGTACAAGGAGTTAGCCTATGCCCACCGACACCACCGAGAGTTCCACGAGGGCGAATACGTCATGATCAGGGTAAGACCTGACCGGTTTCCCTCTGGAACCGTTAAGAAGTTGCAAGCTCGCGGAGCCGGTCCCTTTAGAGTGTTGAAACGCGTTGGATCCAATGCGTATGTTGTGGACCTGCCCAAGGAATATGGTATAAGCGCTACCTTCAATGTATCGGATCTTGTTGCATATAGGGACCCAGCGGTGATCCCTAGTGAGCCTTTTGAGCCATATCCTCCCCTTGAGAGTGATCCCACACCTGAGTGTCCACTTCCACCTCCAGCCCCTTTTTCACGGCAGCGTGAGCATATAGATCGTATACTGGACGAGCAAGTGACAGTTACCAGGAGTGGATCTTACCTGCGCTACCTAGTGCGATGGAGAGGACGGCCCGCTACTGAGGACACATGGATCACACATGATGAGTTGCAGCAAATCGATCCGGACCTTTTGGAGCGATACAAGAGCGATGCAGACCCTTACTCGACATGGTCGAGTTTCTCCCACCCGGGGAGAATTGGTGCGGACACCCGAGCAGTTGAGCGGTGCGATACGCCGAGCCACCGGTACCGCACACGGAGCACGACTCGAGCCACCTCAGCATCTATTTGGCTCGGAGATAGCCTGGAGACGCCCCTGAGTCCCGGCATTTATCATATTTAGTTAGACTTTATGTGTGTGTAATTTGTGTTTATTTCATTGTATGCGGTTTGCTATTTTGATCGTAAGAGGGGCTTGTGTGCAATTTGGACCCCGTGGGTGCCACGGGCCCCCCAGGCCCCATGCCATTGGGCCACCTCAGCCAAGGGCCCCATGTGGGGTCAGTCAACATGTCAAATGGAGGCTTCTAGATAGGTGGGCCAAGTGGGGGACAAGTGGCTTGGAAAGTCAAAGTTGGCCACCCACCCCCACCTACCAAGTCCACCTTCTACTCCTTGGTCCAAGGGCCGCCCCCCCCCTTAAATTTTTTAATGTATTTTGTGTTTGTGTGTCACACTCCATCCAGGCCACCCATTCCCATCCCCTAGATCCAACGGTGGACATTGGATGTGAGATGTAACACATAAATACTTGTAATTTCCCATTTTCTAGAATTAATGCCATTTGACATGGAAGAAAACCTTGAAGCTCCAGCCTTGGTGCGCCCCCTCCTCCTCTCCCTCTTCCCCTTGAAGCTGTGAAGGCTTCCTTCAGGTGGTGAGACTCCACCCTATCAGTTCCGGTCGCCGCCGCCGCCGCCACGAGCCGGCACCGCACCGCCATCGCCATCAACGGAGTTCTGCCCGCGTAGTACCACAACAGCTTGCTCGATATTCACAGGTCTTCCCCGAGCTCATTTGGCTACCAAATTTGGAGGCGTTGTTCCTGGGATGTTCCTCTCCACCCACAAAAATCATGCCAGCCTTCAGATCACTTTTTCTAATTTTTTATTTTCGTCCACGCTTCCATTTCAGTTCTGCCAGAGTTCTGTCCAGGTTCACCTCCGTCCTGTGTTTTATGTCTTAGAGCCACTTTTTGATTTCTTCTAGTTCACCCAATTTTACTGGGGGTTCCACCCATCCACCCCTTCATCCAAAATTTTTCTAAATTTTTGATTCGCCCATCTCATATTTTTTAAAATTCGTTCTCAGACCCATCTACAGTTCTATCCACCTGTTCCCAGATCCGACCACCAGTCACCCCACAAATCATAACAAATAGCTTCCACTTTCAAATCCAATTCTAAAAATAGTCCCCGTTCCGTGGTTTGATTCCATACAACTCCTAAGAAGAGCTCAAGAGCTTAATCGGAGGTTTACTAGGCGGTCAATGGTGGTTCTTAGACAAGTACCCTGCAGATCTGAGATTTCGGTTACTGTACAATAGGGGATTGTAAATTCAATAAAGTTCTGATCCGACCAGATCCAGCAGATCTCTCTGGGTCTAGATCGAAGCATTTGAAGAGAGCTTTCCAACGATAGCTCATGCGTCCCAATCCGACGTCGGGATTGCTCGCAGCGGCCGTTTTCGCCGGAGCGCGCGCCGGAAGACAGCAACCAAAATCCGTGGACAGCTAGTTCATCAATTGGGGATCGGGGCCGATCGACCCCCGATCGGTGTTCCCGGCCGACCGCCGTCCGTGGAGGCGCGCCACCAGGGGTCCCCATCATAGTGGGTCCCACCCCACAGATCCGGAGGACAGCGCCATCCGTGGGCCCCGCAGGCCCGCAGAACCCGCCGTTCGGAAAGCACGAAAACGCGGAGTTCGGCACCACCGGGCAACATCAAGATGCTGCCCGTCAAACCGAGTTGCGTGATTCCCGGTCTCCACATGTGACCTTTTACCTCCTGCGTGGAGTGGGTCAAATCTTTGTATTGCTGTGATATTGTTTAACCGGGAGTCCGTGATTCGGCCGGGGTTGTCTTCGCCACGCCGGGTGCGTGGAGGTAAAGGTCTTAACTCCTTGGCGTTACATTGCTTAGCTAGTATACGGTCTTAGGCCGCTGCCGAGAGTGTAGGTACTAGCCTGTGTGTCCATGTCACCGCTGTGAGAGTGAGAGTGACCCGTCTCGTGACTCGATCCGAGTCCGAAAGTTGAGTCGGACTACCCTTGACCTCCGCCGGTTCCTTAACCGCGCACGGTCCGCGCTTTCCCTCGCTTGGGACGACGAGTGAGCTTCCACTTCTGTTAGTGACGTTTTGCCACTAGGAGCTCGTAGTGTCGGGCTTAGTGTCTCCCTGGTGTGTGCTGCTAGTCGCGTCTTCATCTAGAGTCCGAGGGTGGCACCTAATAGTGTCGTCTCCCGTGTCCGTCCCGCATCAGTTTCGTATCAGAGCGAGTTGAGTCTAGGGTAGTCGTTCCATATGTCTTGCATAGTATAAGTCGAGTCTAGGATCATCATTTCAAAACAAAAAAAAAAAGTGTTTTCAAAATGCATTTCACCCAATAGCTCGGTATATTAAAAGGCGTTGCCCGAACATTAGGTTATGCCTATCGGGAGGGTAGCGTACTTGCGCGAGTGATCTTCGGATCGCTTATCTCCGCCTCGTACCGGATATTGGTTAGGTCTAAGTGCATCATCTAGTGGGTGTTTGCATTAGTCGGTGTCTTCTAGGTCGTGTGTCTTTGCATGCCCACCCGTCGAGGTACCCAATACTCGCCACCACCACCTATGGCGGACTCTTGGGCCCGTAGCTCCGATGGGTCCTCGACGGCCGAGATGTTCCGAGCCATTATGGAACGTCTTGACACACGTATGGATGGCATAGGAACGCGTCTAGAAGGGCGGATGAAAGCCCTCGAGGATCGGGCCGAGAGTTCGGATCAGTCCATCCAGGGCTTAGTTGGGAGGATTACCATCCTAGAGAGGGGCCCAGTAGCGGCGCAACCCGCGCCGACGAATGGCCAATGGGAGCCGGTTCAGCAACCTGATGTACCAAGAGCTCAGGCGGAGAATGTTGGGGTTCAACAGGTGCATGTGGTGGATGATTATGCATCTGATAATGATCAATGGGGTAACGGTCGTCGTCATCAACGACGGAATCGTGATTATGAGGATGACGACCGCATTCTTAGGGGTGTGCGTGCGGACCCTCCCACTTTTAGCGGGTCCTTGGACCCTAGGGTGTATTTAGATTGGGAGGCCGACATGGACTAGTACTTCGAGTGGTTTGAGATGACGGACCACCGAAGAGTCCGATACGCAAAGATGATGCTGCAAGGGCAGGCCCAAACTTATTGGATCAATGTGGAGAGCCTGCTCAACCAGCGACGTCAACCCCAGATCGGTACTTGGGATGATATGAAAACCAAGTTGAGGGAGAAGTACCTTCCCGCCTCATATCGCCAACGTCTCATAGACAAGTGGTAAAGCATCTCCCAAGGGAACCGATCCGTGACCAAGTACACCGCCGAGTTCGATGAGTATTACTTACGGTGTGGGGTCACGGAAGAGAGCACCATGACTATATCCCGCTTTCGAAGAGGTTTGCGGCCCAATTATCAATATGAACTCTTTCGCCGCAATGCAACCACTTTGGAGCAGGCATATCAGATCGCTCTCGAATTGGAGCAGTTCGAGGCCGAGTTCGAGTCACCCCATCGGTTGGGCTTTTTTCCCCTTCGTAGTGTCGAGCCCCGTGGCTCATCTGGCACGTATCCGAGGGCCCCCATGGCTCGACCTCAGGAGCCCGCTCGTCCCGAGCCGTTTGCTCTTAGGCCTCATCCTCCACCCCCGAGGGACCTTCCTCGTCCCCAGCATCTTACAGCCCCACCCATAGCCCGTCCACCAGCACCCGCACCTCCTGCACGTCCTTTGTTGCCTACGCCTCCTATCCGTCGGGAGGATAAAGGTAAAGGACCTATGATTGGGGAGCCTAGTGGATCACGGCAGCAGTGTTATCGCTGCAATGGGTTTGGCCATTTCGCCAACCAGTGTCCCACCCGCCCATCTCTTCACATTGGGGACACACAGACCGAGGATACCACCCCTACGGGCCTCGAGTTAGTCAACTATGAGGCAGATGAAGAGCTAGCTGACGAGTACTATGAGATGGGAGGTGAGGCCCAGGATGCCCAGCATTCGGACGATACCCACGTGGGGGTCGTCAGATGTATCCTCACCCAGCCACAGGTCAGTGATGACTAGCGACGGACTACTATCCTTCATGTATTCTGTAGGCTAGGAAAGCAAATTTGTAAGGTGGTCATCGATAGCGGGAGTTGTATCAATGCAATCTCCACGAACGCTGTCACTCATCTTTGTCTCACACCCGTAGACCACCCTTGCCCCTATCAGGTATCATGGGTGGATACCACTTCCATTTCGGTCAGGCTGCGATGCTTGGTCCCGCTGCAGCTCCACTCCTACCGTGACCAGATCTGGTGTGATGTTCTCCCCATGGAAGTGGGCAGTATCATTCTTGGTAGGCCGTGGTTATTTGACCGGGATGCCACGCTCCATGGCCGGTCGAACACCTGTACCTTCGACCACACAGGCCAGCGGGTCACCCTCCAACCCGTTCGGCCCAGGAGCCCATCAGTCAGGGGTCCTACTTGCCCTAGTACTCCGAAGCCTTCCGTTCCCGGGCCTAGTACCCCATCCCCAGCTCGGGCTATGAACGTTACCTCTGGCCCAGGAGAGCCCTTGACGAGGAGATTGATGATGATTAGCTCCTGGGAAATGGAGCAGGAGCTTAGTCAGGGCTGTCCGGTGTTTGCCATTACGGTCCGAGAGGTCGAGCGGGACTCCGAGGGTGAGCTCCCACCCAAGGTTGTTCCCATTCTGTAGGAGTATGCTGATGTCTTTCCCGATGAGCTTCCCGAGGGACTCCCACCTATGCGGGATATTCAGCATGCCATCGACCTTGTTCCGGGCTGTTCTTTGCCCAACCTTCCTCATTATCGCATGAGTCCCACGGAGCATGCCGAGCTTAAACAGCAGGTCGATGAGTTAGTGCAGAGAGGGTCTGTTCGGGACAGCATGAGTCCATGTGCTGTGCCCGCGTTACTCACCCCGAAGAAGGATGGCATGCGGAGAATGTGCATTGATAGTCGTGCCATCAACAAAATCACCCTGAAGTACAGGTTCCCTATTCCCCGCCTGGATGACATGCTAGACATGATGGCAGGTGCCACTATCTTTTCGAAGATCGATCTTAAGAGTGGCTACCATCAGGTGAGGATTAGGCCAGGTGATGAGTGGAAGACCGCTTTCAAGACCAAGGACGGTCTATATGAGTGGTTGGTCATGCCTTTTGGGTTGACCAATGCCCCTAGCACTTTCATGTGGCTCATGACTCAGGTCCTTTGACCTTTCATTGGAGTCTTTGTAGTGGTGTATTTTGATGATATCCTTATCTATAGTCGCACCACAGGGGACCACTTAGACCACCTTCGGCAGGTCTGTCTGCTTCTTCGGCGAGAGCAGCTATTTGCGAACCCACAGAAGTGTGCTTTCATGACACCTCAGCTTACCTTATTGGGCTTCATTGTGTCTACTACTGGGGTCTCCGCCGATCCGGAGAAGGTCCGGGCCATTGTTGAGTGGCCGGAACCCCGTACGGTTCATGATGTCCGCAGCTTTCATGGCCTTGCGACGTTCTACCGTCGCTTCATCCGCGGATTTAGCTCCGTCACCGCCCCGATCACGGATTGCATCCGGAAGGGCACATTTGTATGGACGAAGGCCGCATCTGCCGCCTTCAAGGACATCAAGGAGCGCATGACCCAGACACCTATCCTTCGATTGCCTGATTTCTCGAAGGTGTTTGAGGTCTCTTGTGATGCGTCGGGTGTTGGGATTGGAGGAGTTTTGAGTCAGGAGTCCCACCCGATCGCATATTTCAGCGAGAAGCTGAATGATGCGAAACTGTGATATTCCACATATGATAAAGAATTCTACGCAGTTGTTCATGCTCTCAGGCATTGGAGGCACTATCTTTTACATCAGGAGTTTGTCCTATACTCCGACCACGAAGCATTGAGGTCCCTTCATTCGCAAAAGAAGCTTAACTCGCGTCATAGTCGTTGGGTCGAGTATCTCCAGCAGTCCACCTTTGTGTTGAAACATAAGGCTGGAGTGGAGAACAAGGTGGCTGATGCCTTGAGTCGGCGAGCATGTTTGCTTACCACCATGAGTGCCGAGGTCATAGGGTTAGAGAAGATGAAGGAGGCCTATGTTAATTGTCCTGACTTTGGTCAAATTTTTACCACCCTCCAGGCCGGACCCTCGAGAGACCTTGATGAGTATGTGCTTCAGGAGGGTTACCTCTTTCGAGGTAGCAGGCTATGTGTTCCCCGAACTTCGGTTCGAGATTTCTTAGTGTGGGAACTACATGCGGGAGGTCTAGCCGGCCACTTTGGTCGGAACAAGACTATTGAGGCAGTGGAGCATCGATTTTATTGGCCGAGCTTGAAGCGCGATGTTGCTAACATCGTGGCTCAGTGCCGTACATGTGCTACGGCCAAGATGAAGAAGCAAAGCTCGGGCCTTTATATGCCTCTACCCGTGCCTGATGCCCCGTGGCAGGATGTTAGCATGGACTTTGTTTTGGGACTGCCACGTACCTCCAGGAAGCATGATTCGGTCTATGTGGTGGTTGACTGTTTCTCGAAGATGGCCCTCTTTATTCCTTGCTCGAAGACTTCGGATGCTTCGAGGGTAGCCCGCCTCTTCCTTACGCATGTGGTGTGCAAGTTCGGGTTGCCTCGCACTATAGTGTCTGACCGTGATGTTAGATTCACTTCCTACTTTTGGAAGACACTATGGCATATGATGGGTACTCACCTCAAGTTTTCCACTGCATATCATCCCCAAACAGATGGTCAGACCGAGGTGGTCAACAGGAGTCTGGGAGATCTTTTGAGGTGTCTAGTCAGGGACCGCATTGGGGATTGGGATCTCATTTTACCCATGGCTGAGTTTGCATACAATGATTCGGTGAATAGGTCTGCCGACATGAGTCCATTTGAAATTGTCACAGGTCGTAGGCCTAGGAAACCCATTGACCTTGTCCTCATGCCTATCCATGCTAGAGTGTCGGAGTCGGCCGAGTCGTTTGCTAGGCACGTTAGGAGTTTGCATGACGACATCCGTCGTCACATTGAGGCCAGCAATGCACGGTACAAGGAGTTAGCCGATGCCCATCGACACCACCGAGAGTTCCACGAGGGCGAATACGTCATGATCAGGGTAAGACCTGAACGGTTTCCCTCTGGAACCGTTAAGAAGTTGCAAGCTCGCGGAGCCGGTCCCTTTTGAGTGTTGAAACGCGTTGGATCCAATGCGTATGTTGTGGACCTGCCCGAGGAATATGGTATAAGCTCTACCTTCAATGTATCGGATCTTGTTGCATATAGGGACCCATCGGTGATCCCTAGTGAGCCTTTTGAGCCATCTCCTCCCCTTGAGAGTGATCCCACACCTGAGTGTCCACTTCCACCTCTAGCCCCTTTTTCACGGCAGCGTGAGCATATAGATCGTAGACTGGACGAGCAAGTGACAGTTACCAGGAGTGGATCTTACCCGCGCTACCTAGTGCGATGGAGAGGATGGCCCGCTACTGAGGAGACATGGATCACACATGGCGAGTTGCAGCAGATCGATCCGGACCTTTTGGAGCGATATAGGAGTGATGCAGACCCTTACTCGACAGGTTCGAGTTTCTCCCACCCGGGGAGAATTGGTGCGGACACCCGAGCAGTTGAGTGGCGCGATACGCCGAGCCACCGGTACCGCACATAGAGCACAACTCGAGCCACCTCAGCATCTATTTGGCTCGGAGACAGCCTGGAGACGCCCCCCTGAGTCCCGACATTTATCATATTTAGTTAGACTTTATGTGTGTGTAATTTGTGTTTATTTCATTGTATGCGGTTTGCTATTTTGATCGTAAGAGGGGCTTATGTGCAATTTGGACCCCGTGAGCCCCACAGGCCCCCCAGGCCCCATCCCATTGGGCCACCTCAGCCAAGGGCCCCATGTGGGGTCAGTCAACATGTCAAATGGAGGCTTCTAGATAGGTGGGCCAAGTGGGGGACAAGTGGCTTGGAAAGTCCAAGTTGGCCACCCACCCCCACCTACCAAGTCCACCTTCTACTCCTTGGTCTAAGGGCCGCCCCCACCTTAAATTTTTTAATGTATTTTGTGTGTGTGTGTCACAGTCCATCTAGGCCACCCATTCCCATCCCCTAGATCCAATGGTGGACATTGGATGTGAGATGTAACACATAAATACTTGTAATTTCCCATTTTCTAGAATTAATGCCATTTGAATTGGAAGAAAACCTTGAAGCTCCAGCCTTGGTGCGCCCCCTCCTCCTCTCCCTCTTCCCCTTGAATCTGTGAAGGCTTCCTTCAGGTGGTGAGACTCCACCCAATCAGTTCCGGTCGCCGCCGCCGCCGCCACGAGCCGCCACCGCACCGCCATCGCCATCAACGGAGTTCTGCCCGCGCAGTACCACAGCAGCTTGCTCGAAATTCACAGGTCTTCCCTGAGCTCATTTGGCTACCAAATTTGGAGGAGTTGTTCTTGGGATGTTCCTCTCCACCTAAAAACATCAGGCCATCATTCAGATCACGTTTGCTAATTTTTGATTTTCGTCCACTCTTCCATTTCAGTTCTGCCAGAGTTCTGTCCAGGTTCACCTCCAACCTGTGTTTTATGTCTTAGAGCCACTTTTTCATTTCTTCTAGTTCGCCCAATTTTACTGAGGGTTCCACCCATCCACCCCTTCATCCACTATTTTTTTAAATTTTTGATTCGCCCATCTCATATTATCTAAAATTCGTTCTCAGACCCATCTACAGTTCTGTCCACCTGTTCCCAGATCCGACCACCAGTCACCCCAAAAATCATAACAAATCGCTTCCATCTCCAAATCCAATTCTAAAACTAGTCCCAGTTCCGTGGTTTGATTCCCTACAACTCCTAAGAAGAGCTCAAGAGCTGAACGGAGGTTTACTAGGCGGTCAATGGTGGTTCTCAGACAAGTACCCTACAGATCTGAGATTTCGGTTACTGTACAACAGGGGCTTGTAAATTCAATAAAGTTCTGATCTGACAAGATCCAGAAGATCTCTCTAGGTCTAGATCGAAGCATTTGAAGAGAACTTTCCAACGATAGCTCATGCGTCCCGATCCGACATCGGGATTGCTCGCAGCGGCCGTTTTCGCCGGAGCGTGCGCCGGAAGACAACAACCAAAATCCGTGGACAGCTAGTTCATCAATTGGGGATCGGGGCCGATCGACCCCCGATCGGTGTTCCCGGCCGACCGCCGTCCGTGGAGGCGCGCCACCAGGGGTCCCCATCATAGTGGGTCCCACCCCATAGATCCGGAGGACAGCGCCATCCGTGGGCCCCGCGGGCCCGCAGAACCCGCCGTTCGGAAAGCACGAAAACGCAGAGTTCGGCACCGCCGGGCGACATCAAGATGCTGCCCGTCAACCCGAGTTGCGTGATTCCCGGGCTCCACATGTGACCTTTTACCTCCCTGCGTGGAGTGGGTCAAATCTTTGTATTGCTGTGATATTGTTTAACCGGGAGTCCGTGATTCGGCCGGGGTTGTCTTCGCCACGCCGGGTGCGTGGAGGTAAAGGTCTTAACTCCTTGGCGTTACATTGCTTAGCTAGTATACGGTCTTAGGCCGCTGCAGAGAGTGTAGGTACTAGCCCGTGTGTCCATGTCACCGTTGTGAGAGTGAGAGTGACCCGTCCCGTGACTCGATCTGAGTCCGGAAGTTGAGTCGGACTACCCTTGACCTCCGCCGGTTCCTTAACCGCGCACGGTCCGCGCTTTCCCTCGCTTGGGACGACGAGTGAGCTTCCACTTCTGTTAGCGACGTTTTACCAGTAGGAGCTCGTAGTGTCGGGCTTAGTGTCTCCCTGGTGTGTGCTGCTGGTCGCGTCTTCTTCTAGAGTCCGAGGGTGGCACCTAATAGTGTCGTCTCCCGTGTCCATCCCGCATCATTTAGCTTTCTTTTGCTGGTGCTGTGATGGTTTTTGTGTAGTCCTGGCATTCATTTTATTAGAAACATTGTTATTTTTCTGCCAGTGCCTTGGCCAATGAGTGTACTGGAAGTTGTGGCCCAAATTGTTCCTAGGCTGACCATAGAACACCTGTTGACTAGGACTCCATGTCCTAAAGTGACCATCCCATCTCCTAGCTGGCTGAGATCTATAGGGCTGAGTGGGGAAATTCTGATACCTAGACCTCATATACACAGGATTCCACCCAAACCTATTAAGTGGTTGTGAGTGAATGTGATGATAGACTTGGGCTCGAGGAAAATAGGGATGTGCAAACTGGTTCCTAGCTACACTTGGTCTCCCTGCCACCTTTGACCCTTTAGGTTTCTGCACTGACTTATATTGGGTCTTTTTCTGAGCAGTTGATGGTGGTGGAGACTTAACAGCCTTGGACTGGGGCTTTGATGTGCTAGCTGGCTAATCCCTAACCTTGGACTTACCCTTGGAAGAAGAGCATGCAGCTCTAGGCTCTACAACTTTCTGCTTTCCCTTGTCCTTAGCACTGGACACTTTTGATCTTACATTTTTGGAAGCAGATTTTTCCTTGACCATTTTTATGAGTGGTCCTTTATTCTTTTCTCCTACGAATGAAATGGTTTTCAGTTCAAAACTCTTTTTAGTTGAGGGATTAAAACCGAGACCCTCCTTTCTGAAGTTAACTTTTGACCCTAGCAAGGCATTAAGATTTTCTGTTCCTTGGGTCATGCTTTCAATGATTTTCTTTTTGTCAGAATTTTCATTTTCCAGATTTTCAATAGTTTTCTTCAATTCAGCATTCACTGACAAGATGGCTTCATATTTTTCAGTTGAAATCTTTATTTCATTTTCAAATTTCTGAATTGACAATTTCAACTCATCAATGACATTTTTCAGCAATTCATTTTTTTTCCTACAATCAATCAAAACATGCTTTAATTCATCAAAATTAGAACATGCACTTTTCAATCTGTCATTCTCTGATTGTAAACATGCAACTTTATCAGAAAGTGTTTTATCATTAACCAGAGAATTGATTTTCTTCTTCAAGTGTCTGTTTTCCTTCCTAATATCATTCACTTTATCTAACAGTTCTCCATAAGCATCTTCCCAATCAGAAATAGTATAATGTTCGAAACGGGATGATACCTGATCAGACTCTTCTTCTTCTTCTCCATTCCTGGCCATCAAGCAGATGTCCTTTTCTTATTTCTCACTATCTGAGGAAGTGCTCAGCGTGCCTTCTTCCTTATCACTCCATGTACTGACCATGGCCTTTCCCTTTGGCGCTTTCTTCCATGGTCTTCCTTTCATTTTCTGTATCTCTGGACAATCAGCCTTCATATGGCCAGTCTTCCTGCAATGATAACAAGCATTAGCATCAGATTTTTCAGCAGAGTTAAATTTATACCTATTTTGCTTCCTGCTGTGGTGTCTTATGTAGAAATTCTTCCCTTATCTTCTAAGAAATCTTCTGAACTCTTTTATGATCATAGCTATTTCATCCTTTTCAAGGTCCGATCTAGATAGACTCCGATCACTGGATGATCTAGTGCTGCTGGACTGTTTTGAGCAACTATGCTTGGCCTTCAGAGCAATAGGCTTCTTGTATTCAAGATCTTCAGCTTGTAGAAGATTCATCTCGTACGCCATCAAAGAGCCTATCAGCTCATTTGGTTTCATCTTTTGTAAATCTCTTGACTCCTCAATCATAATCGCTTTGGTATGCCACATCGGAGTCAGCGATCGAAGGATCTTCCTCACAACTTCATGATGGGTATAACTTTTTCCCAGATTTCCTAGACCATTTGTTATAATGGTCAGACGAGCATACATTTCGGTCACTATCTCACAAGGCTTCATCCGAAATGCTTCATACTTTGACACTAGCATATTTGCCCGCGTCTCTCTCACTTGAGACGTTCCCTCATAAATGACTTCAGGGGTATCCCACATCTCCTTTGCCGTCTTGCAGGATGACACTCTATCAAATTCAGTGGGATGGAGTGCACACTGAATGGCATTGATGGCGCTCCAATTCAGAGTAGATTTCTGAATTTCATCTTTAGTCCACACTTCCTCATTCTCATGTGTCTCATAGGGACCTTTGCTTATAATCTTCCAGATCTCGTAATCTTTGGCTCTGAGGAAGACTGGCATCCGATTCTTCCAATATGGGTAGTTGGATCCGTCGAAGAATGGTGGCTTTGTAGTGGACTGTCCCTCTGCTATTAACCCTCTAGCTTCCATGGCCGTTCCTCTTTAGGATGTTAGTCTTGCACAAAGAGTTAGGCTCTGATACCAATTGTTGAGACGCTAAAGGTGATCTAGAGGGGGGTGAATAGATCAGTCACTCGATAAAAACAACTACAGCAGATTCAGGTGCAGAATGAGAACTTCTGCTAAACAGATAGAGCGCACAAAGCAAAGACCAACCAGAATAGATGAAGAGCCGTCCTAAACAATCATCTACTGCGCAAAGAACAAGATAAAGAGGCAATGCAAACCATAAAGCAATCACACAGTAGACAGGAGTTTTTAGGTGGTTCGGTCCTCCAGACCTACGTCCACCCCACACTCAAACCCAAGTGTGGCTTACTGCTGCAACAGAGCTTGCGTCCGCTGGGCCTTACAGCTTAGCCTACAACCGCTAAGCCTCACAGCTTGCTGTCCGAGGTATCCACCTCGCCCGCTGAGCAACACAACTTGCTGTCTAGAGAACCACGTTCTCTGCAACGCTGGGGATTACAGCTTGCCCGTCCAGTGGAATCCTCCACTGCAACCTCTGGGGATTACAGCTTACCCGTCCAGTGGAATCCTCCACTGCAAACCCGCTGACACACAGCTTGATGAAACATTTTAGAAATCAAAACAAAAACAAACGAAAAGCAAAATGTATACCTGCAGGGAATGAAGCTCAAACAAGCGAGCAAACTCAGATCTAGTTTTGAACCAAAGATCTGAGGAACAAATCTCTCTCAACTCTTCTCTCTCTCAACTCTCTTTCTTTTCTCTTCTTCTGAATCGAACGGGCTCCCTGCTCTTCTACTTTTCCTTCAAGCCTTCTGTATATTCGATCAGTCTTCTTTAGATGGAAGAAGCTTGGTATATATAGCAGCAGCTAGGGCGTGTGTCCTCCACATTTCCCGCGCAGAGGCCTCAGTCCACGTGGCAGCATTTCAGGCTTGCTACTGTACACGTGTCACAATCTGGGCACCTCATCCATCCTTGGATCACGTGCCTTCATTAAGCTTCACGAAGAGTACATGTCAATAAGTCAGATAGAGTTATCAGTTTAAGACTGAAAGCTTGTACAGACTTTATGAAGGCAACGCTAAAGCATGTACAGACTTTACGTATGCAAGGCTATGGCATGTACAGACTTTGTGAATGCAAAGCTAAAGCATGTACAGACTTCACTTATGCAAGCGAAGCAGTGCATGGCTGTACAGACTTTGTGTATCACTGACATGCCATTAGCGTGCAGACTCGATGAGCATGCATATATAAAAGTATGTACAACAAGAATGAATGCACAATGGCTGTATGGACTTTGCGTTCTGAACAATGTACATACTTGCCACCTGAAGTGTGTACAGACTTCACCGATGCAAGGCTATGAACATTACAACTAGATGCACTGACATGCCAAATGAATGTGCAGACTTGCTGGTGTGTAATACAATATGCATATTTCAAAGTATGTACATTGAAGATGAGTGCCCTGACATGCCAAACGAATGTGTAGACTTCGCATGCAGCAATGTGCAGACTCACTCAAATGATGCACGAACACAACAGCAGGTAATGTGTAGACTCTGCTTTGAACGATGCACAATATATAGACTTGAACGCGTGCAAGCAGTGTATAGACTTTGAATGTTGCAGACTGGGCAAACTCTGTACAGACTTTGTGTGCCTGAAACAGGGCAATGTACAGACTTGCCACCAATGTACAGACTTGCTAAGATAATGCATAGACATAACAGAAGAATGTGCAGACTTGAAGTGAATGCATGGACTATGCACAACGAATGTATAGACTTGGTGGAAGTGATAAAACAGTGAGCGTAGATAAAGATGAGGAATGTATAGACTTGCTCAGTTCAGCAGCATGAAGCAAGGCAACGTATGGACTTGCCGATGTACAGACTTGCCGATGTACGCTAATGCACAAAGGCTTGGTCCGATGTACAGACTTGCCGATGTACAGACTTAGTGCATGAAGCAAAGCAATGTATGGACTTCGAACATGTGTAATGCAGCGATGTATAGACTTACCCAAGACATCATGAGCAACTAGACGATGTACAAACTTGATATGGATGAAGCACACGATGCAGCTAGACTCTGTACAAACTTATCAATGTGTAGACTTACACATATGCATGAACAAATGAAATGTGCAAATGTTGTACAGACTTAGACTTGAGCTAAGCAAGGGCTGTACAGACTTTTCATGCGAGAAGCACACGATGTATAGACTCTGTAGCAAGGAATGTACAGACTTAATGAACGAACTGTGCACATGTATGAAGAGCACTGTGTAGACTTGTGTGTGCATGCTGCAATGAAATGAATGCACCTATACAGTGAACAAATGCAATGTATGCTAAACACAAAGACTGGCTCACTGTGTTGCTATCATCAAAACAAAATAGCATATGCTTGTGCATAAGGGGCACAACAGAGGGATCTCCTACCTTGCATGCAATGTAAAGGGCCCAAAGAAGGATAATGAAATGAAATGAAATGAGTAATGCAATGTGTTAACTAAACTAATGCAAATGCAAGGATTCACTATATGAATGCAAGAATGATGAATTTTTTTTTATATATGGAAAACCTCATAAGGGCACTCTAACTCCAAGGTACTTCGTGGTACAACCCGTCCGGAGTCTGTGAGGGAATCCACGGGTGCGAGGACTTATGGAGGTGTTAGAAATAGAATTTCAAGTCCAAAGAGATGGAATGCTCAATGGAGTGTCCATCCCAATCCAAGAGGGGTGTAAAGATCCTAATGCCCTTAAGAAGGGGAAAAAGATGAGAAGAGAAAGCTTGTTTTTCTTTTTTTTTCAAGATGAGCTTTTTTTTTCTTTTTTTTTCAAGATGTAAATGCAAACTAAAAAAATGAAAAGCAAGTAAAAATGAGAGACAAGTGATATGTATGCAAGACAATTAATCAACTAAATGCACAAGACATGAGAATAAATATAACTATGATGATGACCTGATAGCATAAAGAATTTTTTCCATTTTTCCATTTTTTTCTTTTTTTTTTCAGATTTTTTTAATTTTCAAAAAGAGATATAAAGCAAAGATAACTATCATCTAAAAATATCAAATAAGATGCAAAATTATTGCAAAGTGACATCTAAAATCATGATTTTAGAGTTTTCTAAATTTTTGATTTTTTAAAATTTTTCAGAATTTTTTAGAATTTTTCAGAATTTCACAAAACATGACCTTTTCTTACGTATACTGACCTTTAGTGACGCTTAAATTTCTCAAAATTTTTGATTTTCAGCTTTCAGTGACAGATTATTTCCTAGGAATATGCAGGTCTGAATTTCTGTAATTTTTTGATTTTTTTAATTTTTACTATAAAATAAAAAAAAAGAAAAATAAGTAAAACTATATACAAATCATACACAAGGAATTTCCCAACATAAACAATAATTTCCTCCCTAGCAATGACGTCAAAAATTGATACGGACCGACTAGTGTCGTTAACAAAGTTGTGCCACAATTTTAAAATATTCGCACTCACTCATTTTTAAATATTGAAAAATCAAATATATAGTGGTAAGTGGAGTCGATCCGACGATGAGGAAAAATTTTTATTTGAATGAGTTGGGAAAACATCCTTATGCTTTTGAAAATCAACTTTTGAGTGAGATTAATCTAAGAAAAAATAAATTGCATAAAAATAAACTAAAGAATATGAGAGGGGTGAAGAAGAGAAAATTGGAAGAGATAGAGAGATGAAAGACCACAATTTGCAAAGATGACTTTTATTATTATGAAACTGGAATGTACAACTTATGTAGAAAAATAAAAATTACAACTTGCATAAATAAAGAGAAAAGGGGTGAAAATTGTAGCCAAGATATGAAGAACAACGTCGCCTCCTTGCCTAGTCTTGAGTGAAGATCGCTCCGCCTTGGATATCGACGTCATGAGAGGACCGATTGGAAGAACATCCGCCATAGGGATGTGAGAGGAAAATATCATAGAAGGAGAGAAGAAGAAATTATTGTGCAGAAATGTGTGAATATGTATTTGTAAAGAGAAGAAGAAAGATAGAAGAAAGGGATCGGTGATGAAAACTCAGTGAAAATAAAAAGAAGAAAATAGAGATATATTGAGAAGGAGATAGCTTAAAATCTAGAGGGAATTAGAAAAAGTGAAAAATAACAAAGTTGTAGAGAAAGAAGAGACAAAAAATATTGATGAAGAACTCAGAGTTTAAAAATGAGAGGAAGATGGAGAAAGACGTAGATGAATAGAGATAGGTCACGGATGAATGGTGCAGAAAAACACACGATAAAACATTAGAAAATTGAGAATATCTTTTAAACCAAGAAGAATTAGAAGAAGGTAAAAAAAGCAAAGTTGTACATCATGAAGAGACACAGAAGTTTTGTGAATAACACATATTAAAAAAAGGATTAAAAGAAGGTGAAAATTGAGAAAACTAGAGTTATGTAAAACGGATGAACAGTAGAAATCAAAAAATAGAGCTTTGAAAATCAGGAAATAACTTTGAGAATAGGAAGAATTAGAGGAATTAGAAGAAAAAGATGTAGATCATTAAAAATTGAAGAACTTTGATGAAGACAACAACTTGACAAAAGGAGAGGAAGATGGGGAAAATTGAAGAAAACCAGAAGGTAGAGAAAACGGATGAACAATAGAAAATCTAAAAAACCGAAGTTTAGAAACGAGTGAATAACATGAAAACGAGGAGGATTTGAAAGAAGAGGTAGAAGAAGAAAATGTAGATATAATAGAAACACAAAACTTTGATGAAGAACTCAGATTTAAAAGAGGGGTGGAAAAGAAAGCAAAGTTGAGAAAACCAGAGTGTAGAGAAATCGAATGAACAGTAAAATGGCAAGATAGAAACTTGAAAAACTGGAAATATCTTAAATTCGATGAAGAATTAGAGGAAGCGGAGGAAAAAGAAGTTGTAGAGGATTGAAAATTGAAGAACTTTATAGAAAAACTTAACTGAAAAAGACGAAGAGAAAAGCTTCAAAATAAACTCCTAAGGTAGACTTTCCAACCAGCTGAACCCCCTGCATCATCGGCCATGGCATCTATTTATAGGGTACAAGAGACCCTTCACGATCATGAACTTCCCAATTTGATGCAAAAAAAAAATTTCCATCCATGCAAATTGATCCCTTTAGACTCGTTCCATCATTAGAGTCCTCCTTAGAATTGCTAAGAGATAAGACCGATCAGAAGCTGCAGTTTCCGTTTCTGATTTAAATAGAAATGACATCTGGATCACAACCACTTATTCAAGAAATGACGTCTTTGACAAGGGCGCAGTTTCTTTTTGGGGTCCAGACTTCCGTCGCAATTTCTTCATTTTCATATTTTGGTTTTCCTTTGATTCCAAAATTATTGAGGAATTGGCGATTGAGGTTAGGTTGCAGTTTTATTTTGGCGCCTCCAGACATGTCGCAGATTCCTTGATTTTTCCAGCTCTTCCTGATTTTCTTAAATTCTCCAAAATGAATGTGCGTCTTGGTTCATGCCGCAGAATCTTATATGTGCGACCTCAGTTAGCACGTAATTTAAATGGCGACATTCTTCAAAGCGTAATTTCATAAAAAATTCATAAAATGTAAAATCTTCAATTATTATTCAATGAAAAATAAAATGGGATAATTGTGCATTTTCTCAAGCATTTTTCACTTTGCCATTTAACTCAAAAATTAATGATAAAATCATGCAAACTCCATAAAGTGGTGAAGATGACAGTTTGGCCATATTAATGCACAATTAGGCTTATTAAGTGCTCAAAGACAATGAATATGATACAAATTATGATATAAAATATTGCACTTATCAGTGTCCGAGTGATGTCTTTTAAATCCGGGCTTCCTATGTGGGTCAATATGGGCCATCCCTATGGGAAATTGTGTCCGTATAGGGTGTTGTCCCCCGTCCGGGGTTATCCGATGATTTCCGTTGCTTAGTGAGTTCATACCTCCAGTGACACGTCTACTAGTCATAGCCTTCTTACAACACGCTTATGCTGACCCACCCGGGAGTGGTGGAGCGGCTTACCCGAGAGAGACAATTTTTAGGCTAGTTACTGTAGGGCCCCATTGCGTAGCCTGAGTCTGGGCTTTGGCGAAGAACCAGCTAGAGGATCTGAGCTAAGGCGCATGGTCTGTGTGTGCACATATGGTTGGGGGCGTCGGACTGGAGCTGACGAGCGCGATCGAAACTAGTCCTTGTTCGTGGTACTTGTTGTGTGTCTCAGTCTCCGCCTGGGACGTGTAGGGAGACATGGGGGCGCGGAGTAAGTTGTTAGGGGATGCATCTGGTCTTGCTTCTAGCGGGTGGTGCTCCTGTCTTCTGGCAGGTACGGACCTATTTTCCCGTCTGATCGTGCTCAGTTTATTCGGTATAGTACGCAGTCAGCTCAGTTAGTCGTAGTGAGATTTTCTGTTTATTTACTATTGTTACTGTCGTACTTCTATTATTTAATGTACTTTCCCTGCTGTCTTGTTTTCCTCATTGTGAGGTGGGGGTCTATGGGATCCCTATTGAGCCAATGAAATGATGCTCACCCCTGTGTCTTCAGGTGAGGCGGGGTTGGCAGGGAGCGCGTCGGAGGTTCAGCGTGGTTCCAGTAGCCAGGGTTAGTGCCAGTTACTAGAGCCAGGCTATGCCCCGTGTACTTGTACTCTTTTCTTTTTGTTGGCTGTACTTATCTTGGACATGAGATATTCTGGACCTTGTAGCTACTTAATGAGTACTTGTTTAATTTCATGTGTTTTATTTAGTTTATTGTGCTAGTTCTAAAGTTATTTTAGATTCTCGTGTACCCTCACACCATCCTATAACCCTTCGGAGTCTTCGAACTCGTGGGTGGTGGGTCGAGGTTCGAGTCATGTGGGTTCCTTTCCGGCACTCGGATCTCGCATCGTTACACGTTGTGTTGGCGCTGTGAAGGCAGTTGTTATTTTTGTTTAAGTGCCGGCATGAGGCCCGAGGAATGAGATAGGGAGCTTTCCCCTCTAAAGTGGTGGCCCCGTTTGTCCTTCGTTGGGCAGAGTTTGCCGATAGGTGCGAGTCTGCGGTGCTGTGTTTGAGGAATCTGCGGCAAGGTCAGGTGGCTGGCGAGGATTGCTATGGTTTGGTGGCCATGAGTGTGCTCTAAGGGAGTTATTGTTGTTTTGGCCACCCTGATTTGAGGTTTATCTAGCCCTTGAGGCGTCGAGATCGTGGTTTGAGGTGGCAAAACGGGTGTTCCGATGGAGAAATGTGCTCAGATGAGCGGATGATCTTCTTGGTGAGCTATTGATTGTCAAGCCTGAAATTCTCATTATGCTCTGTGGCGTCAAAATGACGTGCCACTCTCGAGTATTTTCATAGATTTTAAGGTAGGATTGGGCAGGGTTGTCCCAATGAGCTCTATGTCCTGTGGGCTCGCGCGTGAATGGGCTGTTTGAGTGCTGGATTTGGTGCGAGATCGCGTGGCGGTGGATTGGTTTGGGCCCAGATTGTGGAATTTGAGGCCATTATGCACTACCTTGGGTGTGTCATGTGAGTCGACAGGTGAGATGTGAAGGTTTTGCGACAGATTCGAGACTTGAGGATGAGCATTGGCAGGTGCCGATCATGGTTCGTGATGTGGCTCTTGGCGTGATAGTCCGTGCAGTGGCAGCTCAGAAGATGGATGTTTTGGGGACTCGAAAATCAAGAATGGGTTGGTGCTAGCAAGGATAGATTCGAGAGAATGATGTCCGATGGCAAGTGGTGTAGCGGCCTTTGAGCCTGACATCTTTTATGGTTTCTTCGCTCCTCGTTAAGTGTTTTGTCGTGCTAATGGTTTTGAGATCAGAGTTAGATATAAGTTAGGAGCATGTGGTAGCAGCTAGCTCAAACTGCTGTAGCAGAATGTGGCCGGTGATTAGTAGAGCCAGTGCTCGAGGCGTGGTGAGTTGTAGTTCTAGGAATTACAGTGATGGTGCATCGAGAGATGCTGTGAGAATGGTCTGATGAGACACTTGGCAAGTGTTATCAGAGGAGCTGACCTGACAGTGGTGATGGTTTTTCTGATGCTGGAAGGTGCGATTCCCAACGTGTGCAAGGTTCAAGTCAGGTCATGCATGGGGATCTTCCACCTTGTAGGAGGTATGTTGGTCTCTCCTTTGGTCAGAGAGATCGTGATATAGATCTAGAGGTATGTTGGTTTCTCCCAAATTTTAAACCAAGATTAAGCAAACAAGTGTGGAATTAAAAATTGCTTAATTAGGATAGCCAATTTAGACACATAGTCAATAGAGCCACTGAATTAACAAAAAACTTAGTCAAGTGATATGATCAGAGAGAATGAGTAAATTCTAGTAGACTGGTGAAACACAGTAGCAGCAGAACTGAATTCCAGGAAGATGAAATGTGAAGAGGTACTTGGCGGAGGTTTAACTCAATGAGTGTCCTCACGCAAGATAAACAACTTTTTAGATAAGGTTGACTTATCGTTCAATATACCTTCTTCACACTCGAGAATACTTGATATTTCAACCTAAAGAAACATGATAGCAGCCAGATATGTAAATGCAACAATCACAAACCATCAAGCATAGACAGGTAATTTTTAGGCGGTTCGATCTCCTACAGAGATCTACGTCCACCCCACACTTAATCCAAGTGTGGCTTTACTGCTGATTCACAGCTTCCAATCTACTGATCCACATCTTCGGGGAAAACTTCTGAACACACTCTGAGCCTTACAGCTTAAGCTACTAGAGGAATCCTCCTCTACCACTGAGGATTACAACTTACCCACTGCTGACTCGCAGCTTGCTATAACAAGAGTTCAAAATTGAAAAACAAGAGCAACAGATAAACCAAAAATAGTTTAATGATCTGTAGCTCTAACAACGAGCAGATCGGCTCTGGTTCTAAACCAAGAAGCCAAAATAATGACTTACAGAAACTCAGACTCACACCCTTCAAACGACTCTATGCTCGTCTCTCAAATCTCTCTCAAAACTCTCTCAAAGCTCTCTCTGGATCTACTGGAAGTCCCTCTTGACTTGGCTGCTGCTTTTCTCTCTCTGGCTTCATTCTCACTATCTTTGACAGTGGATGATTTGCCCCTTTTATAACAGCAGCTGATGGGCGCTTGGAAACCACGTTTCTCGCCAAAAAGTTCGTTCAGATCTGAGATTGGGATGGCCACGTGGCAGCATCTTGATTAGGTTGCTTTCCACGTGTCAAACGCAATGCTTCACTTTTTACCTTGGATCACGTGCCTTTTATCCTGATACTTTACTTGCTCGTGACTTGGAGTTCACAGGTAGTTGTGACACGCGTCAGGTGCTTGATCATAAGTCTAGCCTGTCATTTTAACGAACAAAATGTCGGTTACGTGTTATGGACATGTACAATTCACACGTCTATGTGTATAGGCACATATGCAAGAAGAAGTAGCACAGACGTGAAATACATATGCACCAACCTTAAGTGTGCGTGAGGTACTACGCGTTATGATATAGAACAGAAAGTGCACTGACCATCTACACTCGTAAAGCATACAATGCACTGACATTGGTTATGCAGGATACAAGTGTGCACTGACCTTATTACGCATGTATGAAAACATGCACAGACCTCTATATGCATGAATTAGACAGTGCACTAACCCTTTGCATGCGAATGGCACAAAGATGCACCGACGTATTATATGTAAGGCAAAATGTGCACAAACCTTATGTGGTCACAGCGAAACCTGCACCGACCTCATATACTCCTAGCGAGACCTGCACCGACTTATATGCTCACAGCACAATCTGCACCGACCCTATATGTTCACAACAAAACCTGCACCGACCCTATATGCTTAATGCGGACACTGCACCGACTATGTATGCATATGGTAACTTGCATCGACCTCACTAAGTAAAGATGACGACTAGCACCGACTTGAGGTGTGCGAGCGGCACTACTTGCACCGACCTTATATGCTTTTCTTACACAAACATGCACCGACTAAATGCAAGCACAATGCATACATGTACCAACCTTAGATTCAGAATAACAAAGTGTGCAAAAATGTTTTATGAAAAGGTCTGACATATAACCAATTCATCAAAATACACAATATTACCATGATCAATATAAACTCATCAAAGTCAACTCTATAGTCCACAAAGTCAACTCTATTATTGCCAATCATTCAAAACCCAATCAATGCATAGTAGTCTTCACACTGCTGATCAACTCTAGAGGAGACCAAACATTCTCTCCCTTTTTGATGATGGCAACATCCAAAATTATGATGTATTTTGATGAGACAAGATTAATCCAATATCAGACTTATTTAACATAAAGCACAGTCAGAAAATGCACCAGACAGACACATAGATGCAGACCTATCATATAGTGAAAATCAGATGCAGCCAAATATAATCCATCAGATACCAATTGATCGGCTCTCCCCCTAAATCTGACACAAGTGTCTGTCTCTCCCCCTGAGGAAACTCTACCCCAAAAATCTCTTGACACTGGATACTCTTCCCAAACACATATACCCCCTGGAAATGTTCTCCCCCTTTAACAAGATTATCCTGAAATACAATTCCCCCTTAATCAAAATACCACGAAGTACTTTTCTCTCCCCCTTTGCCATCAGCAAACAAGGAGTAATGGATACTGTGGAAGAGAAGAAGGGAATAGAGTAACACCCTTTGGATTAGTTCGATAGATAAGAGATTATCGAGAAATTCTTCAGACAGAGAATCACAATTATACAATCGTGACAGATGACTGATTTAACAGTGATAAAAGGTAGAGTAGATTCACTGAATGTCATATATAAGGTTACAGTTCTTGTTTATAGCAACAAACCTAAGTCACATAACCATGATAGACTTGGTCAATACTGTATGCTACTAATTTTAGAATCAATGAATATCTATGAGAGTAACTAGGATATGTATTGAGGTTAAATAATTTGACACTTAGTAAAACTAGAAGTGCAAGGGTTACAACAAACTTTATCAATTTTGATTTTAAAATTGAGCTAATTAAACAGAGAGGTAACTTATATACCTTTGACATTAAGGGTACACGTGGGTTAGACGCCAGTACCCCCAGTTACTAAGCATAGACTATCATATCTGTCTCTGATCAAAAACAACAGTCATGATTACACCTTTTTGCATAAGGGTACATGTTTATTAGACGTCAGTACCCCCAACTCCTCAGTGAAACCAATTCTACAGATTTGATCATGTGAACAGAGTTAACATGAAGCACTTCATGACATGAGTTTGTATCCATTTCCTTGATGAAGTACTCAGTTTCTCAGTGCAGTTCAATCATTGCTCTGCCAATTGAGATATTCAATTCTTTTACTAACGATTTTCTTTTTGCTGCCCTTTTTAATTTATCAAAGTAACTTGTTTAAAAATAATACACTCTTTGAGTTTCTCAACCTAGATTTCACTAAGTCTTTCATTTTTAGATACTGTAAAGATCTTATCTGTCACAACATGAGAAGGAGGTTGAGAGCTATAAACAGTTTTCCACCACCCTATTTTCTGAATACAGTCTTTAAACTCTACAGTTTATGAACATTAAACCAACAGTTCATTCATGAAGCAAACATGATTCTTATAGAAGACATGATGGTTGCTGCTTAAGATAATGAATTGATTGCAAGACTGTCATCTATTCAGAAAGAGGGAATTGAAATTGAAACACAAAATCAACTCTTGGGGAATATCAATGAATGGAAAATACACAAAATGATGGGAATGGATACCACGTGATACAATTGATGTAATTGAGTCCAAAAGAGACTAAGTGATGATAGTTTCTGTATCTGGAGAGAATTTAAATGATAGGGGTTTGAAGTTTCAAACACACTGATCTGAACATTGACAAAATATCATGAATAGATCACTCCCAGACAGATTGTACCATACTCCCCCTTGACACACAATGCAACATGGACATGTAATCTTGTTCTAAGCAGAAGCTCCCCTTGTCTATAAGCACGTTTTATTCAAGCATGCAGATAAAACTATCCACAAGACACTAGACCCAACATTTAAGAATTGCAGTGCAATGCATAGACTCTCTTGATTCATGGTACCTGGCGGAGGATAGTCCTCTACACATGGTATGGGCTTTCAGATAAACAGAATCTGTCTTTCCACCACATATCATTTTATATACCTCTGAAATCAAGATGACTCAACTATGACAATGATAAAACTACTTGCAAACAGACTTGTAACATTCTCAAGACAAATCAAGACATTTATTCAAGAACTTTAAAGACAGGCTGACACACAATCATTCTCAGAACCAATGCAAGCATCAATACAAGACTGAAATTAGAATTAATAATCACGCTGAAATTTACATAACCTAATCATCTTCTTAAGAATTTAAATCTTTCATTTCCCAAAGGTTTAGTAAATATGTCAGCAATCTGTTTTTCAGTTTCAATAAAATTCAGTTCAATCTCATTCTTGCTTACTTCATCTCTAAGAAAATGGTGTTTAATTTCTATGTGCTTAGTCTTAGAGTGATGAACAAGATTTTTAGTCAAACAAATAGCACTTGTATTATCACATAAAATTGAAATGCATCCCAATTTTATCTGATAATCAGTGAGTTGGTGCTTGATCCAGAGTACCTGGGCTGCACAATTCCCTACTGTGACATATTCTACCTCAATAGTGGATAGAGCAACAGTGTATTGCTTCTTGGATGCCCAAGACGCTAGACAACCACCTAAGAACTGGCAATACCCACTAGTGCTTTTCCTATCAATCCGACACCCAGCATAATCTGTATCCGTGTGAGCTATTATATCTAGCTCACACCTAGCAGGATACCAAAGGCCTAGTTCTAGGGTGCCTGACAGATATCTAAAAATCCTCTTTACAGCACTAAGATGTGACTCTTTAGGACTAGCCTGAAATCTGGCACATAAACACACATTAAATTGTATATCATGTCTAGATGCAGTAAGGTAAAGAAGGGATCTGATCATGCCTCTGTACAACTTGGTGTCAACAAATTTACCTTTTGGGTCATCATCAAGGCTAGTTGATGTACCCATTGGTGCTGTTATCTCTTTAAGATTTTCCAATTTAAACTTCTTCAGTAGATCCCTTATATACTTGGACTGAGTGATGAAAGTTCCTTCTTTGGTCTGTGTCACCTGCAGTCCAAGAAACAATTTTAGCTCACCCATGGAGCTCATTTCAAACTCATGTGTCATTAGATCAGAAAATTCTTTACACATTGTTGGGTTAGTTGAACCAAAAACTATATCATCCACATATATTTGTATAATGAGAATATCTGGATGACATACCTTTGTGAACAAGGTTTGGTCAATCTCACCTCTTGTGAACTTCTTGTCTGAAAGAAATTTAATGAGCCAATCATACCAAGCTCTGGGAGCTTGTTTCAGTCCATATAGAGATCTATTTAATTTATACACATGATTAAGAAAGTCTATACATTCAAAACCAGGAGGCTGTCTTAGAAAGACATCCTCTTTTATTTCTCCATTCAGAAATACAGATTTCACATCCATCTGCGGAAGGGTGATTCCTAATGAGCATGCATATGCTAACAGAATTCTAATAGCCTCTAACCTAGTCACATGGGCAAATGACTCTTCAAAGTCAATACCATATTCTTGATTGTACCCTTGAGCTACCAATTTAGCCTTATTCCTAACAACATTGCCTTGCTCATCGGTTTTATTCCTGAAAACCCATTTAGTCCTAAAGACAGTCCCATGATCAGGAGATGGAACTAGGTGCCATACCTTGTTCCTATCAAATTGATTTAATTTCTCGTGCATGGCATTGATCCAATGCACGTCACTAAGGTGTGGAACGTGGGATCTGATCTTGCAAAAGCCTTTACAATCTTCATTTGCCGGTATCGGCTTCATCTTTATCTCATATCACATCTGTCAATAAGTCGACATCTGACTTACCCTGACATGTCATCTGTGGATTCTTGGAAGAGGCAGTAGTACAGCTCTCATTAAAGTGTGCTAGGGGGTCTCATCAGTCGAGTGACTGCTGCTTTATCAGTGTTGCCGTCTGAATGATCTCGGCACTGGGCATCAGCTTGGACGACAAAGGCTTCAGCCAGGTAAATGGTTGACGGGCTTCATCATTGGTCTTTCGCTGTTGGTCTGATCCTCTTTTCAATTGCGCTTTCACCCTTGTTCATTTTCAAGGTGTCAATAAATGCCCCCCACCTGCGGGCGGCGTAAGCACAGAATGGGCGGCACGGGGCCTGCAGGTGACGTTCATTATTCGAGGGCATCTTCCTCAATTTGTCTTCAATCTGGTTCTCAGACCTGATCATCTCGTTGCAACAATATTCTGCACACGTATTCCTCATTTCCACTTTTTTTCCATCTTCATATCTTCTTTATTTTCAGCATTTTGGAGCTTCTCGGCACGGGGCCAGGGGCTTTTCGGCGCACGAAGACCTCCCGGCGCGGAGCTTCTCGGCGCGCATAGCTTCTCGGCGCGCTTGGCCGAAGGGGGCTCTCGGCCTGGGGCTCTCGGCGCGCCCTTTTGGCCTAAGGGGGCTCTCGGCCTGGGGGTTCTCGGCGCGCGTTTCACCGCGCCGAGACCCTGGTCACTCGGGCCCCTATTTAGGGCGCCGAGGCCCTTTTTCTTTTCATTCTTCAGCTTCTTTTCTCTTTCTTCAGCCTTTCTTCTCTCCATTTCTTTTCTTCGACGCGAGCCGTTTTCATCCTCTCAGCGGTGGCCCCGAGTTATTCCCGTCCCGAGTATGACATTTTTTGGGGATTTAATCCCTTTTGCTTCCGGGATCACCCCCTCTTGGTTGGTGACTCCCTATTCTTTTTGGGTAGACCCCGAATAAGGGGAGATGCTGCCGAAATTTTCATGGGATCTTATGTTAAATCTTTATAAGACCGACTTTTATTTTAGGACTTTTAACTTCACATTTCTTCTTCGACTGCAGACACTGCAATGGCTTCCGGCTCTGCTGCTACATCTTCTGGAGCCGTAGAGGCCAGTTCGTCGGCCCAGCCAGACATATCACGGGCCACAGTAAACTGGCTGAACGTGCACAACTTAGACTTCGGATACGACAAGATTGCTTCCGTTGATGAATCATCCGATTCTGATACCGATACGGTGTCAACATCCCGGGTATACTCCACTGCCATGGAAACATGTTTCAGACGGGGCACTGATTATCGTCCGGATTTCCCGAAGGACAAACACTTGCTGCCGTTTATCCGGACCTTCACCGTGGGTGGAATGCGGAACTACCGAATAGCTCGTACAGTCGAAGCCGCAATTCTGGTTGAGAGAGACAGCCTGAAAGATTCAGTATATCACGAAAAGGCTATATATCTTCCCGGGGAGAAGCGTGACTGGGATGCAGTCCTCGGCATATCGGAGCTGGAGCCGGAAAAGAAAATGCTGACCCGGGCCCCGGAGTTCACACCTGCTCGGTGGGATAATGCCAGTGGCCGAGTCAATAGGGAGAAGCCCGGCTATGGTCTCTTGCTGGCGCCAGTGAAGTGGGGGTACCGCGAAGAGCCTTTTGTGCTGAATTGTTCGGCCATTCAGTTCAAGTATCATTTGGCCGCTGGTTGGTTTGGGGATACCAAGATCACTGACGCCCACCTATTTCGAGCAGGAGCCGTGGAATTTACTGAGTTTGTTCTGAAGGAATATGCCCCTCTGCTGATCAGAGCCGGGGTATATCATAGTGTTTTTGCTTCCCGATTTCGGTATCCTATATCCCGAGGGCTATGCTGTGGGATGTTCGAGGTCTTCTGCCCCTTATTCAACACATTCTATACAGCAGAGGGTGAGACATCTCTTGACCTCTGGAGTCTGTCACAGCTTTCCGGACTGCCTATTGACGGCGAGCCGTATGAAGAAGTCTGCTTGGCAGATTCTGAGAAGGATAGCTCCGATGGTGAAGGCAGATATTCCATTGGCTTCTCATACCGGTACCTGATGAAGGCATATCGCTCCATTTGTCTGGCGTACAGTAGAGGGTCCTCCAAAGGTTATCATCCCCGGGAGAAGGGCAGCAAGCTACGGATCCGGGTAGGGTAGTGGATTCAGTACTTCTTTGACGGCCCCCTGAAATATGCAGACTTCTCTTCCGTGGGTCCGACTGCTAGCAAGCAGGTAAGGGCTCCCCGTTATAAGTCGACGCTGCCATCTTCATTGCGCCGTGCATGCAGCGGTGGTCCCAACCCAGCAGGCGTAGACCCCATCACACACTGTGCGGCTTATTTCACATTCTGGCTGTGCACTTTCGCTCTCCCTCAAGGGGACGAGACAATCATCTGGCCAGAAGCTATATATCCGACCTGTCAGATGGCATGGGGAATGAGGCTGTCGCTCTGCCGAGTGGCCCTGTGTCTGATATACAAGTCTTTGGGGGATCTGTACAAGCATCGGACTCCCCGTTCCTTGAGGACTGTGGGTCCTTTTCATTTCTTCAACGCCTGGGTCTGCAGTTTATTTCCTGAGTTGGCCCCCAGAACTTTGCAGGCAGATACAGTGATGCCCAGAATGATTGAGTTTGCCAGTGCTGAACCTGGTCCTTTCTATGATCAGCTGTTCAAAATAAGGGGCCGACTGATAAAGGTGCCGGTGGATGCCCCTGGCAGCATTCATTTCTGGAGCTTGGCGGCAGGTTTAGCTCCTTTGATTGATCCTCAGAGAGAGTGCAAGCCGGAAGAGGTAGAGACATATATCCATCCTGTCTCAGGGGTTAACACTGCCCGGCCAATCCTGGAGCCGGAGCTGGCTAGATGGGCCATGGCCATTCGGCCTAATGTCTTAGTTTTCAGGAAGGGTGACCTGCTCCTTCTTGAGCCATACTATCCATTCCGCTTTGGGTGGAACTTTGGTTATGATCAGCATATCCCCACAACAGCCTCTCAATTTCCCCTGGAGAGCCGGGCTAGGCATGGGTCCACCATTGTCGGCGATGGCCGGTTGTGGTGGGATTTCTACCATCGCCAGGACGGTGCAATTTTCAGAGTTCCCACCGCTTCTAATCGTGTTCCACGGGTAACATCAGAATATATCAAATGGTGGAACGTTCGAACCAGCTTTTACAAAGATAGCAGAGGTGCATTCTAGGACGTGGCTGAGCGTTCCTTTCTGAAACAACAGCCTGGGCCCGTGTTTGACATCCCCGAGGTCCACCTAAAAAGGCTTTATTCACAGCATCAGAGGGAGGTGGAGAATTATCTGGCCCAGCGGCGGGCTTTGAAGGAAAAGAATTCCGACCCGCCTGCCCCTGTCTTTGCTGCTATCAACGAGGACACTTTTATGCAGAGCCTGAAACATCTGAGCCGTGTAGGGGATGCTCGCTTAGAGGCGCAACAATACCCATTTCCTGTCGAAGAGCCGCTCTCCGCAGTAGTTTCTTGGAGGGGTCCGACAAATAGATTTCACCCCTATAGGACGTTTGTGCGCCGGGAAGATAGAACCCAGACGTACTACAAGCAGACGTCTTGGTTGTTTATTTTGCTGAATTTACATGGGTTATCTGCAGAAAACCCGATAGCCGGCATATTGAACAAGCCGTTGTTTATCTCTTTTCATTATGTTGACGGCTGGGGTATAGACCACCTCGACTTGTTTCGGTGTCTTGACTTTCATGGTCATAGTGACCTGGCAGCTTTAGTGGAGAAGTGCCAGGTACTTGGCGATGTATGCTGGCTTATCAAGGAGGCTGCTTCACGCTCTAAGGAGGTGGCTTATCTGTACTGGCCGCTTTCTGTCTTTTACGACTGTCCAGCAAGTATGCTCTCTTCTCTTCTGACTGCAGTGCTTTCTGCTCAGTGTTCATACTCTGCATCCACTGATCACATTGCCTCTTTTACATCTTCAACAGACAGGCCTGATATAAAGCGACAGGGGCTTTATAGAAAAATCATTGCGCAGGCTGAGAAGCCTACTTATTTTGAAATCCCTGCAGCAGCACCGACTACCACTCCCCTGCCTCCTGGCAAGAAGAGAAAGGCTTCCGTAGTTAAGGCTGCAGTCGGGAAGGCCAGGAAGGCCAAGAAGGTTTATGCTCAGCAATCGGCTTCGGTAGTTATGGACACCAGGACCCCTCTCCCTGATATTCCCTCATTTGATGAGTTTGAATCTGAAAGGGAGGCTGCTCAGACGTCGGTTCAGGGTAACATCAATAGCCTGCAATTGCATTCCTCATTCTCTTTCGCTGGATTTTGAAAGAGGTCCTTGAATCTGACCCCTTCCTTTTGCACAGCCCAAGAGCCAGTTGTAGCACCTTCTGTGGTGGAGACTAGGTTGCCTTCTCCCACGCCGGCTAGTGAGGCGGAGGGTAAGTGTGTTTTCTCATCTGTCTCATACTTGCATTATTTTTCTTTGCTATATTCCTCAGAGGCCCCTTTTTGCAGCACTGGCAGGCGAAGAGCAGACTGAGGCTATGATAACAGAAGAATTGCTTCAACCGCAGGAGGGTCACAAGACTCAGTCGAAGCAGAGTACTGTTCCGACCAGGCGCATAATTACCCGGTCTACATCCCGACATGTTTTAGAGGTGGCCCGACAGCGTGTAGCTAGTGTGGAAATATCCTCAGGCAGTTCTAAGACCATCTCTGACGAGGAGGAAGCGACTTTCAGTGGCAGTGAGGGGGATGCTCCTGAATCAGAGGCCCCGCTTGTATTTGCAAAAGGTGCTCTGCCTTTTTAGCCTGCTAAGCTGCTGATGCTATCTTCTGAGGAGGAGTTGCAAGAGGAGTTTGCCGGGCTCGACACTGAGATCGACATAACTCCACCATTTGTCACTCCGACTACGGAGCTTCCTTCTCTTTCACCCCACTTCGAGGATGTGGACCCTGCTTCAAGGGTGGGTTTCTTTTCATGTTTGTTGCTTCATCTGTTTCTTTCATCTAGTGCTGAAAGTTGCTTTGCTTTGGTCTTAGGGCATTGCCACTGCTAGCTCAGACACAACCGCAGCTATCATGGACATTTCCTCTACAAACTGGGCTATTGTCCCTTTTCTGCCTTTAACTTGCATGGGAGTCCCTGAGGTCATTCGCCCTGTGCCAGTGCGGATACAGTCTTCGACGGACTTAGCATCGTTGGACTTAGGGGCCTCGGGAGAGAGTTGCATTCCTATCAGGGCTTCAGATCTTAGAGCCGAAGCCAATCCATCTAGAAGCTCCGCTTTTATACCGGCCGCAGTAATGTCAATTGCGCCCGAGTCAGCAGTCCCTGCCATAGTGGCTATAGAGACTAGACTTCTGCCTTCTCCGACTATAGCAGCTCCTTCCCTGTCACCGGAAAGAACAGCTGAAGATGAAGCCTCTATTCAAGAGACTCTTGAAGAGACAGCTCTATCCTTCATCGATTCTCTCCCTGTGGATGTTCAGGCTATAGCTTCCGACACAGCGATAGGGGAGGAATCTTCAGCTCAGTAGGAGGGCACAGAGAGGGACTGGCCAGCCCCTGTAGCAGATCTGCCATCTTCGTCCTCTCAGCCGGACGTTGCATTGTGGGAAGATATCGATGGCGAGGTGACCTTTGAAGTCATCCCCTCTGCCTCCTTCGGCTTCGCTTCCTCTGACAACTTTGTCTGGCAGCATCTGGACATGCTACGTCAGCTGGTAGAGTCCCAGCCTGGCTTCACATATCTGCAACTGAAGGAAGTCGCCAATCGCTTCACCGCTGGCTTGCAGGCCATGGGCTGCTCTTTGGAGATATGGGTTCAGTGGGTGCTGCTTCTACTGAAATTCGTGCATCGGAGAGACTTCCTAGCACGGACTATGGTTGATAAGCTAACGGAGTTGAAGTTGCAGAGGTTAGAATATAAGTCTGAGCTGGGGAAGCTGACGCTTATGCTTGATGGACGCCGAGCCGAGCTACAAGGTGCTATTCAGCGGGAAGAAGCTGTGCTGGACCGGATGGCCATCCTGGAGACAGAGCTCTCTGGACTTCAAGCCGAGCTGCAGCAATTATCCTTTATCCGGCCACAGTCCGAAGAGGAGGTAGCCTCGCTGGAGGGACGAGTGATGTCTCTCCAGGACATGTCCATTGGACTTCAGGAGAAGGAGGCGCGCCTTCATGAGCTGGGGGCCGCTCTTTATGTGGGTCTTCTGGCCTTCGAAGATACATTTCGGCGGCCATAAATTGTCTATCCCTTCTTTTTCTTTTTGTTCTCTTTTGTGATGTGATGTCCCCTCGGGGCCCTTTATGTACTTCCTTTTTAATGGAGAGGAATCTCTTGGCTTCAAGCGTCTCCATCTTATTCTGCATGTGGTTTTATCACTTTGGGAGGTGGGGTAGCGGTTTTGACAATCCCTCATGCGAATGGCTCGTACCTTGGCAGGAGAGCGTCCACCCCTTCAGAGAGGGATGGGGAACTCGCTCCACCGCATGACGGCATCCGAGGAGGTGTTTGAACCGAATTTTGTTGGTGGCAGCAAACGTCCTATTGGCTATGTGTGCCGTAAGGGAGACGATTTACCGGTATGCAAATGAAGAGGTCTCATCAGAGTAGACGTATGGTCTAGTCTGGGTAGAGACTATTGCAGGTGGGACATTAAAAAGGATATGTGGTTTTCATCGGAACGGACATAAAGAACGAACTGGACAGACTTTATCATTGGCCGGGCGATGTACCGATCAGCCAACGGTTGACTTCATCATCGATATTAGGTTTATATCTACGCAAAGGGATTTCATACGTTTCATCAGAATAGACGTAAGGTCTAACTGGATAGGATTTCATTATTGATTGGGCAGGGTGCCAGTCGATCAACAATTGGTTTCATCATCGATATTGGGTTTATATCGATGCAAAGGGATTTATAAGTTTCATCAGAATAGACGAAAGGTCTAAACTGGATAGGGTTTCATCATTGATCAGGCAAGGTGCCAATCGATCAACGGTTGGTTTCATCATCGATATTGGGTTTATATCGATGCAAAGGGATTTCATATGTTTCATCAGAATAGACGAAAGGTCTAAACTGGATAGGGTTTCATCATGGATCGGGCAAGGTGCCAATCGATCAACGGTTGGTTTCATCATCGATATTGGGTTTATATCGATGCAAAGGGATTTCATATGTTTCATCAGAATAGATGAAAGGTCTAAACTGGATAGGGTTTCATCATTGACCGGGAAAGATGCCAATCGATCAACGGTTGGTTTCATCACCGATATTGGGTTTATATTGATGCAAAGAAAGTGTTATAAGTTTCATCAGAATAGACATAAGGTCTAGACCGACGGGGTTTCATCATTGATCGGGCGAGGTGCCAATCGATCAACAGTTGGTTTCATCATCGATATTGGGTTTATACCGACGCAAAGAGTCTCATAGGTTTCATCAGTATAGACGTAAGGTCTAAACCGGACAGAGGATTTCATCATTGATCGGGCGAGGTGCCGGTCGATCAACGGTGGGACGTATGTAAAGGTGTAGGTCTCGTCAGGACAGACGTAAGGTCTATTCAAGCAGGTTTTATGACGGGTGGGACTTGCCAAGAAATGCGTAGGTTTTATCAGGACAGACGTGAGGCCCGAGCTGGACAGACTTTAGTAGAATGGTGATGGGTTTTATTGTCGGTGGGACGTTTGAAAGAGGGTATGTAGATTTCATCAGGGTAAACGTAAGGTCTACCCCGGAAGGGTTTCATCATTGGTAGGGGATGGCGCCAATTGACCGACGGAAGGTTTCATCAGTGAAGGGGAGGTAAAGGTAGTGTGCTGGTTGGCATGGAACTTTGAATTACCACATTACTGACCCAAGCGCCCTTTCGGGTTTTCACCGGAGCCAGCCCCCTCTTGCTTTTGCCCACGCGCCCTTTCGGGTTTTCACGTGGCGGGGTACCCGATTTTACCTGCAGTGCCCTTTCGGGTTTTCACCACAGCTGGGTTTTGGCCATTTTTGCCCTTGTTCAGAATGTCCGAACAAGTCTGGCGGGGTATCTCTATTTTTAACCCCATTTTTATTATTTATATATATATAGATATACATGTATATATTTCCCGAATTGGGACTTTAGCACGGATCAGGCGATGTGCTGCTTCATTAGTAGCTGCTCTTATCATCGATATTGGGTATATACCAATGCAAGAATTTCATAGGTTTCATCAGGATAGACGTAGGGTCTAAACTGGATATGTTTCATCGTTGATCGGGCAGTGTACCAATCGATCAACAGCAGGTTTCATCATCGGTATTGGGTTTATACCAATGCAAGGATTTCATAGGTTTCATCAGGATAGACGTAGGGTCTAAACTGGACTGGTTTTATCGTTGATCGAGCAGGGTGCCAATCGACCAACAGCAGGTTTCATCATCGGTATTGGTTTATACCAATGCAAGGATCTCATAGGTTTCATCAGGATAGACGTAGGGTCTAAACTGGACAGGTTTTATCATTGATCGGGCGAGGTGCCGATCGACCAATGGCAGGTTTTATCATCGGTATTGGGTATATACCGATGCAAGGATTTCATAGGTTTCATCAGGATAGACGTAGGGTCTAAACTGGACTGGTTTTATCGTTGATCGAGCAGGGTGCCAATCGACCAACAGCAGGTTTCATCATCGGTATTGGGTTTTATACCAATGCAAGAATTTCATAGGTTTCATCAGGATAGACATAGGGTCTAAACTGGATATGTTTCATCGTTGATCGGGCGAGGTGCCGATCGACCAACGGTGGGCTTCACCATGGTGGGACTTTGGCAAGGTACGAGGGTTTTATCAGGACAGACGTAGGATCTGTTTTGGGTGGCTTTGATCGTTGATTGGGCAAGGTGCCGATCGATCGACGAGAAGTTTATGGCGGGAGGTGAGGCTTCTTTAGGATCACCACATTACTGACTCAAGCGCCCTTTCGGGTTTTACCCGGAGCCAGCCCCCTCTTGCTTTTGCCCACGTGCCCTTTCGGGTTTTCACGTGGCGAGGTACCCGATTTTACCTGAAGTGCCCTTTCGGGTTTTCACCACAGCTGGGTTTTAGCCATTTGTTGCCCTTGCTCAGAAAACCTGAACAAGACCGGCGGGGTATCTCTATTTTTAACCCCATCTTTTTTATTCATTTATTTTCATTCTTTTATTCTCTCTTCCCCTCTTTTTGGGAGGGTGACAAGTCGGAATGCCATTAGATCATGATGAGGGATGGCTTGGTTAGGACGGAGTGCCGCTATACCAAGAAAGGATGTAGCTCGGCTAGGGCGGGAGGCCGCTAGCCCAAGGAAAGGGTATATCTCGGCTAGGGCTGGATGCCACTAAGCCGAGGAAAGGTAGTTTGGTTAGCGTGGAGCGCCATTAATCCAAAGAAGGGTAGCTTGATCTGGGCGGAGTGCCACTAGACAAAGGGAAAGGTAGCTCGGTTAGGGCAGAGTGCCACTAAGCCAAGGAAAGGTAGCTTGGTTATGGCGGAGTGCCACTAATCCAAGGAAAGGGTGTATCTCGGCTAGGGCTGGATGCCACTAAGCCAAGGAAAGGGTGTATCTCGGCTAGGGCTGGATGCCACTAAGCCAAGGAAAGGTAGCTCGGTTAGGGCGGAGTGCCACTAAACCAAGGAAGGGTAGCTTGGTTAGGGCGGAGTGCCACTAATCCAAGGAGAGGGTGTATCTCGACTAGGGCGGGATGCCACTAAGCCAAGGAAAGGGTGTATCTCGGCTGGGGCTGGATGCCACTAAGCCAAAGAGAGGGTGTATCTAGGCTAGGGATGGATGCCACTAAGCCAAAGAGAGGGTGTATCTCGGCTAGGGCTGGATGCCGCTAGACCAAGGAAAGGGTATATCTCGGCTAGGGCGGGATGCCACTAAGCCAAGGAAAGGGTGTATCTCGGCTAGGGCTGGATGCCACTAAGCCAAGGAAAGGGTGTATCACGGCTAGGGCTGGATGCCACTAAGCCAAGGAAAGGTAGCTTGGTTAGGGCGGAGTGCCACTAAACCAAGGAAGGGTGTATCTCGGCTAGGGCTGAATGCCACTAAGCCAAGGAAAGGTAGCTTGGTTAGGGCGGAGCGCCACTAAACCAAGGAAAGGTAGCTTGGTTAGGGTGAAGTGCCACTAAACCAAGGAAGGGTGTATCTCAGCTAGGGCTGAATGCCACTAAGCCAACGAAAGGTAGCTTGGTTAGGGCGGAGCGCCACTAAACCAAGGAAAGGGTGTATCTCGGCTAGGGCTGGATGCCACTAAGCCAAGGAAAGGTAGCTTGGTTAGGGCGGAGCGCCACTAGACCAAGGAAGGGTGTATCTCGGCTAGGGCTGGATGCCGCTAGACCAAGGAGAGGGTGTATCTTGGTTAGGGCGGGATGCCACCAAGCCAAGGAAAGGTAGCTTGGTTAGGGCGGAGTGCCACTAATCCAAGGAAAGAGTGTATCTCGACTAGGGCTGGATGCCACTAAGCCAAGAAAAGGGTGTATCTCGGCTAGGGCTGGATGCCACTAAGCCAAGGAAAGGTAGCTCGGTTAGGGCGGAGTGCCACTAAACCAAGGAAGGGTAGCTTGGTTAGGGCGGAGTGCCACTAATCCAAGGAGAGGGTGTATCTCGGCTAGGGCGGGATGCCACTGAGCCAAGGAAAGGGTGTATCTCGGCTAGGGCTGGATGCCACTAAGTCAAGGAAAGATAGTTTTCGCCCGATTACTCGGGGAATATTGGTTGTGCAGCATGATACAGCTTGAGGTGTTTACCGTTGAGTGGCGAGAACTGAATTTCCCCTCGATGGTTAACAACTACGTAGGCCCCTCCTTCGTAGACCCTTTGTATCACATAAGGACCTTCCCAATTGGCATTTAGCTTTCCTTTTGGGTTGGACGCCATGACTTCTTTTTTCTTGACCATGACGAGGTCACCTTTCTTGAATTCTCGTCCTCTTACGAGTTTATTGAATGCAGTGGCCATGCGGGCCTGATACATTTGGATATTCTTCTGAGCTTGGAGGCGCTTTCCTTCCAATTCAGCTAGTTCTTCTAACCTTCTTTCAGCATTTGTTTGTTCGCCATGAGCCAGGCCATATTGGATTGACACTCTGAGTGACGGGACTTCCAGCTCTAGTGGAACCACTGCCTCCGAGCTGTATACCAATGAGTATGGTGAGCACCCTGTAGGTGTCTTGAAGACGATGCGGTATGCCCACAGAGCTTCATACATCTTTTCTTCCCAGTCCTTCTTATTAGAACTGACAACCTTGGCTAGCAAGGTTCACAAAGTCTTGTTAAAAGCTTCTGCCAATCCGTTTGCCTGGGGATTGTAGGGAATGGAGGTTCTCCATTCAATCTTATACTTCTCGGCAAGCCGATAGATTTTCTGATTTCTGAAATGACTTCCATTATCAGATATTATTCGGTTGGGGATCCCGAACCGGAAGATAATATTTTACTTGATAAATCTGGCGACCAGTTCACCAGTCACTTCTCTTAATGCTACAGCTTCCGTCCATCGGGAGAAGTAATCTGTCATGGCCAATATGTACTTATGACCGGCCGAGGAGGTCGGCAGTGGCCCGACTACATCAGTTCCCCATTGTGCAAACGGCCAGCTAGGGACTGTAGGGTGCAGAGTTGTAGGTGGCCTTCTAGGCACGGTAGCATGCTCTTCACACTTTTGGCATGACTTTACAAATTTACAGCAGTCTTCAAACATAGTAGGCCAATAGTAGCCCAGCTTCTTGACTTCTATCTTCATCTTAGGGCCAGCCTGGTGGGCGCCTGCTATCCCAGCGTGTATTTCTTTCATCGCTTGCCAAGCTTCCTCAGTGGACAGGCAGCGGAGTAGAATCTTTTTGCGTGCATCCGCCATTATTCGAAATAAAGTTCCATTCCTGAATTCATAGGAATCTTTGATTCTCAGAGTTTCATCTTTTCCTCCCTTTTCTGTGGCAGTTGTTGGTGCAGAAACCACTGTAACAAGTGCTGTCTCCAATCAGACGCCTGTACTGCGCTGATAGTGGCAACTTCTTCTTCTTCGGGGCACCCTTCTAGCATACTGGGGACTTGCCGCCGGTTTATGACAACAATGTTCAGTGTTTCATCTGGCGGGACTGCTAGTGAGCTGGCCAGCTTCGCCAGTGCATCAGCCTGGGCATTATGTCCACAGCCCACATGTTTGAGTTCAATATGATAGAACTTTGCCATGAGGCGTACAACTTTCTGGTGATAGGGATTTAGTTCTGGCTTCCGCACTTCGAACTCCCATTGGACTTGTTTTATTATCAACATCGAATCCCCGAATACCTGAAGCAGTTGGATACCCATGTTGAGGCTGATATTGAGTCCGATTATCAGAGCTTCATATTCGGCTTCATTATTGGTGCATGGCTTGTTTATAGAACATGAAGTATGCATAACCTCCCCCTCTGGTGATTTCAGTACAATACCGGCTCCAGCCCGTATTCTGGTCTTTCCATCGGAATCTGCCTCCGTTCTGGATGCTCCATCAAAGAACAGTTGCCACATAACTAGTTGATCTTGACAGGCCTCGAGTGTCTCATCATCGGGTAATTCAGTCCCAACATATCATTCTCCGGCACAGGATGTTCTGCAAATAAATCAACCCCGTCTCTTTTGAGCCTTATCTTCACCGCTGCTTTCCTCCTATTTTGGCGTTTAATCAAGGGTTGTCCTTCCTTGGAAGGGCGTAATTAACGTCATAGCCTTTATGATATGACGGACTTCTGGTCCCGACTCGGACCTCACAATCGACTGATCAAGTCAGATCGAGCGCACAATAAAATTGTCACCCCGGCGACTGGCACGCCTAATAGATCAAAAACCCAAATAAAAACATAAATAATGTAATATAATGAAACAAGATTAGATTAAAAGAAAAGATAAGATCAGATCCCACGTTCCACAAGCTGGCGACCAGTTCACCAGTCACTTCTCTTAATGCTACAGCTTCCGCCCATCGGGAGAAGTAATCTGTCATGGCCAATATGTACTTATGACCGGCCGAGGAGGTCGGCAGTGGCCCGACTACATCAGTTCCCCATTGTGCAAACGGCCAGCTAGGGACTATAGGGTGCAGAGTTGTAGGTGGCCTTCTAGGCACGGTAGCATGCTCTTGACACTTTTGGCATGACTTTGCAAATTTACAGCAGTCTTCAAACATAGTAGGCCAATAGTAGCCCAGCTTCTTGACTTCTATCTTCATCTTGGGGCCAGCCTGGTGGGCGCCTGCTGTCCCAGCGTGTATTTCTTTCATCGCTTGCCAAGCTTCCTCAGTGGACAGGCAGCGGAGTAGAATCTTTTTACGCGCATCCGCCATTATTCGGAGTAAAGTTCCATTCCTGAATTCATAGGAATCTTTGATTCTCATGAGTTTCATCTTTTCCTCCCTTTTCTGTGGCAGTTGTTGGTGCAAAAACCACTGTAACAAGTGCTGTCTCCAATCAGACGCCTGTACTGCGCTGATAGTGGCAACTTCTTCTTCTTCGGGGCACCCTTCTAGCATATTGGGGACTTGCCGCCGGTTTATGACAACAATGTTCAGTGTTTCATCTGGCGGGGCTGCTAGTGAGCTGGCCAGCTTCGCCAGTGCATCGGCCTGGGCATTATGTCCACGGCCCACATGTTTGAGTTCAATATGATAGAACTTTTCCATGAGGCGTACAGCTTTCTGGTGATAGGGATTTAGTTCTGGCTTCCGCACTTCGAACTCCCCTTGGACTTGTTTTATTATCAACATCGAATCCCTGAATACCTGAAGCATTTGGATACCCATGTTGAGGCTGATATTGAGTCCGATTATCAGAGCTTCATATTCGGCTTCATTATTGGTGCATGGCTTGTTTATAGAACATGAAGTATGCACAACCTCCCCCTCTGGTGATTTCAGTACAATACCGGCTCCGGCCCGTATTCTGGTCTTTCCATCAGAATCTGCCTCCGTTCTGGATGCTCCATCAAAGAACAGTTGCCACATAACTGGCTGAGCTTGACAGGCCTCGAGTGTCTCATCATCGGGTAATTCAGTCCCCAACATATCATTCTCCGGCACAGGATGCTCCGCGAAGAAATCAGCCATGGCCTGTCCTTTTATTGCCCTCTGGGGTATATATGTGATATCGAATTCCATCAGAATTACTGCCCATTTGCCCAACCGGCCTTTCAGTACTGGCTGAGTCAATATGTATTTGAGTGGATCTGCTGCAAATATCAATCTGATTTCATGTGACAGCATATAGTGCCGGAGCTTTTTGACGGCAAAGACTAGTGCCAAGCATGTCTTTTCTATATAGCTGTAGCTTTCTTCGGTTCTAATCAGTCTCCGACTTAGGTAGTACAGGGCCTGCTCTTTGCCTTCTTCATTTATTTGTGCCAGTATTGCCCCCAGGGAACAGTATGTGGCTGCGATATACAGTATCAAGGACCTGCCCTTAATGGGTGCCCCCAACACTGGAGGGGTCTTGAGATATTCCTTCAGCTTCTCAAAAGCTTCCTGACAGCCATCGTCCCAGAGGAACGGTACATCTTTCATCATGAGCTTGTGAAAGGGGTGGCATCTTCCCGACAGATTTGATATGAATCGTCGGATATAGGCCAGGCGCCCTTGCAGAGATCTCAGCTCGTGCAGATTCCTTGGTGGAGGGAGCTCCTGAATAGCTTTAATCTTGGAAGAATCAATTTCAATACCCCTATGTCGGACAATAAATCCGAGGAATTTTCCACTGGACACGCCAAAGGCGCATTTCATAGGATTCATCTTGAGTTCATATTTGCGCAACCTCTGGAATACTATCCTCAGGTCTTGCAAATGGTCTTCTCTTTTGCTGGTTTTAACCACCAGATCATCAATGTAGCACTCTACTTTCTTGAAGAGCAGGTCATCAAAGATCTTTGTCATAGCTCTTTGATAAGTAGCCCCAGTGTTCTTAAGGCCAAACTACATTCTTTTGTAGTGGAATATTCCCTTCGGAGTGCGGAACGCAGTGTGCACTCTGTCTTCTTCAGCAATCCAGATCTGGTTGTATCCAGACGACCCATCCATGAATGACAGGGCCTCATGACCAGTAGTCGCATCGATCATCACTTCAGTGATGGGCACTGGGAAATCAACTTTCGGGCAAGCCTTATTAAGGTCCCGAAAATCAACACATATTCTAATCTGCCCATTCTTCTTCTTTACGGGCACTATATTGGCCAGCCATGTAGTATACTGATTTTCTTCGACAAAGCCTACCTCAATCAGCTTGTCAACTTCTTTGTTAATCTGGTTTATCAATTCAGGACACATTCTCCTGGAAGGCTGCTTTACAGGGTTAGCCTCTGGGTTTATTGCCAATCGGTGCTGTGCCACATCAGAGCTCAGTCCTAGAATTTCATCATATGTCCATGCAAAACAGTCTCAGAATTCTTTCAAAAACCGTATATATTGTTTTCTGACATCTGGCTCCAGCAGTGCGCTGAGGAATGTTGGCCTTGGCTCATCTGCGGATCCCAAATTTATTTCTATCAGCTCATCGACGGTGGCTTGGCCTCCGTCTTCGACTTCGGGCGGGGCTTCTTGCAAACCAATGAAGCCTCCCGGGATATAATCTTCTTCAGTTTCATGCTCCTCTATTTCATCATACTGGTCATCAGCGGATGCTGGTGCATCATATAGGGCCAATATTACCGGATTCTGTTCAGTCTGTCCTGAGGACGAGGCTAGTTCAGCAGGAAATTCAGAAGTGGACTCCTCCGCCCTTAGAGGCTCTTCTAATGTGGGCTCCCCTGAAAGGTCATCATTCTGTAGAGCCCGAAATTCTTCTAGGATGCGCCCGAACTCCAGACACTCCTCCAGCTCTCTGGCTATTTGATCTTTATCCGGGGTTCCCGTATCAAATTTTGCTTCAGCCTGGAACAGATCCTCGTTGGAAGATAGGTCCTCCCAGTACCAAGCTTTCTTTGTCTCATCAGATGTCTCTATTTCTAACAGGTTATCTGGGGCTTCATTGCTCATTATGGATTGATAAATGATTTCTTCATCTTCCGAGGGGTATTTGTCATATCCTACCTCGGGAAGATCGTCATGCTGGTAGGAGACAGATATGACGTCTACCTCAGCCTCATAGTATTCTTGGAGGGTATAACCCAATCCTGGGTGTTGAGTGATCTTCCTCAGTTCTTTACTATCTCGAGGTGGATCCCACAGTTCCTTGAATGCCTTCTTCTGAGCAGCAGGCTGCATTGATGGCATTTGCATCTTGGAGAACATTTGTGAAACCCGTTGGGTAGTATAATCCAAGCCTGTAATCGGTACCATCCGGTTTGCAGCTTCTTCAGGGGCCATACAGTCTTGATCATCTTCTTCGACTGGCTCCCCGGTGTAGAATATAATAGGAGGCTCGCAGAAACGAGGGATTTCCATAGTCTTCAGTGGTAGCACCGTTTGGTACTCAAGGCTGACGATGGGTTTAAATAAACCCTGCGGCACCTCCACCTGAGTGTACTTTTGCTTCATTTCTTCATCGGCATTATCCGGGTGGACGCTAGGAGGGGTAACCCGAGCAGAGTCACCGGCATAAGAGATGTAAGATACATTATGCTTTTTAACATAGCCCTTTGGTGGCGGTGGAGACCAGTTCCTTGTCACTGTCTCAGGCTTTTTCTGGCTAACCACAACCTCTTTCCTTTCGCACTTTTGCGACACCTCGGTGTAGTAGGATGCATCGAGCATATGGCACTCGAACACTTCAAAGGGATGCAGATCCGCAAACACCCTTTCTTCTTTTCCTTCATGGCAGTATTTAATGCACTGATGTAGCGTGGATGGCACTATTTGATATTCATGCAGCCACGGTCTCCCCAGCAGGGCTTTATACGTGGTGTTGGAGTCGATCACATAGAATCGTACCACTGTAGTGAGGTCTCCCAATGTGAGGTTGAAATCAGCTACCCCAAGAGGTGTCTCACACTTTTGGTTAAATCCTGCAATCTTCATGTCTCTGACCTTGGTAAGCTGCAGATCAAAGTAATATTGCTGATAGATGCGGTATGGGAGAATATTCACAGCAGCCCCAGGATCTATCAGTATTCTGCTTATCGGTTGACAGTTCAGGGAACCCCTCATATCCAGCGGTCTGTTATGGCCGGAATTTGGGATTAGCATATCATCCTCTGTGAATGTGACTGATGGACCAGAATTCACTTCTGTCAAGAGTGCTTCATATTGTGCCGGCGACTGCAAGGCATCCATAATGGCTTGGCGAGCCTCTTCACTCAGGGAGAGGATTTCCCAGATGGAGAACCTGGTAGGGAGCTTCTTCAGCATTTTCATGATCCGACTGCCCACCCGGACGTTAGACAGTCTCATCTCCTCCACCCAACGGGGTCTTAGAGGTTCATGTGGCGCCTGTGGCCTTTGCTGCCCAGTGCCGGTTTTACCCTCTTGATCGGTTTCCCGGGAGGCTTCTTCTGTAGTAACGACCTCTGTTTCTGCTAGAGGGTTACTTCCTTTATTTTCTTCATGCTGCTTCTGCTTTCTAACTGCAGTCTGCTGGCATTTATTGCTTTTAGCTGGGGCCGTGTGAGCCAACTGTTCATTTTCCAAACTGGACAAGAATTCCAGGAATGAAGGAGCCTCTTCCTTTTCTTGGTACAAGCTGGCAGGGGGAGGAACCTGGACACCTCGTACCTCTGGCTCGGGGATCTGATAGGGTTGCTCCCCTCTGAATATAATATTAGGATTAGCTGGTGGCGGGCGCCCCCATCTTTTCCCAGAACGTGTTGCATGGGCTGAGGTAGAGGCCTCAGCATGGTTGGCTTCTAGCGGGGCATTTGATGCTTCATCGTCATCATTCTCCCCGGGCAAGGAAAAGAGTACCGACAGAGTGTTGCATTGTACTGTCGTGACTTTCTTTCCCCTTTTGGACTTGGGCCGTCTCTTCTTCTTTCGGGAATTTGGCTTTGCCGGCTCTTGCCCCCAGAAGGGCTCATTTTCAGCTTTTTCTTGTTCTGTATCTGGTTGCTCTTTAATTTTCAATTCTTCGAGCTGCTCCCAGAGTATACAGTCTTTTATCAGCAGGTTTTTGGGCTTTTTCTGCTCATATTCATCGAGCTCATCGATATACTGCTGTAGACGCCTGGCTGCAGGACTTACTTCTTTATGTGCAGGTGGGGGAGTTTGTCTCCTCCAGTTGTGAGTAGGGATCCGGATGACTGGTCCGGTCTCAGCTGTATGCCATACTGGCTTTACTGGAGGCGGCTCAGGCCTTGGGGTGACACCCCGAATAGTTGTCCCACTGGTGCTGGCTGCAAGAGTCTTTCTTTTGTTCTTTATGGGCTTCGTCTGCCATCCTTCCTGATCTTTCAGTGGGGTGAGGAAGCAAGCTTCATAAGTATGCCTGGTACATTCTTCAACGGCTTCCTCAGGCAGCTGCTGATAGACTGAAATCATATTGGCGGCCATCCTCCAGGGCGGAGGCTCATGCGGATGAGGTGGCTTCACCTGGTAATCACCCAACTGTAGCTCACCCTTTTTGACCATTCCTTCCATAATATCCTTGAAGACATAACAATCTTCAATTGCGTGCCCCAGCGCACGGTGAAATGGACAGAACAGCGGATCATCTTTCTTTGTTGCATCCGTAGGTCTCTTCGGTTCGGGCAATGTTACCTTGTTGAACTTATATGCCCAGTTAAATAGTGCTGATGTCTTATCTTTGGGAAAAGAGTAAGCCCTTCTCATTCTGTCTCTCAGAGAGACCTTATCTTTTCTTTCTGTTGCACCCTCAGGTGGGGGAGCTTCATCTGCCTCCTTTTTCCCTTTCTGTTGCTCAAAGGTTGTAAAATCGACGGCGTTAGCCTCAGTATGTGATGGCCGTCGGTCATTGGTTTTACCCTTCGACATAGTGGGAACATTGGTGGTCGGACGCTTGGACAGGAACGTCTCGACCTCCGCCACTATGTTGTTCAGCCGGTCAAATGTCCTGACATCTGCACCGATCATCTTTTCTAGCACCTCTCTCTTGAGGCTCTGTTTACATATCTGCACTGCATCTTCCTGATGAGGAGGTCTTCGGCATCTCATGGCTAAGTTTCTCCACCTTTTGATGTAGTCCAGTGCTGTTTCATCCTGCCTTTGCTTGGTTGCATATAGCTTCGCTATTGTAATTTCTCTTTCAGTGACATGAAATCTATCGCGAAATTTTCTTTGCATATCAGGCCAATCAACCACTGATCCAGCGGGCAGGCTTGAATACCATTCAAAGGCTATCCCAGTGAGGGACGAGCCAAAGAACTTAAGCAGATAGGCTTCATCAGCTGCCAAGTCGCCCATAATTGTGGTATAGTAAGCAATGTGCTCCCTGGGAGAGCCCTGTCCGTTGAATTTCTCAAATTTCGGCGGCTTACTGACGCCTGGGGGTAGTCTTTTAGCAGCATACTAGGGAGGATACGGTACTTTGTACACATCATAGGTACTTATACCGTCACCGGTCTTTTCAGACAGCTTCATCTCCATGATTCTTTCAATCATCAGCTTGTGGGCCAGGGCTGGATCTATCTCTTCTGGGAAGAAGTGAGCTTGCTGCTGGCTGTCGGGAGTCGTCATCACAGTCGCGCGCAAGGTGGGTGCGGCGGGCTGCGTTTGAGATGCAGAAAACTGAGCCGCTGTTTGCTGCAGAACAGGCTGGCTTGGAGCTTTGCCCTTATCAGCTGGAAGAGGATTAGTTGGGACAGCCATTTCTACTGAGCTGGAAGTCTGCCCCACAAGTTCGGCTTGCTTGGATATCGGTGTGGCTTCATGCCTCTCATTTAGCTGTCTTCTGAGAGCACTGATCTCCTGTTGATATCTTCTAAACATCATCTGGATCATGGGATCCAGAGTCGATGGGATCTGTATATCTTCTGAAGTCCCTTCAGCATCATCAACGAAGGGATTGTCTTCTTCTTCAGTTGTCACCACATTGACTGTCATGGTGGTGATTTTGCGGGTTTCCTCATCATTCTTCATCTTATCTTTTGCAGCCTGACCTCTCCTTATGATGGGGCCTGGTCTGGTAGCCAGCCTGAGCAGTTCATCTGGCTGAGTTGGTAGCATATCCTACCCCCTGGCGATTCCAGCCATGTTACAGGTGAAGATTTGCATTCTTCCCTTCTGCCTGCAAACTTTTCTTTTTGCATGGTCAGGGTATTTGAGTCGATCGAAGACCGATACTCTTTCTTCAGCTTTCTCCCTATACAGGTCTTCTTTGTCATATCCGGCCTTGTGGCCTTCTTCATAATCATTTGAATTGGAGGAGGAGACTCCGAGCATTACTTCTTGAAGGGCTTCTCCTTCTTCTTCATCCACGGTGCCCAGAGCACGGGATAATCTTTGTTGACCGAGGGCAGAGTTCCCCAAGTAGTGGAAGTAGTCTTGGACCACTCGTTTCATCTCCTCTGGATCGTGCCTTCGTGGCTCTGGTCGGAGTATCAATCTTTCCTGGCTTTTCTACTGATGAGCCAGTCTTGTCATCTGAGCATTCAAATGCTCGGTTTTAGAATATCTGAATATGTCAGCCTGTCTGGCACAGGCTCTTGGTCTTCTTGGAATGGCAACCGTGATTGGTTCGCTCATTCCCATGTCGCCATCTTGGCAGCAGTTGGCAGTGTCATCATAATTCCTCCCTTCCCATCTTCTGCCTTTGGCCCTGGGATGGGTGATAGTAAGGTCTTCATTCTTTTCATATCTTCTGCCCCTCATCACGGGGCGAGTAATAATCAGATTTCTTCCTTCATCATTTTTTTCCTCTCTCCTCCCCAGAGCTTTGGGGTAAGCAGCAACATCATCTCTTCTATAGTTTCTTTCTTCTCTTCTGCTTCCTGCCCTGAGGCGGGTAACAGCATCCTCAATAGCCTTCTTCTCATATCGAGCTGGGGCCCAGCTCGATATCTTCTTTGGTCGCCAGACCTGTTTATATTTTGCTGGCTTGGGCACCAGCGGCTTCCTTTCATTAGCTTCCCAGTTGGCCCTCCTAGCGGCCAGGACGCGGAACCTGTTGTCGGTCCGGACAGTCAGGACAATCCTGTCCGGCCGAACTTCTTTGGGGCGACCGTTGAGGTTCACCCTAACATCTCCCATCATCATTGTCTTCCCAGAATTGGAAAGACGACGCTCAGCAGCAGCATACTGGCTTCTCCGGTTATTTCTCTTTCCCCTCTGGGCAGCATCGGGAACCGTGTCCCTCCTTTGAACTTGGTGTACATAGCAGGCGACGGCCGTCGAGGCCGTCTTCTCCGGTAAGCCAGCCTTCTTACCAGCAGTCTTCATAGGGGCACCTGCGGCGGTGCCTTGCTCGTCGTTGTTGACCTGCAGAAGGTCGGTGAAGACGAGGCCCAGACAGTTGGGCAGCCCGACAGTAGGGGGCATTGCTCCGAATGACAGGGGTACCGCCAGGTAACCCTCTCGCACATGCATATCGATCGGTTGTTGGCCGAAGCGTACAGACATAAGTCCAGCAGTCATTGTAGCTTCCTGAAAATAAGGAAAGCGCACAGGATCAGAAATTTGAGGGGGGCCCGCTGGGCCTCCTATTTTGGCGTAGAGATGAAGGGAGACTCTGTCCCACCGGGCGTGCCAGCTTGAGGAACGTGGGATCTGATCTTGCAAAAGCCTTTACAATCTTCATTTACCGATATCGCCTTCATCTTTATCTCATATCACATCTGTCAATAAGTCGACATCTGACTTACCCTGACATGTCATCTGTGGATTCTTGGAAGAGGCAGTAGTACAGCTCTCATTAAAGTGTGCTAGGGGGTCTCATCAGTCGAGTGACTGCTGCTTTATCATTGTTGCCGTCTGAATGATCTCGGCACTGGGCATCAGCTTGGCCGACAAAGGCTTCAGCCGGGTAAATGGTTGACGGGCTTCATCATTGGTCTTTCGCTGTTGGTCTAATCCTCTTTTCAATTGCGCTTTCACCCTTGTTCATTTTCAAGGTGTCAACATAAGGGCATTGTCTATGTTTTTGGGTTCTATGTGTGACATTAATGCAAATGAATTTAACTCATTCCGAGCCCTGAGATAAGATCTGGTCCTAGAGGGTTCATGCAAATTACCAATTATGTTATCTATAAGATGATCTCTAAGAAATCTGACATTGATAACTTGATTACCATGAACCTCATTCACCTCCCCCTGAGAACCAGGCTCCTCTGCATCATTATCTTCAGATTGATCTGCAGGATTTTCATCTTTCTGAATTTCTCCATTATTATGTTCCCTACACAAGCCATTTTCAAGCTTAGTCATTGTTTCATCAAAGACCACATGTGGAGATTCTTCTACTGTCCTAGAATTTAAATTGCATACCCTATAGGCTCTAGATGTTTCTGAATATCCTAGAAAGATTTCGGGATCACTTTTAGGTTCAAATTTATCAAGATCTCTTTTAGCATTGACATGCACAAAACACTTACAACCGAAGACCTTGAGATAAGTTAGTGAATGTTTCTTACCCTTGAGAATTTCATAAGGTGTTTTCTAGGTAAATAACCTTACCATGGCTCTGTTGACTACATGTCATGCAGTGTTGATTGCCTCAGCCCAAAATTTCCTCGGTAGGTTACCTTCCACCAGCAATGTTTGAGCCATCTCCACAAGGGTCCGGTTCCTCCTCTCTACTACGCCATTTTGCTCTGGAGTCCTTGGAGAGGAGAACCTGTGAGTTATGCCATTGTCCCTGCAGAGGTCATCAAACTGTGAGTTATCAAACTCACCACCATGATCAGACAAGATATTCTAAATAGAATTGTCGTTATTCTATTTTATTTTTAAATAGAACTCCTGAAATTCATTAAATGCTTCATTTTTGTGTGTGAGGAAAAACACCCAAGTAAACATAAAGAAATCATCAACTAATATAAAACCATATCTTCTATTAGATAAACTAGCTGATCTAGTGGGTCCAAAGAGATCCGTGTGAATCAGCTCATATGGTTTATAAGATAGGTTTTCTGTTCGAGACTTGAATGATTTCTTAGTCTATTTGGATTGAGTGCATACCTCACATACAAGATTATCAATTTTAAACGATATTTCAGGATGTCCTCTGACCATGGAATGCTTATTAAGTTTGTGTAGCACTGTATAACTAGCATTACCTAGTCTATGATGCCAAAGATAGGCTAGGTCATCTTTGTTAGCAGTAAGGCACAGGTTTGAATGTGCTACATCATCTAGGTCAATTAGGTAAATGTTATTGACTCTTTTACCAGAAAATTTAACATTATCAGAATTAGGCTCATAAATGTTGCAACTAGTAGAGTCAAGAACTACCCTATGACCTTTAACACAATGCTGGTTAATACTTAACAAATTATATGCAAGACCTTCTACCAGCATAACTTCATCAATACAACAGGTAGAGCACTTACCTACCTTTCTTGATCCAACAATCTTACCCTTAGTATTGCCTCCAAAGGTGACAAGTCCTCCATTCTTTTTAACCAGCATACAAAATTTGCCCCTGTCCCCCGTCATATGCTTGGAGCAGCCACTATCCAAGTACCACAAATCTTGCTTGGCTGCCAGGCATACCTGCATCAAGGATCAAGTAGAAAAGTTTGCAACCCAAAACTGTTTGGGCCCCAAAACAACAGATGAATCATCAAAACAAGATAGCAAACATTTAGGTATCCACATTTGTTTTGGAACGGATTGCTTTGTGGATTTGTTTGTTTTCTTTTTGTTGTTCCTATTTTTGTTGTCATTCATAGTGTGGAAAATAGTTGGTGAGGCATACCCTGAGTTGGTCCTAGGCTGACCATATGAAGTGTAATTCATTGGATTCCATGTCCTCGATTGCCCAAACCAATTTCTATACTGAGGTCTGTAGTTCTGAGTATGATTTGCGTGGTATGCAGACCTTCCATAAACTCTATCCATCCCAGACCTACTAAACTGATATGGCTGAGCATAATGGTATTTATGGTAGGTCTGAGCTCTGGGATGACATCTGTTAGTCTTTGATCTCCTGACATTTGTAGGTCCACCTGGAATATGCATGGAAGTGGGTTGTGTCTTCCAGTTGTTTTTCCGTGGAGACCTATTTGAGTTGTTCTGCGGTTTTGATGTTGTAGAAGTTTTACCACTATTCTGGTGTTTGCCCTGAGATGTAGACTTGTGTGTGCGTGAATTACTGGACACATTCACCTTTTGTTTGCCCTTGTCCTGAGCACTGAGCTTTTTCTGATTAGTAGTTTTTACAAAAAAAATGTTAACAGTGTTTTCACTGCTCATCTTAATGAGAGGGGTGTTCTTTCCCTTTTCTGCTACAAATGAACCAGTTTTAAATTCAAAGCTCCTTTTTGTAGTGGGATTAAAACCAAGACCCTCTTTTTTAAAATTCACTTTTGTTCCCAAAAGAGCATTTAAGTTTTCTGTACCTTGGGTCATGCTCTCAAGGGTTTTCTATTTATCTTCTTTTTCTTTCTCAAGATTTTCTATTGATTTCTTCAATTCAACATTAAAACTTAGAACAACTTCATACTTTTCATCAACAATTTTCATTTTATTTTCATAATTTTGTAATTTCAGCTTTAAGTCATCAATCACATTTTTCAGCATATCACTCTCCTTCCTAGCATCGATTAAAATAGATTTTATCTCATCAACTTCAGCAACAAATTGTTTTCTACAGTTATTTTCTGTTTCAAGATATGCAATTCTTTCAGACATGGTAGTATCATTAACAAAAGAATTGACTTTTCTTTTTAAATGTCTATTTTCTTTCCTAACATCAACTTTATCTAACAATTCACCATAAGCATCTTCCCAATCAGTAAGAGTGTAATTTTTGAAGGGAGATGTTACCTCATCATGTTCTTCTTCTCTATCGCAGTCCCTGGCCATCAGGCATAATTGACTTCCTTCTCCTTCACTCTCTGAGGTGCAGCTGAGATTGCCCTCATCCTCATCACTCCAAGTGCTTATCATAGCTTTGTTTCTCTTCTTTTCTTTTTCCTTCAGTTTCTGGAGCTCCGGGCATTCTACCTTCATGCGGCCTACTTTCCTGCAATGATAGCAAATAGTGGTGTCAGTCTTTTTGGCAGGATTAGTTTTATACCTTGTCTGTCTTCTGTCACTATGTTGTCTTCTTCCAAAGTTTCTTCCCTCTTTTTTCAGAAACCTTTTGATTGTCGAGTCAACATAGCGACCTGATCACCTTCAATCTTTGACCCTGAGGAGCTGTGGTCGCTAGATGACCCAATTTTACAGGAGTTGGCCTTTAATGCAATAGGTCTCTTCTTCTTCTCTAGCTCATCTGCCTTTGGCCAGTTCATCTCATATTTCCTGAGTGAATCGATTAACTCATCGACCTTCGTGGTCTTTAAGTCCTTAGACTCCTCAATAACAGTAGCCTTTGTGTGCCAAATTAGAGTTAAATAACGCAAAATCTTTCTTACCAGCTCATATTCAGAGTACACTTTGCCAAGGCTCCTGAGTCCATTGGTGATAATCATGAAGCGAGCATACATCTCTGTGATAGTCTCATTCGGCCTCATCCTAAATGCCTCATATTCAGAGACTAGCATGTTGGCTTTAGTCTCTCTCACTTGAGATGTCCCTTCGTATATAACCTCTAGTTTATCCCACATCTCCTTAGCTGAGGAACAAGATGAGATCCTGGAGAACTCCGTGGGATGAAGGGCACACTGGATGGCGTTGATAGCGCTCCAGTTAAGTGTTGATCTTCGGATCTGCTCTCGTGTCCATAAATCCTCATCCTCAGACAGTTCGAAGGGACCTTTGCTAACAACTCTCCAGAGTTCAAAATCTTTTGCCCTCAAGAAAACTTGCATACGGTTCTTCCAGTATGCATAGTTTGAACCATCAAAGTATGGTCATAGATTGTCCTTCAGCTGTCATTCCTCTAGTATCCATGATGTCTATCTCTTCAGGATGTTAGTCCATGCAGAAGAGTTAGGCTCTGATACCACGTGATATAGATCTAGAGGGAGGGTGAATAGATCTACCCCACATTTCAAACTAAGATTAAGCAGATAAAATGCAGAATTAAAAGTGTCTAAATTAGGACAACCAATTTAGACACAGAGTAACTTGAGCCACTGAATTAACAAAAGACTTAGTCAAGTGATATTAACAGAGAGAATGAGTAAATTCAAATCTACAGATGAAACACAGCAACAATAGAACTAAATTCTGGAGATATGGGGTGTGAAGATGTACTAGGCAGAGGTTGAACTCAATGAGTGTCCTCACGCAAGATAAACCACTTTTCAGATAAGCCTAATTTATCCTTCGAGCAGTACCGTTTGATATACCTTCTCCACTCTCTAGAATACCAAATATATCAATCAAACGAAATAGGATAGCAACCAGATATGTAAATTCAACAATCACAAACCATCAACCATGGAGACATGATTTTTAGGTGGTTCGATCTTTTGTAGAGATCTACGTCTACCCCACACTTAAACCAAGTGTGGATTCACTGCTGATTCACAGCTTCCAATCTGCTGATCCACAGCTTCGGGGAAAACTTCCCAACACACGCTGAGCCTTACAGCTTAAGCTATCAGAGGAACCCTCCTCTACCGCTAGGGATTACAGCTTACCCACCGCTGACTCACAGCTCGCTATAACAAGAGTTCGAAATTGAAAAACATAAGCAATAGAAACATATGAAACAGTAAAACAATCTATAGCTCTTACAAAGAGCAGATCGTCTCTGGCATTGTACCAAGAAGCCAAAAATAATGACTCACAGAAACTCTGACTCACACCCTTCAAACGACTCTAAGCTCTTCTCTCAAATCTCTCACAAAGCTCTCTCAAGGCTCCTCTTCTTCTCTAATTTCTCTCTCTCTCGATTTTGGTGGAACGTCCTCTTGACTTGGCTGCTGCTATCTGTAGACACGTCAAAATCGATACTATGTTGAGTAAATTTCATGTCACCATGTGACGCCCCAAAGTGGACTTCAATATTGGCTTAATATGAAGTTTTTCTAATTTCTCCATACTTAATTGTGATTTCTTGCCCTTTTAATTTAATAATTAAAATTAACGCCTGTGGGGAGGGCGTCATTTAATTAATGACTTAATTAGGGGCATTTTACATAAATGGACGACTGTTCAAACGGTCGTCGATTCCTATATTTTACAAATTCTAACGAAAATAAAACACAAAGAATTGACGTCCTAAGGATGGGCGTTGATTATTTAACGCCCGTTCAAACAGGCGTCATTTGACAATTTTAAATAAGGAAAGTTCTTTATTTCTATAATTAAAATCAGGAATTGCTGACGGTGTGACTGCCGTCATTTCAATTGAAGCCCCTAGTCAGGTCGTCATTTTCACTTCCATCTCCCTTTCGCCTGCTTCTTTCCAGTAATGATCCTTTCCCCATTTTACACCTTGTGTTCGATTGGGAAGAAGGTTCCTTATTAGAGATTCATTACCTTGTTTTAATCCTGTTAATGCAAGGATTTTTTGGCTATAAATACTCCATTCAGTCTCCCTCGCGCGAAAGAGAAGAAGAAGAGGAGGAAGAGAGAGAGGAAAAAAAAGAGAGAACAGAAGAGAACACATATAGACCTAACAGAGAGAAGAGTGTTTCGTTGTTTTGCAGGTTGCTTTCTCCCAAGCTCTTCCTCTAACGAGCTCCCTTCCTCCTGTAGTAGCTGAAGCACTTGTCCTCCCCCTTTACTGCTGCCATACAGCAGAAGGGCGACTCCCCCTCTCTTATTCATTGTTTCTTTCTTTGCTGTTATCATGTCAACACATACCACTCTCTAGTCACTTTGCTAGAGAAGGTCATATTATACTAGTTTACGTTGCATTAGCGTATTCATCCAAATAATCTCATACCTTGTTACTCTTCTTAGGGGTTTTAAAACCAAAACACACAAGGTGTGTTCATGCCTAATCTGTTTGATTCTATATTATTAGAGCATTGGTACTACACACTTGGCTAATCCATATTTTTGTTTATTTCGTGTGTTTTCTTGCAAGGGTAATCAAGCTATAAACCCCCTTTGTCGGCCGGCCGATAGAAGGAGGAAGGATGAACTCCCAATCTCACCCGCTCAATACAAGGTACATGCGATCATCTTTCTTCTTTGAGGTAACCCCTCTGGCGATCACCCTCCATAGAGCATCTCATGCTCATCCCCTTTTCCTTCATATCCCACATATTCTAGCATAATTATCCACCCTTAATAGTTATTTTTCTTTCATTTTAAAAATGTGTATGTGACACGTTCACAAATTGGCGATCGCGGTGGGTCCTTTTTGTTTTAGTTTGATTACCCCTCCCTCGGCGCCCTCGCGTGCCACTCCCTTTGGTGACCTCGCGTGCCCCTCCTTCGGCGCCCTCGTGTGCCCCTCCCTTTGGCGCCCTCGCGTGCCCCTCCTTCGTGCTCCACGTAGCACACTCCCTTTGTGCACCACGTGTACACCTCCCACTGGATTAGCCAATTTGCGTACTATCCATATCATTTTTATTAGAAAAGAAATTGATTTCTATTTGTCATCAGGGTTAACGGTTCTCTGGAACTGAATAACACCCTTCATATCGCCGTCATTTCCACATATAGCGACCATTCGAACGGGCACTGTTTCCATTTTTATTGTGAGCATTTCCATCATTTTATAATTAACGCCCCTCACAGAGGCATCATTTCCAAATATAACGCCTCACACCAAGGCGTCATCTTTTTGATTATTGCATTTTGACGTCCCTCCTAGAGGCGTCTCTTACTGATATAGCGTCTTACTGAAAGGCGTTATTTTGATTATCATTGCTTTTATTCATACTTTTAAGTTTGGTTACTGTTATCTGACGCCCCTGTGCACAGGCGTCATTTCCACAGGCAGCGCCTCACTTTAAGGTGCTATTTTATTTTGATTGCTACATGTTTGCACTGTTCATAGTGATTAGCGACTGACAATCAGTCGTCTCTTGTTGATATAGCGACCTTATCCAGGTCGTCATTTTGTTCTATGCCCACAGAACCCCTGTTTACTACTTACTGTTGTTCGTTTGACTGATTCTCATATCACCTGCTTGATATTGCCTGCATTAGGCTGCATTTAGGGCATTCGGTTTGGGAGACCTCCTCTCCCCACACTTTTAGGAGTCACACCCCCTCTTGGTGAAGGAAGGACCCTCCTTTGAGCATTCCGCCTCATTGGACCGGAAATTCCTAAACCAAGCGTCCACAAGTCCCCGCACCCGTGATTCCCTCACGGACGCTGGGAAGGTTGTACCATTGAAGCACCCGAAATATAGTTGACCCATACGTTGGTAAGGAGAGAGAAAGAACCTAGATACCCGGAGATTATACCCAAATTATCAACCAGGACCCCACATTCAAAGGAGAGAACTTATTGTAAAATTCACTTTATTCTACAAAGAAAACCTTAAAACTTTAGGCTCATTACAACTTGAGTGTTTATTCTGTTTGATAAGGTGATATCTCTTGGGTATACTTGTTGTTGGAAACCTATTTCTTCTTCCTTAAACATGAAACTCCATTCAGGTAAAATCATCAATATGGCCAACTACGGATATACTTATGATGGTTATGAGGAGGGTCACTCTGACCCGTTTTATGAGGTTCCCTCTCAGGATCCTGTCTACCACGAGGGAAACTACACTTCCTCTCCCACTCAAGTCCACATGGTGGACACCACTTCTTTGGAGGTTGAGCCTTCTTCCCAAGCTCAACATACCACTCAAAATACTTCAGGGGACGCTTCCCCTTCTTTCAACTTTAACGAAGTTCTCAAAGTTCTTGCTCGCCTGGATGACTCCCAGCGCTAGGCGGCCCAAGCCGCTTTAAAGGGAAAGTCTGTCCCGTCATCTTCTAACCCTCCCCAGGCCATGGGTGGACACTCTGCTAGTTCTCCCAATGACCAGGCAGTCGCACCTAGGGTGCCCTCGCGCCCATCAACTCCTGTTATGACTACGCCGGCCCAACCGGCAAGTCACTCCATTGCTAGGCCTCAATAACCTCCTGTTTCTCAAATTTTTAGAAGGCCTATATATGACGAACCAATATTCTTTTCGTCCGGCCCTAGCCGAGTCCGATAACCACACTATACTCCTCCAAAGGATGGCTAGTATGGAGGAGCAGCTCAATAAGGTCACTGCATCCAAGGTCGCTCCCGAAATTATGCTTCCCACTCTACCGATTTTTCACCTACCCCCTTTTGAAATGCCGAATTTCTGACGGTACAATGGAACGGGTAATCCGCACATCCACTTGAAAGACTTCTTGTATGAGGCATCATTCTGGCAAGATAACAAGACTTCTCTGGCTTATCTCTTTAGAGGGTCTTTAGATGGCCCGGCGCTAGAATGGTTTTATTCCCTGGAGCCGGTGGATGCCGGTGATTTTGATGTAGTTCAACGAAAGTTTCTGCAGAAGTACAAGGACCGTGTGGGTCCCTCTTTATCTGTTACTGATCTGGTTGCTGAAAAGATGAAGCATGAGGAGGACTTCATTTTATTTGCTGATAGATGGAGAGCTATGGCAGAGAAGCTAAAGGACACACTATCGGAAACGGAGCAAGTGAAGATGATTATATCAAACTCCACTCCGTAGTTCCATCATATCTTAGCCATGAACAAGTTGAGAACTATGGAAGAGCTCTATGAAAGAGCTAGATACATACAAACTCAGATGAAAGATTCACCTATTATGGGCATGTTTGAGCCAAGACCAAAGGTAATAAAGAGGAACATTAATATCGGCAATACTGGTGCGACCACTAAAGGCACTGTTATTAATGAGCAGGTGAGCGCATTCGGTAATTCCACACCCTTCCGCCACCCTCCGAACCAAGGGCCACCACCACAACAGCCCGCCTTCCAAAACCAAGTCCACCAGCCAAATAATAACGCTCCTCAGACCATACGGCCTCTTCCACCTCCTCAACAACAACCCCATTTTGCTCCACAGAATCAACCCGCACAGTACCACCAAATGCCCCCGCCAGCCAATTATGCACCGCAACAACTGCAACAATCAAGAAGGCCATTGGGTCCTCGAAGAGCGCACTACCCTCCCATGCCTGAAAGCATGTTAGACATTTTCAATGCCCTCATGGCCGCCAACCTGCTCACCCTGCCTAAAGAAAGAACAATATGGCAACAACATGTAGACACCTCCCAATATTGCGTCTTCCATCGGCAGCCGGGGCACAACATCGATCATTGTTTTCACTTCAAGGATTACATACATGATATGAATGATCAAGGTGATATTGATTGGGATGAGATGAGGAGTGTTATTTCTACTCTAAAGGCTCGAAGGCCTCCTCGGGAACCATCGGCTCAGCAGCACCCACAGCAAGGTCAGCAACAACAAGTTCCCCAGCAACAACAGGCTCCAGCACCCCAGCCAAATATGGGGATTGTCAATAATGCACTACCGGAACACCCTGTTCAAAATCAACAAGTAAACCTTGTCACCTCAATCCATGAAGTGGAGAGAGGGCAGGATTGGCATAAGGAAAACGCCTCTGTCGGGGCTATTAATCAAAACTCCAGTCAACCGCAACCACCACAATTGCTAAGAAGGCTTCAACCTGTACCCCCTTCCCAAACGCCACGCCCCCTTATACGTTCCAGCACTCCAGGGTCGTTCAACCCTAACCCTACTTCTTCACGGCCCCTTCTTGTACGCCAACCCACAAATTCTCCTTCACCCCAAAATCCTCACCAAATAAATCTCTCCTTATCCGCCCCTCGCCGGCAGTCATCACCCCTCCTGTTTCGCCACAATCTACCCCGTCCACCATCATGCTTCCAAGGCCCCTCCTTGTCACCCGATCCCCGTCACCACATTCCGATAACCCCCAGCCAGCAAGGCCTCTTATAAGAACCCCTCCTCTTGCCAATCTTGCACCAGCACCCAACACGCCACACACCATTCCCTCTACCTCCTCTGCCCCTTCATCCACTCTAACCCCGATAGAGGCTCCAAAAACAATGGTGCTTCGTAGTGGATGGATGTTCCATCGAGTGTTTCCCCAGCGGGAGCAGGAGCCGATACAAGAACAAGGAGAATAGGAACAAGAATCCACACCGGGCACGGAGTATGACTTACTAAAGCATTTGGACAGAACGCCGGCCCGAAGTTCCATTCTGGAATTGATCAAAAGATCTACTACATATCAGCTGGCCTTGAAGCAATATCTGTAGAAAGTAATGGTAAATGAAGATATCCCAGTTGAACAGGTCACTACAGTCTTAAGTCCAGCCAGCAATCAACCAGCCATCACTTTTTATGAACATGAATTGGCTCCGCAGCCAGCCAGAAAATATGCATTGTGCATTACTATTGACATTAACAAGGTGGCAGTGAAACAATGTATGGTGGATACTGGGGCATCCATTAATGTTTTGCCACCAAGTACCTTGAAAATGTGTGGCATTCCGAAGAGTCAAATTCGGCCGTCTACAATCACTGTTACCGCCTATGACAACACCAGGAAGCCGCCTTTAGGAATGATCACTCTAAGAGTTGGTTTGGGTCCAGTCTCGGTCACAACAGATTTCCATATTCTAGACATGGACCCGACATTCAATGGCATTTTGGGTCGCCCATACATTCAAGAGCTTGATGCTGTGTCTTCAACAAATCATCAATGCATAAAATTTCCGCACAAATGGCGCATTATTAAAGTAAATAGTATGCCCATTCTTCCGACATAAGATATACATTCTGCAACATCGGTGCCTTCTATGTGGCCTTCCAATAGGCCTTTGCTCTCAGTTTTGGATGTTGTCGATCTGCGGCAAGACTTGGTAAGGCCGTCTTCTTCAACCCCTCCTACCACTCAAATGCCACCACAGCCATCCAAAGGCCAGAAGAAAAAAGGTTTGATGAACACGCCAGGATGGAACATTCTGATTAAAATGGGATATAGAACTGGTAAAGGCCTAGGTGTTAATCTTCAGGGGAGAGTCAAGCCCGTCAGGCATCAAAAGATGATTCCCCGAGGTGGCCTAGGGTACAAAGCGCCAAGCAAAGATTAAAATGAGACATGGGCCGTCATGACTTCCACTCTCAAGATAGATCGGTAGCCTCTTACCTGGACCCTACAAACACACTTTATGAAAGGAGGCACTCATAATGATGAGCGAACCACTCTAGTCACTTCCATGATGGATTGTCAAGATGTACATGATGGGGATATCACCTCCCATGCCCACGTTCACAGCTCGTCTCCTCGCCCCGGTTGCATCCGACATGGTCTAGTCATTTAATTTTGAGTCCTATGTAATTTTTATTTGAGTCATTTGATGTATTTTCCCTTTTATTTGAGTCATGTTCCTAGGTCTTGTGTTCATTTCCCTAAGTTTGAGTGTCATTAGGTTGTCTAGTTAAGTATTGGGCCCAATTCATTGGGCTTGGCCCAAGGGCTCTCCCTACCCCCTCGGTTATTTGTCATTGAGTCAATTGTCAGGGACTTTTGTAGAAATGTGGGTTTCCTATATATAGGACCCAATTCCCCCCCCATTTCAACTTAATAAATCAATCAATGAAAAATTGCCATTTTGTGAGTCCTATCTTTATTTTTATGGTGGAGTGAATCCATTAGTGAGGTGAGAAGCCTTAGGAAGAGAATCTCACCCATCCCTCTCTTAATCTCTCTCTTTCACTCCCCTTTCTCTCTCCTCCACACCCAATTTCAAAAATTTTCTCTCTCCTCCCTTCCCAACCACCACTCTCCCACCTACCCCCATTAAAGGCCACTCCCCTTCCCCACACATCCCATTACTCCACCCCCTGGTCCCAAGGGAGCATCCCCAATCACTAAGCCACCCTCCAACCACCTCATCCCTTTCCCAAGCACCCTTCCCTCTCCCCCATTCAACCCTCCACCTCCCAAGACCATTTGAATTTGAATATCCCCTTCCCTCCATAGCCCAAAGTCGCCCAACTCCTTTCCCCATTGAGTAGGCCACCCCCATCCCCTTCCCTCCACTCCACTCTACCAAGAGCAGCCACCCCATCACCCTTCCTCCACCTTGGCTGAGAGCCTGCAGAGAACCAGTGGAGTGCAGCAGCGACCCCGTCTTCCCCCTGGCGTCCCTGGAGGTCCAAGAGCTATCTTCGGAAGCGTCTGCCTATCTTCTTCGCAACGTAAGTGGTTTCGTCGTCGTCCGAGCACTGTGCTGCCCGGGAGAGTAGTTCTCCCTTGACTGCGCGAAGCTCTCCTGACAGAGCACCTGAATGTGATTGGAAGCTCTACCACGACAAATCCAACTTGAATCAAGACAAGAGCCCTTCTGCAAAGTTTTTCCTCCTTCTGTCTACTTTCAGAATCAAGAAGCAGAACTCCGTTTGGCATCCTGTAGCAGGATTTATCAATTTTCTCCCTCAGCCACGCGATTCTGCTTCCCACAGTCTGCACCGACCTGTCATCATTGTTCAGAGTCCCTTGGTCTTCTCCGGCATCGTTTAGCTTCCCCGTTAGTTTGGCTGCGAAGAGGACTCGTCCATGGTTCCAAAAACTCAGACGGTGCTCGATTCTGAGTTCGTAAGCTGTCGGGGCAACCTCTATAACCTGCTGTTGGAAACCAGGAGCTGCCAGTCCGAGACTCTGCCTCCCTGTTCGGGCCTCCACCCAGGCCAGTATCGATGACAGAAGAAATTAATAACATTTGGACGAATTCCCCGGCCTACTACGAAGATTTTCCAGGTGGTTTCATCCCCAACAAAATTCGGTAGCAGTTGCAGCAGTCAATTCATCAGTCTCCTGTCAGCACCCATAGAACTAGGCAGAATCGGCAACCTCCCATCATCGGTGTTCCCTTCTCAAATTCCCCTCCCCGCTTGGCCGGCTGAAGGCTCCTCCCTGTGTGGAGGTAGTGTTTGGATGTTACTATCATCTTCCCTTCCCCACGATCCCCCCCTTGCATGGGGTGTAGTGTTGTAATAGCTTAAACAAGTCAAGCTACCCCGGCGCGGCGTGTGGGGAACCCACACTTCCCCGCTCGCCCTCGTCTCCGAGCGGGACCGGTTTCTTCAAACCGGTCGAGTGAGTGCTCCAAAACTTTGCTCTAATTCATGCTTGTTCTTTTAATATTAGTTCATAAACTCGCTGGCCGTGACGAGAGCCCGATCCTTAAGCTCATTTGCTATAAGTGATCATCGTGGAAAGAAAGTGGAACCCGTGCCCTTTGGCACTTCGTCGGACCCTGATTTGGGCAGCCATACCCTTGGGGAATCAAACCTTGGCCTTGCTGGCCCTCTACCAGCAAGGGCCTAGCCCACACAACCTCCCCTTGGCATTGCCAAGTTACCCCGGGTCTTAGTGAGCATCGGGTGAGCGGTTGCCATTATTGGTCCGTTTTGAATGCTTAATTGTGCTTGCTTGTTGAGTCCTAGGTTGTGTCACATCAATTGGTATCAGAGCAAGTCATTGACTTGTCTCTATCAAGTCAAGTCCTAGGGCACGTTTGCATTGTAGTCTTCATTAGTCCGACCCTTGCATTTATCCCCCGATCATCATGGCCACCTCCTATTTAGCCTACTCGCCACCCATGGACTTCATCCTAGATAGGGATATTACCTTTGACGGATCACATTTTAGTGACTATCTTAGGTGGGAGGCTACCATAGAAAAGTACTTCGAAAAGACTTGGGTATATGGACCGGCGAGAGTCCGAAAGGCCAAGGGACGACTTCGGGGTCAAGCCAAGAGTAAGTGGGAACACATAGAGTGCTTAAGGAGGGTTGGAAGCCAAGAACCTATTGACTCATGGGAAGAGATGAAGCTAGAACTTAGAAAGATCTACACTCCCAAACATTCCCACCCCTCCTACTCAAGCACCCCTAACCCGAGGAGCACTACCACTCCTCCATCCTCACCCGGACAACTTGAGACCGCCCTTTGGTCTCCACCCCCACCACTCCCAATAAATCACCTATCAACCATCATAGCTACACTTCGCGACCAAGTCCTCTCTCTTAAGACCCAAATAAACCAAGCAACCACCTCTCCACTAAATCCCATGAGGATCCCCACATCCCAACCAAAACCTCCTTCCACAAATCTCACTATCCAAACCCAATTGGCCCCCACCTCCACCCCCCCACAACTGGCCGATCCTAAGGGGAAGAGACCCCTAACTGACCAAGTTTCCCCAATAAGGACCACACCTACCCCTCCATTTTTCCCTATAAGGGACACTCCCCCCAAGACCGGCCAACCCAAGCCACCCCAACCAACCCATCTCCCACTCCCTCCCCCAAAACTCCCATGTCCTAGTCCCCCACTACTTCCCCTCCCTATCCCAAACCAAGTTTCCCTTTACCTTCCACCCCGGGTGCGCCATACACCAACCCTCATCACCATACCACCAAAAGACCCTCTCACCACCTTAGAGAAAGAACCCATACCCGATCCAATAGTGGTGAACACCCCAAACCCACTCCCTACCATGGAGGAAACCCATGACCAAGAAGAAGAAGAAGCATCACATGGTGACCTTCACCTTACACCACCCTCTCTAATTAGGGTCAAACTCATCTTAGAGGAACCCCTTATTAGTTGGCTAAAGAAGAGCCCAATAAGAGAGATCACGACCCACGATTGCCTTCCCATAAAGGAAAACCTTCCCATAGTGCACATCTCCTCCTATCACACCATAATCTAAACATCCTACCATGTGGAAACCTTAGAGGACCTTCTCAAGGGCTTAGCTTGGCAATATGAGTTGACCGGCTTGTTGACCCCCATGGCCCACCAATCTAGGAGCCTTGACCTCCGACACCTTTGTGTCGGGTCTATCACCTCGGTTTTCACTATTGGATGCTACACTAGTGACCTCCTTCTATTCCTCCCCATACTCGAGGAGCCCGACCTTCTCCTCAATTTGGAGCTTCTTATATCGGGTGGAAAGTCAAGCCCTTCCCTCATGGTCGACCCACTCACAAAGAACTTCGGCCCAATTGTCTCATTAGAGGAGGATGACCCACCACCACTTGAGGATCTTGAGGACATAGGGCCCCTCCCCCTCGATAACTATTTTTATGATCCCTTTGATCCCTTCCAATGGGGGTCAAAGAACCCATGGGGCCCAACCACCTTATCCACCACCCACCTTTTCCTATCCCAACCCACCATGTTTGATCCAATCCACCCCATCCTTGACTCGGGTTACAACTTGGGAGCCATGACCTTGGGCCACATATCCCTAGGTAATAAGGTTGTGCCCCACCCTATGATGACCACCTTCTTAGATCCATTCGATCCTTTCCAATGAGAGTTCAAAGGTTGTCCCACACCTATACACATGGAAGTCACCTTTGGGAAAAGCATGCATGTGTCTAGGCTTACCATACCCCTTGGCATGAACACTATGTTGGGTCCATTCATTTATATCACCCACATGTCAAGTAGAAAGTATGAGTGGTCCATATTCTGATGTCATGGTCCACCTTCATTCATCATGGGTCTTAAGCATGTCAAAGGCATCTACGGATGTCCGGGTCCCCCAATATTTATCACCAATTTGCATGATAGGGCCACCTACGGGTGCCCCGGCCCACCTAGGCTAACCAAAGTCTACATTACATCATTACATGATAGGTCTACTTTTGGTTGCCCAGGTCCACCCATCACCCCTAGAATGTCTGCATTCACAACATTGCATAAAGAGATCCGCAAGCACATTAGCAAGAAGAATGTGACTTATAAAAGGCGAGCCGACTCTCATTGACGTCACCAAGAATTCCATGAGGGTGACTTTATGATGGTAAGGACGGAGAGGCTCTCCCCGGGAGCCATCTCCAAATTGAGGCCACGTGGGGCTGGTCCCTTCCAGGTCCTGAGGCGCATTGGTGCAAATGCCTATGAGTTAGATCTCCCCGAGGAATATGGGGTAAGTCCCACATTCAGTGTCACCGACCTAGTGCCATACAAGGGACCCACGGTAGTACCTAGTGAGGATATTGAGCCTATTCCCTCCGTTGAGAGAGCACCCACCCGTGAGGAGAGTCCACCAGCCAAGAGAGCCCAGCGTGAGCGCATTGAACGAATATTGGATGAACAGGTCACTACCACCAGGAGCAAGGTATACGAGCGCTATCTCGGCAGGTGGATGGATCGGTCTCGTTCGGAAGACTTGAGGGCAGTACCACTTCTACACCCTCCAAGGAGGGAAGGACACTTACTCGACGGAGTCGAGTTCTCCGCACCCCGGGAGTATGATGGGGACATCACCTCCCATGCCCACGTTCACAGCTCGTCTCCTCGCCCCGGTTGCATCCGGCATGGTCTAGTCATTTAATTTTGAGTCCTATGTAATTTTTATTTGAGTCATTTGATGTATTTTCCCTTTTATTTGAGTCATGTTCCTAGGTCTTGTGTTCATTTCCCTAAGTTTGAGTGTCATTAGGTTGTCTAGTTAGCTATTGGGCCCAATTCATTGGGCTTGGCCCAAGGGCTCTCCCCTACCCCCTCGGTTATTTGTCATTGAGTCAATTATCAGGGACTTTTGTAGAAATGTGGGTTTCCTATATATAGGACCCCATTCCCCCCCATTTCAACTTAATGAATCAATCAATGAAAAATTGCCAATTTATGAGTCCTATCTTTTTTTTATGGTGGAGTGAATCCATTAGTGAGGTGAGAAGCCTTAGGGAGAGAATCCCACCCATCCCTCTCTTAATCTCTCTCTTTCACTCCCCTTTCTCTCTCCTCCACACCCAATTTCAAAAATTTTCTCTCTCCTCCTTTCCCAACCACCACTCTCCCACCTACCCCCATTAAAGGCCACTCCCCTTCCCCACACATCCCATTACTCCACCCCCTAGTCCTAAGGGAGCATCCCCAATCACTAAGCCACCCTCCAACCACCTCATCCCTTTCCCAAGCACCCTTCCCTCTCCCCCATGCAACCCTCCACCTCCCAAGACCGTTTGAATTTGAATATCCCCGTCCCTCCATAGCCCAAAGTCGCCAAACTCCTTTCCCCATTGAGTAGGCCACCCCCATCCCCTTCCCTCCACTCCACTCTACCAAGAGCAGCCACCCCATCACCCTTCCTCCACCTTGGCTGAGAGCCTGCAGAGAACCAGTGGAGTGCAGCAGCGACCCCGTCTTCCCCTAGTGTCCCTGGAGGTCCAAGAGCTATCGTCGGAAGCGTCTGCCTGTCTTCTTCGTAACGAAAGTGGTTTTGTCGTTGTCCGAGCACTGTGCTACCAAGGAGAGCCGTTCTCCCTTGACTGCGCGAAGCTCTCCTGACAGAGCACCTGAACGTGATTGGAAGCTCCACCACGACAAATCCAGCATGAATCAAGACAAGAGCCCTTCTGCAAAGTTTTTCCTCCTTCTGTCTACGTTCAGAATCAAGGAGCAGAACTCCATTCGGCATCCTGTAGCAGGAGTTATCAATTTTGTCCCTAAGCCACGCGGTTCTGCTTCCCACAGTCTGCACCGACCTATCGTCATTGTTCAGAGTCCCCTGGTCTTCTCCGGCATCTTTTGGCTTCCCCGTCAGTTTTTCTGTGAAGAGGACTCGTCCAAGGTTCCAACGACTCTGACGGTGCTCGATTCTGAGTGCGGAAGCTGTCGGGGCAACCTCTGTAACCTGCTGTTGGAAACCAGGAGCTGCCAGTCCGAGACTCTGCCTCCCTGTTCGGGCCTCCACCCATACCAGCATCGAAGACAGAAGAAATTAATAAAATTTGGACGACTTGCCCGGCCTACTATGAAGATTTTCCAGGTGGTTTCGTCCCCAACAAAATTCGTTAGCAGTTGCAGCAGTCAATTCATCAGTCTCCTGTCAGCACCCATAGAACTGGGCAGAATCAGCAACCTCCCATCTTCGGTGTTCCCTTCTCAAATTCCCCTCCCCGCTTGGCCGGCTGAAGGCTCCTCCCTGTGTGGAGGTATTATTTGGATGTAACTATCATCTTCCCTTCCCCACGATCTCCCCCTTGCATGGGGTGTAGTGTTGTAATAGCTTAAACAAGTCAAGCTACCCCGACGCGGCGTGTGGGGAACCCACGCTTCCCCGCTCGCCCTCGTCTCCGAGCGGGACCGGTTTCTTCAAACCGGTCGAGTGAGTGCTCCAAAACTTTACTCTAATTCATGCTTGTTCTTTCAATATTAGTTCATAAACTCCGCTGGCCGTGATGAGAGCCCGATCCTTAAGCTCATTTGCTATAAGTGATCATTGTGGGAAGAGAGTGGAACCCGTGCCCTTTGGCACTTCGTCGGACCCTTGATTTGGGCAGCCATACCCTTGGGGAATCAAACCTTGGCCTTGCTGGCCCTCTACCAGCAAGGGCCCAGCCCACACAACCTCCCCTTGGCATTGCCAAGTTACCCCGGGTCTTAGTGAGCATCGGGTGAGCGGTTGCCATTATCGGTCCATTTTGAATGCTTAATTGTACTTGCTTGTTGAGTCCTAGGTTGTGTCACATCTGTACATGCACGACAGTTTGCTCGTCACATAGCCCCACTGGTTACATACAAAACTCTGGAGTCCTTACGGCCAGATAAAAGAAGAAAAATGGATGACCCCGAATGTGACTGGTATAGATGGTTTGACATGAACGATATCACTATTGCCCTGAGCCGATTGTTTATGCCAACTGATCCGGAATAGCCGCCACTAATTCATGAATTAATTGAAAAGCCAGCAATGATCACCGACAAGAGGCAGCTTCTAAACAATTACACAGATACCGGGGAGCCTGATGTGCCGTTTGAGGAAGGCTACAACGTGGATAGGCTATGGGGCGGCCTTTTCTCTATTAAATCCATTCATCCAACGATTCTTGTCTGCTTGTTTAATCAAATATTTTACTCAGATATCCCTAGACCGCCCGCGGTCTTGATAACCTTTTCTCCAAATTCACTTCAAATTTCTCCTCCGATTCCTCCCTTGCTCCTCGAGCAATTATCTAAACTCTCCATCACACCCCCGCGTGGGTCATCATTTACTCCATCTTTCATACATATGTCAACCTTAACATCACCTCCTATTCCTCCCTCTCATTGCCTTCTTCTTGAAAATGAAAACGAAAAAAAATGCCAAAATTCAAACTTTCCAATCTTTCATCTCCATTGAGGAGACCTCCTATCTTCTTCATGAGTGTGTCCTGACCCCGGGGCCGCTCTTCCAGGATTCGTTAGGGGACCTTCCCTACCCCTCCGGTGAGGGGTCTTCATCTGTATTTCCTTTTGTACCCATCTTTTTCTCACCTCCATCATCTTTGTCAAATTCTAGTGATCAGGCTAGTTGCTCTTACACTTCTAATTTTAAGACTCATGGGGTAGCTTCATATAAAAGATCCAAGGGTAAGCAGATTCCCCGTAGGTTCTTGTTAGAGTTAGCCATCAGATGCCGGGCATGTCTAGCCATTCCCGAGTTTGTGGAGAATCCAATTATCCTGTCGGAAGTAGAATATAAGGATACTTGTGTTTTTAATGAGGGTTTTGGTGTTTATGAGATCATGAATGATGAAGACCCCATTGAAGAGGGGGATGAAGGTTATGAAGAATATGAGGACGAGGCAGATGCTTTTGCCAGTGGCATGAGAAGATGTGATGAGCCATCAGCCTCAGTAGAAGAACCTACCAAAGAAATAAATCTGGGTACGGAGGAAGACCCTAGAATTGTCCTCATTAGTAAGAACTTGCCGCCCTCCGAAGAGGAGGCGCTCATTTTGGTTCTTCAAGAATACAAGGACACGTTCGCATGGAGTTATGAAGATATGCCGGGACTAGACCCTGCGCTCGTTGAACATTGACTTACGCTTAAACTAGGGGCCATTCTGATCAAACAACTGTTGAGACGTTTCCCCCCTAATATGGCATTAAAAATGAAAGAAGAGGTCGATAAGCTTCATAAGGCTAGATTCGTTAGAGTTGTCCTCCATCCCAATTCGGTGGCTAACATTGTCCCAGTCATGAAGAAAGATGGAAAGGTGCGAATTTGTATAGACTTTCGGGACCTCAACCGCACGTCCTAAAGATGACTTCCCCCTTCCCCACATTGATGTTTTAATTGATAATACGGCAGGATATGAGACTCTCTCCTTCATGGATGGCTTTTCAGCTTATAATCAGATTCGCCTGGCTGAGGAGGATCAAGAAAAAACATCGTTCACTACACTATGGGGAACTTATTGCTATGTGGTCATGCCCTCTGGACTTAAGAATGGTGGAGCCACCTATTAAAGGGCTATGATGGCAATTTTTCATGATATGATCCACATTTATATAGAGGTGTACGTTGACGATCTGGTAGTAAAATCAAGAACAAGGATTGAGCATCCCGGTGTTCTAACTAAAGTCTTGCAAAGAGCGCGGGAGTATCAGCTAAAAATGAATCCCAAGAAGTGCGTGTTTGGTGTTTCATCAGGGAAGTTGCTTGGATTCATCGTAAGTAAGAGGGGTATTGAGATTGATCCCAACAAGGTGAAGGCCATAAGGGAAATGCCTCCTCCCAGGAATTTGAAAGAAGTTCGAGGATTGATCAGGAGGTTACAATTTATTCACCGATTTATTTCCCAGCATTCACAAAGATGTAGGCCGTTCTACGAGCTTACTAAGACGGGAGTCAAGTTTATTTGGGATGACAAATGTCAAGTAGCTTTTTACGGATTGAAGGATTATCTCTCAAATCCTCCTATCCTGAGGCCGCCGGTTCCAGGCAAACCGCTTGTTCTTTACATTTCCGTCTTGGATGACTCTGTAGGCACTGTCCTAGCCCAAGTTGATGAAGAAGGAAAAGAAAGGGCAGCCTACTACTTGTCAAAGCTTCTCAACCCCTGTGAGCAGAGGTACTCAGCCATAGAAAAGAGTTGTGCTACTTTAGTCTGGGTAGTTCAGAAACTCAAGCATTATTTCTTAGCTCACGAAATTCATCTCATTGCTCGTATGAATCCAATCAAATTCTTTCTTAAAAAATCCGTTCTCACCGACCGATTAGCACGATGGCAAAGCTTCCTTTCTCAATTCGATATTATCTACATTCAGCAAAAAGCAATTAAAGGCTATGTCATAGCAGAACATCTTGCTCATCACCCTCTCCCTAGATTTGACCCTGTTTGCTCAGAGTTTCCAGATGAGGAACTAATGTCCGTCAATCAATCCGATTCGATGTGGACGTTACATTTTGATGGAGCTTTGAATTCAAAAGGAAAAGGGATTGGCATTGTTCTTCTATCACCGGAGGGTATCACTATTCTGCTCGCCTCTCAGCTTGCATTTCCCGTTACAAATAATATAGCTGAGTATGAGGCTCTTCTGGCCGGACTGGAGGCCGCACATCAATTCGGTGTTACCCAATTGAGGATTGTAGGTGATAGTCAGCTTATTCTTCATCAAGTGCTCGCCAAGTGCCGTACGCTCAATCCTAAACTCAAACCCTATCAGGAATTGACTTATGCTTATACCAAGCTCTTCACCAAATTAATCTTCGTTCACATTCCTTGTGATCATAACATTCTAGCTGATACTCTTGCGTCCCTTGCATCTTCCCTATTTTTCCTTCCCGAAAGGGATTCCCATTCTATTATTGTTCACAAGCGGCTCACTCCAACTATTAAGGATCCAGCTTTCCTTAGTGTTAAGGAGGAGGTGCTTAGGAAGGTTAAGCAAGGAGAAATCATTGAGAATAAAGAGGTCATGCTATTGGATTTAGAAGAAGAATTGAATGATGAAGAAAATCCGTGGTATTACGAGATTGCTAAGTATTGCCATGATTAATCCTATCCCGAGGAGGCCACGACTAAAGAAAAGAAAGCCATTCGAAGAGTTGCTCAGCGATACACCCTGGTTGGAGGTGTGCTCTACAGAAGAGGTCTCACCGGAGTTTTATTGAGGTGCCTAGATGATGATGAATCTTGGAAAGTCGTGGAAGAGCTGCATTCAGGAGTGTGTGGTGGTCATGTCAATAGCCAGATGCTTGCAAAGAAAATCCTTAGGCTAGGTTTCTATTGGCCCACTCTAGAAGAGGATTGTTCCATCTATGTTCGAAGGTGTGTTAAGTGCCAACTGCACGCCGATAAAATTCACTCTCCTGCTTCTTCACTCCATCCTATGTCCTCCCCATGGCCTTTCTCCATGTGGGCTTTCGATGTCATTGGACCCCTTGGTGATCCGAACCTCCTCACAAAACCAAAGTCATTTATACTCACGGTCACGGAGTACTTCACCAAGTGGGCGGAAGCGGAAGCTTACGTGGAGATAAAAGCGTCAACCGTCTGCAAATTTATAATGAAGAATATCATCGCAAGGTTCGGCATCCCAAGTACCATCGTCATCGACAATGGGCCTCAATTCATCTCTCAGGAGCTTCATGACCTCTGCAATAGGTATAACATTGCATTGCACCATTCATCTCCTTATTATCCGCAGGGCAAAGGCCAAGCAGAGGCAACTAACAAAACTTTGATCAAGATTATTAAGAAAACATGTGAGGCTACTAAATTTGTGAATTGGACAGAAAAATTGGTTGAAGCTCTTTGGGCCTATCGCACTTTCATTCGTACCCCTACCGGGCAAACCCCTTTCGCCCTTACCTATGGAATGGAGGCGGTAGTCCCTTATGAGATTCTTATCCCTTCTCTACGAGTACAATTGGACAAGGAGCTCCCCGTTGATGAGCGTCGTGAATCTCTCCTTGCTCAGTTGGAACTCCTAGACGAGAAGCGTCTGGCCGCCGCCGAGCATGCACGTATTTATCAAAACAGGCTTTCACATTTTTACCAAAAGAAAGTAATTGAGAGAAAATTCAAAATTGGTGAAATGGTAATGAAAAGAATATTCGTAAAACCCGAAGGGCCTCGTTCAAAACTTCAACCTAACTGGGAAGGGCCCTACGTCATAAAAGATGTTTATCCTGGCAACGCTTACAAATTAACTAATGCTGAAGGTGAAGAGCTGGCTCACCCCTGGAATGGTCTTTACTTGAAGAAATACTACCCCTAAAAAAAGAAAAAAAATCAGGAAGAATAAAAAAAAGATCAAAAATTAAAAATTTTGCAGGCTAGCACAGTACATAGGCCGCGAGCCCGAAAAATCAAAATCCTTAATTTATTCTTCAGTCTTGATGGTTTAACTCTGGGGTCAAGTCACGCACACACTACACGCTTTACTTTTAAACTCGAGCGGCTCGGAATTCGAGGAAAGTACATGCCCAAACTAAGAGTGTACGAACCTTACCTATTCTATCCTCTTCGACTCACGAGAGGGAGTACGAGTCAGGGAATACTAACCAAACCTGTCCGCCGCCCTAGTAGGTGGAAGTCAGGGCCCAAAAGGGAACAAAATGCTTAAAGCCCAAGTACAATTAGGTTTCTATCTGTTAAAAAAAAAAGAAAAAGAAAAGAAAAGAAAGTTCCCAAAAAGTATGTCAAGAGGGCAAAGTCCCCGCAGGGAAAACCCTGGTCGTAAGCATGTATGAATAAGGGCAAAAAGAGCAACAAAATTTCCCTAAGTCGAAGACTGAATCCCAACGGGTATTAGGACAAGGAACGAAAGTTTCCCCGTTCCCGAAAACCTCCCGTGAGCTTCCTTAACTTATTCTTCTCTTCTCCGTCCATTGTGGGTTATAAGCTCAAAGCACGACGAAGACTGACTAAGAAGGATGGGCCGTAAGAGAATATGAGTAAAAGCATAAGTATTTAAGCACGTTGACCCTTTGTTAAACCTTTAAAGAAAGATTAATGAATTCAAGACTGTGATTGTGTAAGGTTTAAGGCCCTTATACTGCGCCCAATCCCATCAAAAGAAGCAAAAATTGTTTTCCTTAAAAATAACGCCCCCTTAGAAGGCGTCTTTTTCATGATCCGTGACTTCACTAAGGTCGTCATTTTCAAAAAAAAAAAAAATAAATAAAATTGATCTTTTAATTCACGCCCTTTATGGGGGCGTCATTTAACAAATTCACGGCTCTGCCTATGTCGTCATTTTTCATGATAAAAATAAAAAAAATATTTTTTCTAAATAAACGCCTCCCACCTCGGTGTCAATTTCACAATCAGCACCTGCTTGCGAGGGCGTCATTTTTAAAAAATAAAATAAAAAAAAAGAAAAATAACAGAAAATCAAGCATGCTGCTCACCTCATATGCTTGATTGCATCTTCGTGTGGACATCTTTTATTTTAAAGTTGACATTTGCTTGCTTGCATGTTGCATTACCTTATATATTTTCATTATCCACCTTTATTAATTAGAGGCTTGGCTCCTTGACCCGTCAACAAGGTCAAAGAAGAGACAACCCCTTACTTATTGAGTAAGGGGCCAAGCCGGACAGATGGATTAATCTGTTTGTTTAAGTGTGAACTACAGACATAGGGCAACAAGGAAGACAAAGAAAGGAAGAAACAAGGCAAGTACACAAGTCCACAAGTGCTCAAGGTAACTCAGGTAACAAAAATTTCAATTTTATATATATATCCATGTATATCTGAGTACAGGTGTGAGAGTGGAGGGGTATAAGTAAGTCTCTCAACTCTTGCCTCCACCCTCCTCTCTCCTACTCTCTACCTCACTATCGTCGTCCCGACGAGGCGCTCGTGGAGGGGGCATGGACCCCCGGGTAGTAGCTGGAGCTCGAGCCTGCCCCTCTGCATCGCTCCTCTGTCGAAGAGAGGAACCCACTACGAAGGTGGAACTGGTGAACGCATACCCCACAGCTCTCGCTCGGTCCCGGCCTCGCTGGAGGCACTCCTCTATCGCTTGCAGCCGCTCCTGAGTGACGGCTAGCTGAGCCCTCAAGTCTGCGAGCTTCCGCTCGCATGCTGCACGCTCCTCTCGCTCCCGAGCACGCTCCATGCGCTCCATCTCGAGGGCGACTCTCAGCTCTGCCACGTCTTGAGGTAGCTCCTCTCGCCACCTCAAGGCCTTCTCCAGCTCCATAACTCGCTGATCACGGATGGTCAGCTCCGTCCCAGCAAGTGCAGCCTGGGTAAGTGCCGCCTGTAACTCGGAGGTCTGCAATCAATTAAACGAATCATCAGTTACACATTTAATTCAATAATTCATGGAATAAGCAGCTGAAATAAAATCTTTGTTAACTCACCCGGGTAGTCATCGCGCGCTGTCCAGCCTCGATACAGGCGAGCGAGGCTCGGAGCTCCTCAGTCTATAAAACACAAATTCTCATCAACACATAATAACATGTAATAAAATGCAAAGCTAAAGTTTGAGTTTAAGTTTACCCATGTGGCGAGGTCGCGCTCTGCCGCCTCAGCTCGTGCCACCGCTCCAGTCAGCTGCTCCGCTAGTGCAGTCGTCTCTACACTAGGCCCCCTCGAGCTGGAGGCTCCTCCCGTCTCTCTCATTGCCACTCCCTGCTGGGCACGCTGCATTCATTGAGATTGTCAGTGGCTGATCATCAATAATTCAGAAAATCATTTGCATATAGATAATTTAAACACTCACCAGAGTCTGTAGGTCTACTCGTGTGGTAGCCAGCTAGGCCTCTAGGCTGTGGAGATGGGCTTGCATGTCCATCACCGCTATGTCCCGTGCATCCTGCAATCATCATACATATCAGTCACACAATAGATATATAATATTTGCATTTAATTAAAAATAAAAGTGCATTCATACATACCCCTAAGACCCTCATCTGGGGTCGGCCGGCGTTAACCTCCCAGTAGCTCCGGAGGTACTCGGAGCTGTCTGTCGCCTGTGAGGTGACTCGGGTCCCGCCACGCTGCCAGTCGGCGTACTGGTCAAAGAGCCGAGCTCTCCAGTTGATCGCCTTCGTGCGACCGCGTGTCTTCTTGCCTATCCCCCGGGGCTCTCCTACCTCGACCCACTCCTTGTGTAGGCCGAGGGTCCACATCACCAGCCTAAGCCGTAATGGCTCAATTTCGCTCAGGCAATGAACCCAAAGCTCGTGCCCAAAGCGAGGTCGGCCCACTACGACCCATGGCTGGCCCTCGTCGGTCATCCCCTCATAGGGTCTCCACGCCACCTGCATTCACAAACATGCATCATCATATCCCATCATCTCATACGTAGTTCATAAAATAAAAATTTGCATCGTGTTTAGCATTCATACTAGTGAGGTAGGGTATTCACGGAACTCCCTCCGTAGAACTCGCAGCTCGTAGGCGAGTGGCGCTCCCGTCACGACATTCAGCCAACGCCGTGCTAGAGGGAAGGATCCCTCATCTCCGGGTTGAGGGTCGACACGCCCCATCGGCATGTATAGGTGGCTCTATATCTGCATCCATGCATTGCATTAATAAAGCATTCATGTACATTAAAAAAAGGGGAAAAAAGAGAAAAGATAAAAATGCATACCCGAAGAAAAGGTGAGAAGCCGCTGACAGTCATCTCTCGACCTGTCCCTGTGGACAAGTCGGCCATCAAGTGCGCCAGCAACGCTGCTCCCCAAGTGTATCCGCCAACGCCCTCTAAGTCCTCAAGAATCCCTAGGAATCTGCAGTTGATAATGTCGCCCTTCGTGTCGAGTAATAACCTCCCGAGCATCAGGAATAGAAACCTCCTCAAATCTTGATATGCTCTCTCTCTGTCTGCTGGGTCTTGGCAATAGGCGGCCCTAGCCCCATCAATCGGCCTCTGTGAGAACTGCTCTAGAGACTCCTTCGACCTCTACCTAGAATCACCCAACCCTATAGCAATTGTAAGATCGGTGCGGTAGATGGTCCTAAACTCACTCGGCATCTCATAGACTGTCTATAACCCTAGCAACCTCTAGGTCAGCTCACTGTAGTCAGGTAGGGTGATCCCGCTCACAGCCTCACCGTCCACCCTCAGCCCGGTGATCCTAGCAACATCCTCTAGGCTAGGAACCATGTGACCCCATGGCATCAGGAATGCCCGGCTAGTCCTATCCCATCTCTCCCTAACCACCTGGATCAGGGGTAGGTCAGGTCTCATAGGCTCTATGCTAAGAAAGGGTCCGAACCCCATGGCATCTACCCTGTCCCTCTAGAAGTCTGGAAGCCCGTAGTAAGCTGCTCAAACTAGGACCCAGGATATCCGAGTCCTCATCAACCCCTGCAAACAACAAAAGAACATTTTCACTTAATTTTTATATAAGTTTATCATGTGGATATTCATCGTTTGTTTCAATTTACCCTCTGTTGTAATTGACGACCCATCCTAGGTCGTGACTTATTCAATTGACGCCCCTAAGGGAGGCGTTGTTTCAAAATGGGTTTTTAGTGATTTCATGCATAATTTGAATTGATGACCACCCCTGGGTCATGGTTTCTATAAGTAACGCCCCTGTGGGGGGTGCTGTTTTGAAGTTAATTTCCAATTTTGAAATGATAATTGTGATAATTTTAAATTGACGACCAACCACTGGGTCGTTATTTGTTTAAGTGACGCCCCTGTGGGGGACGTTGTTTTAGAAGTAAGTTTCTCTCCTATACCATGATCGTGAAGGTGTTTTTAATTGACGACCACCCCCTGGTCGTCGTTTGATGAATTAACGTGCCTGTGGGGGGCGTTGTTTTCTGTGGGTTTTAATCTACCGGTACACGAAATAAAAATGAAACATAATTATAAATAAAAGAAATGACATGAAAATTAACAAATAAGCATGATAAATTTTTGAATGATGACATGCTGCAGGGCGTGGTTTCATGAATTATCATTTTCAGAAAATAAAAACAATTTAAATTGACAACCCAGGACGGGTCGTTGTTTTAATTGACGGCACCCACTGGGGTGTCATTTGACTCTGTCACTGGTTTTCCCTTCACCGAGGGCTATGGAAATTGATGGGAATAAAAATAAAAATCAAAATTTAATTGAAATGAGGACTTAGGGTAGGGCACCTACCATGCTTCGTTCGGGCGTTAGAAGCCCTCCCCGGAGAGGTCGTCGTGGTTGCCGTGGCCGCCGTGGTCGGCCGGGATGAGGAATCACCGCCGCCGCCGGTGGCTCACCTTCTTCTTCTCCTCCTTCTTCATCTCCTCCTTCTCCTTCTCCTTCTTCTTCTTCACCATCATCATCTTCCTCATCGTCTTCTTCATCATCGTCTTCACCTTCATCTTCATCTTCACCATCTTCTTCTTCGGTTGCGCCGTCGTGCTCCACCACCGGCGCTTCTTCGGCCGGTGGTACGTCTTCGGCCGCCGCGGGAGCCTCCTCAGCGGCGTGTTCATCGTCGCCGAGGTCCACGACGTCAGGGGCAGTGACCCTCTGCCGCTTGAGAGCGCCTCCAGCCATAGGTTCGAGAGTAGAGAGAGAGATGAGAGAGATGGGTTAGAAAGAGGGGGGGGGGCTCGGTTAGGGTTTGTGAGGAAAAAGAAAGAAAGGAGACGAAGGAAGGAGAAGAAGGATGGAAAAGGGGTTTAACGGTCGAAAAGAATTGACGCCCTAAGTGAGGTCACCGTTATATTAATTAACAATCTGAGGCGAGGCGTGGTTTCATGATTTGACGACCCGAGGCTAGCCGTCATTTATATTTGCATGGGAACTTGTAACCGTCGTCAGGCGCATTAATGGGAAGGTGATTGATGTGATCGATCGTCATGATTACTGTTTATAATTGATGACCTTGTGAGCAGGCGTCCATTTGTTAAGGAACGACATGAATGAAGGTGTCATTTCTTTGAAATTGAGGAATTATTTTGAAAATATTTTAAAGAATTTAAAGCGATTAACGTCTTGCATTGAGGCGCGAATTAATAGACGCCTGTTTGAATAAGCGTCAATTATGATTTATCTATTTTTCAGAAAATTGATTAAATGAAATGGACGACATGTGCTACGGCGCGTGTTGAGGAATTGACGCCATTATTGGGGGCGCGTCTCAGAACAGAGAGAGCCCGAGGCTTCGTTTTATCAGACAGAATTATTGAATTAGAAGACAAGATCATGTGTAACATGTTATTTTGGCTCAATTAAAGGAAAAAATCCTTTTATTTCATGAAAAATCATTGTTACATTCACTGAGCCACCGTGGGCCTTATTTTCCTAAGTGCTATTACATAAGATTTGCATTTGTTCTCTTCTTCTTCAACATATGTCTTGGACCTGTGGAGAAGTCCAACCTTCCATTGAGCCATGATTGTTTTGACTTCTTCTTATCTCCACTTGAGCCTAGTTCCCTCCTCTTAAGTGGTGGAAGATGAGAAGGTTCTTCAAAAGTGTGCCGAGGTAATCCAAGCTGTGGGAGGCACCGATGAGCATTGTAGAGGACGAAGTCGTTCCCGCCGATCAACCGAAGCTCTATGCTGGAGGTGAGTTTTGAGCGAAGTTCTTGGGTCTTTAGAAACCCCGGGGTGCAAGTGAAGCCGCTCTTGGGCATTGTCTTGAAGTAGTCCCTCCATTCACTTCTTTTCTTGAGCTTTGGCACCCGATTAGTCACCCTCTCACATAGGCCTAGAGAATCCGCCATATATCGAAGAGGACTTTTTGAGAAGATCTTTGAGGCCGGTTGAGTTTCTTGGCATGGGTCAAACTTTAGGTGGAAGTCCACCCAACAAGAAAGGAGTAGCATTGACCCATAGATAGGCCGCCCCAAGGAAGCCGATGTGAGCCCATTATATAGGTTGGCTAGTACCGCTGGTCCTATTCTTTTGCCTTCCCATATGCTAACTATGGTGCTTAAGTGGCATTCTTCTAAGTGGTCTTCTATTGAAGGGAAGAGGAGAGCTCCAACTATGCATAATGTAAAGCCTTTCATTACTCTCTCCAATAAGTCTTCCTCCTCTTGGGCTTTGTCCATGTTCTTGTATACCCATGAAGCTAATTTCAAAAGATTGATTCCTTTGTGGGCTTTAATTTGATTCACTAGATTTGGGTTTGATATAAGGCTAGTAAGCATGTCATGAGCATTTATTGGTTTGATCATGCTAGCCATCCCTGATTCTTCTCCTTGTTTCATCTTTCTTAATCCAAAAAGCATCTCTACTTCCTCTAAGAGAATGGTGGCTTCAAAGGTGGGAAAGAGGAGAGTATGAGTGTTTGGGTGCCATAATTCTATTAATGCTCCTATGGAGGCCCAATCTAAGTGGATTTCATCATAATGTGTAGCATGGGTTATAAGGCCTATAATGCGCCATCTACTAAGAAAAGATCTCATGTCTAAAGAGAGTTTAGAGAGGAGTAAGGGAAGCCACTTAATTTTTAAGAATCTCCTTGGTCCTGGTACATTTGGGTAGTCATGAAAAATATAAAAAGAAGAAAAGAAGAAGAAGAGAATGTAATCAGAATTTTTGAAAAAAAAAGAAGAAGGAGGATGTAATAACAGAAGCCTTGAATTAAAAATAGACTTACTTGGCCTTTGGCTATCCTCTCGCTAACATGGCCTGTAACTTCGGAAATCCTAGGAAAGCTCATCTTGGACTTCTTTGAAGATCCCTGCATCAGCATCCTGTCCATCTTATTCTTCCTTCGGTTGATGGAGAGGTCCCTCTGGTCTCTATTTTTGAAGGCTCGATTACTGCATCGTTCAGTTGTTCTGATGACTTCGATATAGCAGAGGATGCATCACCTTTTATAGTGATTCGGAGCTCTGGCTAGCCGTTTAGAACATCAGTTTGAGTTCGAGTTCAAATTCAGTCGATGGAGGTTTGATTCCGAGCAGAGAACGGAGCGCCAGTAAGATCGTCAATTGACGACATAGAGCTTGGCGTCATTTCTTTGATTGACGACATTATCAGTGTAGTCATTTATTTAACGCCTCTGTGCCAGGCGTCAGTTTTAGTCCTATTCCAAGTGTAGTGGTAGTTTTAATTAACGCCCCAATGACCGTCGTCATTTATGATTTGGACGCCTCCGCAAAGGGTCGTTATTTCTTGAGCTTACAATTTTGAATTTCTTTACATCACGATGACTCTTGATGAACTTAAGTGCTATTATATCTTGATGAAGTTTATTATGTCATGCACTTATGATCATACTTTGAGCTTATTGAGCTTATGATCTTTATTAAGCTGGTGATTCTTTACTGAGCTAATAATTTTTGAGCATAGAAAAGCGCAGATTACGCGGATCTTAAAATGATTGGATTTCTTCCGCAGGTAACACCATTCCATCCTTGTATCTCTCCTGTATGCATTGTTACTATATGATATCTACGCTATTATAGCATATCAAGGACCTTGTGGTTCTGATGAACCTGGAACTTGAGTTCCCCTCCATAAAAAATAATGATAATTCCAGGGGAGTCTTAATTACACGGATAGGTCGTTGAGTCATCTAAGGTTTGGGATGACGGTTCCACTTTCTGAGTTGATACGTGGATAAACGGGCTTCGGCTTAGTGTCAGCTTAGAGATCTGGATTCCTGACCGAATCTCGATGGTTTAGCAATATTATCTTTGATTATCTTCTATTTTAGTTTGTTTTAATTTTTCTGTTAGCCCAGCATGCATCATGTAGGACTTTGAGTTTTAATAATGAATATCCTCATATTATGCCAATAATGAAGGCCACTCGCTCTTAATGGAGTTGACATGAGATATTCCATTCCAAATCAAGTACTTTATTCTCCTTGAAGCCGCTCAGGCTGGTTCCTTGAGAGCATTCATTCGCTGGTTCGTTATCTCAATTCATTTTGTTTTCTACAAATCCACCTTGGTTGTAACACGTCCACATTGGCTGGTAACTGCTCTCCAATGGTGTTTTTCCTTCCGTGCCCTCGTTCACATTTGTTGTTTAGTTTAGTCCCCTCATCCAGCTGATCATTGCTTCCTTGTAATCATCCGAAGTTGTTTCATTTAGAATTCTGGAAATGTTTCCAACGCTTAGTGTCGGAGGCGTGTCACATCACCCCTTGGCATCTACTTATCAGTTTGTTCTCCCTTCATTCCACTCGTTGCACTTTCGTTGTATTTCGTGTCACTCCCTTGCAAAGCAGACGCCAAGGCGGGGCAGCTGTAGACACGCCAAAATCGATACTATGTTGAGTAAATTTCATGTCACCATGTGACGCCCCAAAGTGAACTTCAATATTGGCTTAATATGAAGTTTTTCTAATTTCTCCATATTTAATTGTCATTTCTTTGCTTTTTAGTTTAATAATTGAAATTAACGCCTGTGGGGAGGGCGTCGTTTAATTAACGACTTAATTAGGGGCGTTTTACATAAATGGATGACTGTTCAAACGGTCGTCGATTCTGGATTTTACAAATTCTAATGAAAATAAAACTCAAAGAATTGATGTCCTAAGGACGGGCGTTGATTATTTAACGCCCGTTCAAACATGCGTCATTTGACAATTTTAAATAAGGAAAGTTCTTTATTTCTATAATTAAATTTAGGAATTGATGACGGTGTGACTGCCATCATTTCAATTGACGCCCCTAGTCAGGTCGTCATTTTCACTTCCGTCTCCCTTTCGCCTGCTTCTTTCCAGTAATGATCCTTTCCCCATTTTACACCTTGTGTTCGATTGGGAAGAAGGTTTCTTATTAGAGATTCATTACCTTATTTGAATCCTGTTAATGCAAGGATTTTTTGGCTATAAATACCCCCTTGAATCTCCCTCGCGCGAAAGAGAAGAAGAAGAGGAGGAAGAGAGAGCGGAAAAAAAAGAGAGAACGAAAGAGAACACAGATAGAGCTAACAGAGAGAAGAGTGTTTCGTTGTTTTGCAGGTTGTTTTCTCCCAAGCTCTTCCTCTGGCGAGCTCCCTTCCTCCCGTAGCAGCTGAAGAACTTGTCCTCCCCCTTTACTGCTGCCATAGAGCAGAAGGGCGACTCCCCCTCTCTTATTCATTATTTCTTTCTTTGCTGTTATCATGTCAACACATACCACTCTCTAGTCACTTTGCTAGAGAAGGTCATATTATACTAGTTTACGTTGCATTAGCATATTCATCCATATAATCTCATACCTTGTTACTCCTCTTAGGGGTTTTAAAACCAAAACACACAAGGTGTGTTCATGCCTAATCTGTTTGATTCTATATTATTAGAGCATTGATACTACACACTTGGCTAATCCATATTTTTGTTTATTTTGTGTGTTTTCTTACAAGGGTAGTCAAGCTATAAACCCCCTTTGTCGGCCGACCGATAGAAGGAGGAAGGAAGAACTCCCAATCTCACCCGCTCAATACAAGGCACATGCGATCATCTTTCTTCTTTGAGGTAACCCCTCTAGCGATCACCCTCCATAGAGCATCTCATGCTCATCCCCTTTTCCTTCATATCCCACATATTCTAGGATAATTATCCACCCTTAATAGTTATTTTTCTTTCCTTTTAAAAATGTGTATGTGACACGTTCACACTATCATCTCTGTATATTCTTCTGTGTATGCTCAGTGTCTTCTCCTCCATCGAGAATGGGTGATCTACCCCTTTTATACAGTAGCAGATGATGGGCGCGTGAAAACCACGTTTCCCGCCCAAAAGTTTGTTCAGATCTGAGCTTGGAATGTCCACGTGGAAGCATCGTGATTCGGTTGATTTCCACGTGTCAAACACAGAGCTTCACCTTTTACTTTTGGATCACGTGCCTTTTATCCTGGTACTTTAGTTTTTTGTGGCTTGGAGTTCGCAGGTAGTTGGGACACGCGTCAGGTGTTTGATCATAAGTCTCACCTGTCATTTTAACGAACACAGTGTCAATCATGTGTTATGGACTTAGACAATTTACCTGTCCATGTATGTGCACAGATGCAAGAAGGACTAGCACAGACTATGTCATACAACTAGCGCAGACCTGAAATACACATGTGTTGACACCCATTTTTTGCCGATAAGTTGAGTCATTCCTCGTACTCCCATTTGTTGATGCCTTGAGTTGTCCATCGCTTGTTGGGGCTATCTTCAGGCGTGTTTTGGGCCAGTTTTATGGGTCGCCTCCCTCCATGGTTAGGTCCGAGTTGATTTCGGGCTTAACGAGCCTTGGTTTCGGTTGCTTGGTTTTGTTTTCCATGAGTTCCAATACCCAAACGCATGTACGGTTCATCCATGGCCACTCAACCAAGGTGCGGTTGTCCATGATCCGTCCATGTATTTTAGAATATTTTGGGTAATTTTCTAAATTTCCACCGACAAGCATTTATGCGGTCCTATTCTGCCCGTTCAACTTAATGGACGGATGGGTTATGACCGCTCATCTCTCAGAGTCCTGCGCTCGATGGTTTTCTCAGATAATTATCCAATTAATCTATTTATCACCGACAGGCCTAAAACGGTTTGTCTTTGGCCGCTCTATGCCGTTCATCTCTGAGAGTCCAACGGCGAATGTTTCAGTCAGTTCAACGGATAATTTGGGATTATTAATAATTTATTTTGAATTTCCACCGACGAGGTTGGACGGCCAGAATATGGCCGCCCATCCAGTTGAGCGGTCTATCGTAAGACCGTTCATCATGTCGATTGTTGATTTTTAACAAGTTTTATCCCTTTTATCCGTGGTTAAACCCTCAACTTTGTCCTCGATTTTCTCCGTGGATTCTCAACCAAATCGGATGAGATTTGATCCTAACGAAAGCTGAGGATATTATCTTCTCTTTATCTTTTGATATCTCGGATTAATATCCACTGGAAACCCTAATTTCGGGGCTGGCTTTCTAGGCTCTATAAATAGACCCTAAAGGCCGGGCTTGAAAAGGGGGGGAGATTTTTGGTCGACGGCGAAGCCCTACCGCATTCTTGAGCGACCTAGCACCAAGGAGGGAGGCTTTCTATGTCCATACAAGCCTCCGGTTCAGGGAGTAGTTTGGTTTTGAGTCCTTTCGCGTTTGATTATTTTCGTCCTCCTTGTTATTGCATGCATTACTTTTCACACTTTCTCCGACGTTCTCCTTCATCTTCATTACCATGCACACAACTACCTACGTTTTTTGACACCCTAGGGGTTTAAAATCTCTCAGGTATCCCCATTTCCATTTAGTCACATTCATTCCTCATTATTTCGACATTTATTACACTATTCAGTTCTAATCTAGGTTGTTTCTTTACGTTGTTTTGCAGGTCAGCACTTCCTAGCACGAGCCCCATCCCCTCTGGCCGGCTGGAGAGGGTGGAGATTGGACCCCTTTGCGACTTCTGGCTTGGTGGTCTAGAGCGGTTCTCTTCTGTCCGTGCAAGGAGATGTGCGGTGCATCTTCGGCCGTTCTTCTTCGTCCGGCGGTCGTCATAGAGCCGTTCAACATCCAGAAGTGCTTCATCCCGCACCTTTTGCAACACCCTTAGGCGGTCTATCGTAAGACCGTTCGTCATATAGGCGGTTCTCCATCAACCGCTCATCTTACCAATGCTGCAGCCAGGCGAGTGTCTCCCCCTTCCTTTCCAAAGCACGGCGTGTTCATCACGTTCGACGCTTTGGTGGCGATCACGGTCATTTTTGTTTTCTGTTCTCCTCTTAGTATTTTTTACTTATTCATTTCATATCGATTTATTCATAACACATCTTCCTTTAAGTAAGAGGAGAAAATATATCTACACCCTTCTTTTGTGGTGATCACGGTGGGACACCTAGTGCCCGTCGTGCTTGTGAATTGCTGACCCCCCGTTCGTTATTTAGTTTTCTTCTTGGAGCGATTGCAGGTCGGATGCATTTTCTGCCTCCTGGAATGTGGGCGGTTCTCCCAGCGCCGTCCATCCTCTAGGCGGCTGATCATCCACCATTTTTCCCTACGAGGAGCGCCAGTTCTCCTGCCAGCATCCCGTCGTAGACGGCGTACTATCGACCGCCCATACGACTGCATGGCCTGTCTCTGGCCGCCCATCACTCTGGCATAGGTACGCTTCTGGGTGTTCTGACTGTAGGTACACGGCTTGTGGGGATCCATTCCAGATCGTACGCGGAGCTATACAGACCGTTCTTCTTGTACGTTCTTCATTTCTGCCGTCCTATATTTCCAGCGTTCTATGATTACTTCTATAGTCATTCTGCCATTCTGTCGCTCCCTGGATTATACGGTCCTGTACCGACCGTTTGTCAATTTGAGCGGTCTCACACAGACCATCATTTTGCTATTGCAGTGCATCCGTTGTTCATTTTGATTGTCATGTTCCATGAGATTTATGAGCTTTGGTGCTAGTTCTTGATCTCCCCCCCTGCTCCCATGTCATTGTTGCATCATTATTTTCGTTGCTTGTACGTTTGATTGATCATTGCTTGATAGTTGCTAGGCTAGATCTTGCATGCACTCCGGTGCACATAGGACCATCCCCCTCTCTCATAGTAGTTGCATTCCTACCGAGGTAGGGTTTCCTATCGTCTCCATACTCCTTGGAGCCGACTAGGGACCTTGCTGAGGACCTCCGTAAGCCCCCGTGAGCCGTGGATTCCCACACGGATGGCGGGCAGGTTGTACCGTATCCGCCCCCAGTCTAGGGCCTGCATCTGTGAGAGAGAGAGTTCTTTAGAGTCACCCAGTCCTCCATTTCGCACCCTGGTTAGGCACCTAGTTGTTGAGTGAATCTACATTTTAATTAAGCCACTAAGGTCCAAAGAGGAACTCATAAGAATTTGACGGGCATCATTTAATAACTTGATTGTCTAATTGGGTGATTCCCCTCTCATCTCCTCCTTCCATTGCATGCTTGCTGTTTGATTTCTTGATTTGGTTGGTTAGGTTTGTTTGCCCTAGTCTTAGGCGTTTAGTGCAAGTGGGGTTGTCTCTTTCCCTCAGGATCATCTCCTAGGGTCAGTTCTCATTTCCATTCATACGTCAACCCTTTGTTTGATTTGTCATCTCCTATGTAGTCATACGACTTCTCTCAGTCTCACGAGGACTCTCTTCCTCGTGGCCTTCTTGAGGACACGCTTAGGGTCGCCCATATGCAGGGAGGAGAGGGGACTGCCCCTCCGCTCCCGACCATCCTTGGTGAGGGTGCCCAACCCTCTCTTTCAAATCAATCCATTCACAATCCGGCCAATCAAGTTCTTAATATGATGGCCTAGCTGGACCCTACCCAGCTCCATCTCATCCGGCAAGCCTTGCAGGGGGCCGACGCCCCGACTTCAGCTCCTCCTCGTGGCACGAATGCTACTGCTACCACATCTTCTGTTGCTGGGACCACCTCTGTGGCCCCTATTGACCTTACTCCCACTCGACCTCAGGTCCTTTGGTACTCCCACATGGAAATGGGCCAGGCTTCCACCTCGGCCCATCAGCCGCCCGATAAGGGGAAGTCCCAAATCCCCTTTGTTCCTTACCTTGATCCCTATGTCACTATTTCTCCATCGCCGCAGGCCCTTGTAGCCCCGGCAGACTTCACTCGGTTGCAACCACGGGCCGCCCAGCTAGCTCATGCGGATGTGGGCCCTTCCCTGGCCCATCATCCATCTTACGGGTTGCCCCCTCAGTCAGCTTATCCTTTTGCTACGTATCCAGGTACTGCTCCTCCTGCTCCTTCTCCCCCGTCCCGGGAACGGGAGATTCTTGATAAATGGGCTGCTATGCAGCAACAGATTGACCTCCTCCACAAGTGGGTTGGCCCACAATCTTTGGTTGATGTCCCTATTCCTAACTTCACGGACATTCATTTTCCTTCTCAGTCTGAGCTCCCCGTGTACCGCAAATATGACGGGAACGGCAACCCGTTCATTCATGTTCGTGAGTTTCTTTACGAGTCAGCATAGTTCCAGCATGATGACCGCCTGATGGCTTATTTAGAAGGGGTCGCCCTTGAGTTGTTTTACACCTTGCCTCTAGAGGAGGCCGAGAATTTCAAGACCATCAAAGAGAGGTTTATTCAGAGGCTCCAGGATCGGGTCGGTCCCGAGTACTCCTTCACTTACATGGTAGCTGTGAAGATGAAGCCGGAGGAGGACTTTGCAACCTATGCGGATCGATGGAGGTAGATGGCCTCGCGTGTGCCCGGGCAGATCTCAGAGGAAGAAAAAGTCAAGTTATTGATCTCCAATGCCACCCCAACATTCAGAAATATTTTGGCAATGAATGACACTTCGAATATGCACCAGTTATACAGCAGAGCTCGGTTCATACAAACCCAGTTTAAAGACTCCCCTATTCATTCAGTATTTGAGGCCCAGAAACCCAAAGTCGCCAGGAAATCCCAGGGCCCCGTTACTGAGGGAGTACAAATCAACGAGCAGGTCCAGGCTATTTAGTTCCCCCACCAAGCCGCTCCACCTCGCTTCCCGCACCCTCCACGCAACCCCCAGTTCGCCGCTCCACAAGTTCCCCAACCCACTTTCCAAGTTCCCCAATACCCGCAACAACAACCACCACCACCCCAACAGCCTCAGCGGCCGCCACAATATAATAATGTTCCTCCACCCGCCACTTACGGACCTGCTCGACCAAGCCCAAAGAGGACCCATTACCCTCCTCTTCCTGAGACATTGCCCAATATTTTCTCTGCATTAATGTATACTGGTGATATTCAATTGCCTCCGGAGCGTCAAAATTGGAATCCGGCCGGCGATCAGTCCTGGTATTGCATATATCATCGACAGCCCGGGCACACGATAGAATGGTGCTATCAGTTTAGGGATCTGGTGTATGATTTACACGAGGGCCAGAGGATTGATTGGGCCCAGATGCACCAGCTGATCAAAGACATCAAGTAGAGGCAGAGACAAGCCAAGCCACAGCAGGCGGCACCCCAGCAATAGCAGCAGCAGCAACCCCAACAGCAACAGCAACCCCAGCAACAACAGGACCTTGGGATCCATCAAGATCCCCTGCCAGTCCACCAGCCCGCTCCCCAGCAACAACAACTGCCGCCGGCGTCGACACCAGCCGAAGTGAACATTGTTCATCACCTAGCCCCCAACGCTGGGTGGACTTTTGATGATGAAACCCCCGCTCACCTTTTGGCCTTCCACCACAACCATTCCCCCGCGCTTGCTATCCCCTCCGTTCTCAGACCCGCCGTTCTGACCACCACTCCACCCGTTGTTCCCCCCGCATCACCCATCAGGCCCACCGTATTTCCCTCCACACCACCAGTCCTTTCGCCACCACCCACCATACCCTCCATCATCACCCCTCTGCTTAACCCTTCGCCCATCTCCCCTTCGCCAGGGCCCATTAGGCCAACTTCCGCCATCCTCACCCCCATTTCTACACCTTCCACCTACCCCACCGGGACAAGCGGGGGTCCATCTCAGGCCGCGCCGGCACCACATTGTTCCCTTCGGAGTGGGTGTCCCTTCCAAAGAGTTTTTCCTTCCTCTGGTGCGACTGCACCCAACCTCCAAGTTCCCTCCCCTACAGCAGAGATAGAAGAAGTAGACCCCGTGCCAGGCACGAAGTATGACCTATTGCAGCACTTGGACCGGATGCCAGCCAAGATTTCAGTGTTGGAGTAGATCAAAAGATCGCCGCTACACCAAGATGCTTTAAGAACTTGTCTACAGAAGGTTATAGTGAGTGAGGATGTGGCGGTAGATAGTCTACCATCGCTGTTGGCAACGATTACGAAGGGGCCTTCTATTTCATTCTCTGAGTCAGAGCTAGCGCCCCCTGAGGCACGGTAGATGCCGCTATGTATTACCATCACTTTGAACAAAGTGACCGTGGAGTCTGCCCTTGTGGACACGGTGTTGAGTAGTGGATAGCGGATCTAGAGGGGAGGGGTGAATAGATCTGCACCTCTTTTCGGAATGCAACACTCTTTTAAGCTAGATAATGATAATATCAGCGGAATATAACTAGCTAAACGAAGAACACAGTGATTTGCTTAGCAAGATGATTACGCAATATAGATATTGAACCTAAGCATGCATCTAACACAAAGCAATCGCACAAGCAAACCACAACACACAAGATTTGAAGGTGGTTCGGACTGAATCCCCAGTCCTACATCCACCCCTCACCAAATTCGGTGAGGCTCCGCTAGTGCCACGCACTGAACCGTAAATCGGAAAGACCTCCGATTGACTTCTTACTAACCACAAGTAGAGACGTCAACACCACAGATCGGACAACTTCCGATTGCCTTCCTACTAACCATCGGTAGGGACGATCTTCAGTTTCAATCGTTTGTATGAAATGAAAAAGAACAAATATGAAAACACTCAATCATCAAACAAGATATAGAATATGCTCAAGAAGAAAAATCTTGTCTGAGATTGCTGGAGCTTGAGTTGGATGCTTCAATGGTGTCTTCTTCCTTGAGAGATGATCTTCCTTGAGTTGATGAAGAAGACTATGGATGTAGCTTTGATCTTCCTTGAAAACCTTGTGAAATCAGCTTCCTTGGATCACCTTGATAGCCTTGCTTGCTTCTACTCTTGCTTGGAGGTTGATGGCTTCAGATCTTGGCATGAATCACCTTGGATGGATGAAGAACTCTAGCCCGAAGCACTGTTCACGGAGGTGCTACAGTACGTGCGAATCTCCTCCTCTAGCCTCCCTTGATCTCCTTTGATCCAAATGAAGCATTAGGGTTTCTAACCCCTCGTGTGTTGGTTTTATAGACTTTGAATGGTCCTTGGACACCCCCCAGACCAGATCCACAAATCATGGGAGATTAAGTGAGTTTTGATTAAACAAATCTATGGAAAGGGGCTGGCCACGAGGTGGAAATCGAAGTCAAACATGGATGCATCGGGGCTGGCGGTCGACCTACAGCTTCGGGCAGTCGACCGCTACTGAGAAACTTGCAACCGGATGGTCCCTGGGATTTTCGGTCAACCGCTGATGGCTGGCGGTCGACCGCTACTGAAAGATTTGTAGACTGGCAGATGCTGACTGGGGCGGTCGACCGCCCCTGTGCTGGCGATCGACCGCCAACTGGGCAGAACCCGGGCTTGCACGGGTCGGTCCGTTAACCTTCTTAGCTCCGTCGCTTGACTTATTTAGCAGCCGGTTCATGTCTGTGGCATCACCATTGACTGTCTTGAAGATTTCTATTGATTATATCGCTCCTATAATCAGAATTTTGTTCCGGGGGCTCCGCCCCCGGAAACCTCCGCAAGGGGCGCTGCCCCCTTGACCCCCGCGACCTGACCGCGCAGGTCGATCCGCGTGCGAGGGCGCAACATTGACCTTTCACCTTTGCCATTTCCACTGAATTCCTTGTCCATTTAATGGCGTATCTGTCATGAACAAAACATCACGTGTGTCAGTCACATGAGAGTTGAAAATATCAATGACTAATAGTGTTTAGCCATTATCAAAACCAAGAATACCACAGAACTCATATGACCATAGGATGATGTCGAATGACCCAAGTGACCACAGGATGACTCAAATGACCATAGGGACACAACACACGGGAGCATCGATAAATGTGTGTCCATTTAGTACCCTTCGTGCCTGCAACATTTCAGAAGATATGCTCAAGCCAACGCCCACCACCATAGCAGCATATGACAACTCCAGGCGTGCTTGTCACGGGGTCGTGACCGTACATGCCGAGCTAGGACCTTTGGTTATGGATGTGGAATTTTATGTATTGGATATAGACCCAATGTTCAAAGCTATTCTGGGTCGTCCATGGATAAATAGCCTGAACACCGTGCCCTCAACTGCCCACCAGTGTTTAAAATTTCCATTCCAAGGGCGGGTGGTCAAGGTGAAGAGCATTTCCACGGTCCAGAATGTTGATGCGATAGCAGCCAAGACTCTTCCTACATTGTGACCGAGCAACCGGCCGGTTTTGTCAGTTATGGACTTGAACTATTCATGGGCATATGCGTCACGAAGCTCGCTCCTGCGCCAACAAATGTCAAAGTCAAGCCCAAGATGAGAGATTCCAAGGGGTGGCACATGATTCTGAATCTGGGCTATCAGCCGGGCCTGGGTCTTGGTGCACAATTATAGGGCCGGACCAACCCCGTCCCTAAAGGCAGGAAGATAGGCCGCCGAGGCCTCAGCTATCGTGATTCCACAATGTCGATGCTTGGAGACTCCGGGCCGTTAACGTGGGACTATCGACAACATTTTGTGAAAGGCCCATTACAGCCCGGCACTTTGAAGAAGCCGCCACCCAGTTCTGATATGAAGATTGACATCGCAGGTGATAACTCTGACCCACCGCCGACGCTGATGGCGTTGGTGGGTGATATGGAAGATTTTGCCGGTTGTTTTGAAAAGCTGTTCAACAAGAAAGAAGACCGTCCGAAGGAGAAGGAGATGCGGCTGGTGAAGCGTCCTCCAATGCAACTGGTCCGCCAAGGGCCGCGGGAAGTGAGGAGCTCTATCATTACCTATTCTATGTCCCCGTGCCGTCTTGCCTCTTGTTTTCAACAATTGGGGCTTGTCCCCCATTCCCCTCCAATTCTGGTCGAACCGTACTTCGCGGAGAGACCACCTGAAATTTTATTTGTTCCGTGTGCTTGCGGGCGCTGCCCGCCCATTGATCTCTCAACCTTATTTATTCCTCCTCCCCCCGGTGCTCAACTCCACGAGATGTGGTTTTCCTCCTCCGATCCGTTCATTGATTGTATATTCCCTGAGTTGTTTCCCATGCAACTCCATCCTCCTCTGTCTTCCTCTTCCTCGTGCTGCGTGATCTCCTCCGGCCTCCAAAAAAAAATGTAAGTTTCAAAACGGAGGTTTCAGTGGAAGATTACACTGTGTTCGGCTCAGATTCCCAGGGGTGTGAGTCCCCTGTTCCTTTTCCAGTAGACTTTCTATCTCCTAGGTTAGATGTACGGTCTGTAGAGTCCCCTAGGTCAGTAGAGTCAGTTGGGGTAGAGTCTAGTTCGAGTCTAGTCAGCCCGACCACATCTGCGGCGCACCCCATGGTGCGTCATCCTAAATCCATCCCTGATAGGTTTTTGCAAGATTTGGCCGAGAGATGCCATGCCCTTCTTAGATGCCCGGAGTTTGTGGAGACCACAATCGTTTTGGAAGAAGATGAGGAACTGGAAGGGGGATGGAGCAATGACGGATTAGGGGTGTATGAAATTGTGAATGAGAAGGATCCAGCTGATGATGAGGAAGGCTATGTGGATGACACTGCCGACTTGTACGCACAAGGTTTGAAGAAGTTTGACGAACCGTCATCGGTAGTGGATGAACCCACTAAAGAGATTAATCTTGGAATGGAAGGGGGGATCCCAGGCCTGTACTGATTTCTGCTAATCTCTCTCCTCGGGTTGAAGAGGTGCTCATCGAGGTTTTGAGGGAGTATAGCGATTCCTTTGCCTAGTCCTACGAGGACATGCCGGGTCTTGACCCCACGTTGGTTGAACATCGATTGATTCTTAAACCAGGGGCAACACCCGTTAAGCAAAGAGCGAGAAGATTCCACCCACAGTTGGCCTTGAGAATTAAGGAAGAAGTTGACAAATTGCATAAGGCCAGGTTCATTAGAGTTGTTTTATATCCGCAATAGGTGGCAAACATAGTCCCAGTGATGAAAAAGGATGGCAAAATTCGGATTTGTATCGATTTTAGGGACTTAAATAAGGCATGTCCGAATGACGATTTCCCGCTTCCTCACATTGATGTATTGGTTGATAACACAGCTGGATATGAAGCCGTCTCGTTTATGGATGGTTATTCTGGATATAACCAAATCCGTCTGGCCCCTAAGGATCAAGAGAAGACCTCGTTCACCACGCCCTGGGGCACATACTACTATGTTGTTATGCCATTCGGATTGAAGAATGCAGGTGCCACTTATTAGAGGGCAATGATGGCTATCTTCCACGACATGATGCATGTCTACTTAGAAGCTTACGTGGATGATATTTTGGTAAAATCGAGGTCTCAAGAAGAACACCCCGCCATTCTTGCTAAAGTGTTGCAAAGGGCTAGGGAGTGTAAGTTAAAAATGAATCCAAAGAAATGTGTTCGGAGTTGCATCGGGGAAGCTACTCGGGTTTATAATTAGTAAACGGGGGATTCAGATCGATCCAAACAAAGCAAAGGCCGTTATGGAGATGCCGCCGCCTAAGAACATCACTGAACTTCGAGGTTTGATTGGGTGTTTATAGTTCATCAGGAAATTTATAATCTCAACACTCGCAAAGATGCCGTCCATTTTATGAATTATTAAAGGCGGGCGCAAAGTTTGAATGGAATGAGCAATGCCAAAAGGCCTATGAAGAACTCAAGTTTTATCTTTCTAATCCCCCGGTTCTGCAACCACCTGTCCCCGGGAAACCCCTGATCCTATATATTTCTGTAATTGAGGACTCCCTAGGAGCTGTTCTAGCTCAGGTAGATGATGAAGGAAGGGAAAGGACAGCATACTATCTTTCGAGGTTGTTTAATCCTGCTGAATCTATGTATACTACCATGGAGAAGACCTGTGCAGCGCTAGTGTGGGTAGCTCAGAAGCTCAAACACTATTTTCTTGCCCACGAAGTCAGGCTGATCTCTAGAATGGACCCCATTCGCTATCTTTTAGAAAAACCTATCCTTTCTAGCCGATTAGCCCGCTGGCAGAGCTTTCTTTCCCAATTTGACATCACCTTCGTCGTCCAGAAAGTGATCAAGGGATATGCCAATACTGAGCATCTTGCTCATTCTCCCATCCCTCGCACTGATTCAATCCAGGACGAACACTTGGCAGTAATCACTCATCTTCCTTTTTGGTCTCTCCATTTCGATGGTGCTCTCAATTCCCAGGGCAGTGGAATTAGCGCCGTTCTCCTTACTTCGGAAGGGGTAACCATCCCCGTCACTTATCAACTCTCATTTCCTGCCACCAACAATATAGCCGAGTATGAGACTCTCCTTGCCGGTCTGAAGCATGCCTACATCATGGTCGCGCGATACCTCAACATCATAGGAGACTCTTAGTTGGTGTTGTGTCAAGTCCTGGCAACGTACCGCACATGTGACCCTAAGCTTAAGCCCTATCAAGATCTGGTCACGCTCTTGGCTAGGCAATTCTGGAACCTTATCTATATTCACACTCCTTGTTCTCAAAACATTTTGGCTGATGCTCTTGCATCACTAGATTCCTCTCTTTCATTTCCCCTCAGTCGTGCCACTGAGACCATTGTGTTCCAGCGATTGGACGCTGCCTCTCTTCAGGATCCCTGGTTTGGCAACCTTAGGAAATCTGTAGGAAGGAAGGCAGAAAGGGAAGAGGTAAAGGAAGTCTCATTAACTGAGCTTGAGGAGATCATAGAAGAAGAAGATTTGCCGTGGTATTATGAGATTGAGCAGTATTGTAAGGATGGTTCATTCTCAGAGACGGCAAATGCCGAGCAGCGAAAGGCCATTAGAAGAGTCGCCGCTAGATACACGATTGTTGCTGGAGAATTGTATAGGCGAGCTCTCAATGGAGTTCTAATGAGATGCCTAGATGACGATGAGGCTTGAAAGGTAGTAGAAGCAGCTCACTCCAGTGAGTGTGGAGGGCACATTAATGGGCAAGCGTTGGCGAAGAAGATTCTTAGGCAGGGCTATTACTGACCAACCCTAGAAGAAGATTGTTCCACCTATGTCCGTAGGTGTCTTCAATGCCAGCTCCATGCTGACAAGATCCATGCTCCTGCTTCTTCTCTCCATCCTCTTTCTACTCCTTGGCCATTTTCCATGTGGGCCTTTGATATCATCGGACCTCTCGGTGACCCGAATTCCACAGTCAAGCAGAAGTCTTTCATCATGACGGCTACGGAGTACTTCACCAAGTGGACGGAAGCTGAAGCCTATGAAGAAATCAAAGCAACCATAGTATGCCGCTTCATCATGAAGAATATCATCTCGCGGTTCGGAGTGCCAAGCGATATCGTCACCGACAACGGACCCCAATTTGTTTCCCAAGAACTCCGGGACCTCTGTAAGAAGTTTAATATATCATTGCATCATTCGTCACCATACTACCCCCAAGGTAATGGCCAGGCTAAGGCCACGAATAAAACCCTTCTTAAAATTATCAAGAAAACATGCGAGTCACACAAATTTGCTGATTGGGCCGATAAACTGGTAGAAGCTCTATGGGCTTATCGTACCTCTGTCCGTACTCCCACAGGGCAAACTCCCTTTGCTCTCACCTATGGGATGGAGGCGGTACTCTCATACGAGATCCAGATCCCTTCCCTAAGGGTGCAGCTGGATAAAGAACTTAATCTCGATGAGCGTCGAGAGGCGTTGCTAGTCTAAATGGAACTCTTAGATGAGAAGAGGCTTAACGCGGCCAATCATGTTTCGGTTTATCAAAAGCGTGTCTCGCGGTATTTTCAAAAGAAGGTCATCGAACGAAAATTCCAAGTGGGTAATATGGTTTTGAAACGTAAATTTATCAGGTCAGCAGGTCCCAAGTCTAAGCTGCAACCTAACTGGGAAGGGCCGTTTGTAATTAAGGAAGTCTATCCGGGTAATGCCTATCGTTTAATCAACGCGGAGGGTGAAGAATTACCAAATCCGTGGAATGGGCTGTATTTAAAACGCTTTTATCCATAGAGTCAAACCAGCAACGACTTGGTGGCAGGGTGAGCCTTCACTTGATCACGAAAGGAAATCTCCAGTTCAACATTTCACACACTACACAACCTCTCGTGAGTCAGTTTCTTTCGTTTTCCTAAATGCCGTTTCTACCTTGGCCATGCTTCAGGGAGGGTGAAAGTCATTGTCTTTCCTTCTCTCTCGGCTAAAAATAGGGGCAAAGGGTGAATAAGGGGGCGAGAACCGATCTAGTCCCCCCCAATTAAAGAGGTCTCAAATAGGGGCAGTCCATTATGACCTTATTCCGTAAAAGAACAAGAAAGAAATGAAAAAGGGGCAAAAATCGAGGCTAAAAGCTCCCTCAAAGCTCGCATCTCTCCAAAAAGTTTGAAAGTCCCCCAAAAATAGCAAAACTAGGCACGACAAGAGTGGCAGTACAGTTTCCCAGCGGGACGTTATGAGCCCGGTCGTATGCGTGCCTAAAGCGGAAGTAGGTTCGAGAATGGACATAAAGCCCCGGCGTAACAGACCAAATTCCTTGAAAAGGGATGTCGCGAGAAGAACTCAAGCCCTAAAAACCTCTATACCTATCGCCAGCTTTTCTGCTAAATCTGTTTTATTTTCCAAGGATTGGATCCTACCCCGGGTATGGCCTCGGTGGAGGCACCGTCAAAGCAAGGTTAGCACCGGCCACGAGCGGTCCTTTATATTGCACATTGAGCCCAGGAGGCCCCTGGTGAGATGGGGGAGGTTGCCTGTCGTCAGGTCTAAGCTGGTGACAAAACTCAAAAAAATCAAATATTCCAAAACTCAAAAAAATCAGATATTTTAAAACTCAAAAAAATCAGATATTCTAAAACTAAAAAAAAATCAGATATTTCAAAACTCAAAAAAATCAGATATTTCAAAACTACAAAAAAATCGAATATTTCAAAGCATAAAAAAATAAAATATATCAAAACTCAAATATGTTCAAAACTCAAAACAAAATCAAAATATTTTAAAAATCCAAACAAAAATCAGATATTTCCAAAACTCCAAAAAGAAAAGATTTTCTTCATTTGCATTCATAGCATCCATTGCATTCATTTGACATTTGTTATTTCCCTATTTAATAAGGCTTACCCCCTTGACCAAAGATCAAGAGCTGGTCACTTTCCTAACTTGCCGTAGGCAAGGGGTTAAGCCTAAAACAGATTTAATCTATTTTCTGTATTTTTGTGTGTGCAGGGGAAGGTTGAAGCGGAAAGTGTAGTTGGCTCGTGGCCATGTGAATGGTAAAGATCCTATTCCAACCTATGCAATCACATCATAACCCAAACAAAGCTCAAATTCAATCCAATCATTACATTTATTCATTCCATATATCAAGCTTTCTAAACACACGAGTCCTATCCAGCATCATCATCATGAAAACAAAAGGAAATCACTCAGTCCTCCGCTGGGCATCCCCGCGGGGACGTATCTCTCTCAGCTCTCTAATGTAGGCGTGGCGCGTCGCTGGGATCTCTGCAACCTCTACTGGTAGGGTGAACACCCCGCTCACCTCGCACTTGATCAGGGCACTCCTGACTGCATGCTCGTCCTCCTCCATACCAATCCTCCTCGCCTATAGTGCGGGAAGGTGGGGTAGTGCTAGTAGAACAGTCCGGGGTAGTCCAACTTGTAGGTAGCACCGGTGCGGGCTGTACATCACCAGTGCGGTGTCGCTCACGAGCCTCAAGTCTAAGCCTGACCTCCTGGGAACTCTGACAGTACCGCCGCAGAGGAATCCCGGGCGCATCGCGAACCTATCTAGGGGCAGTCTGTTGATGTACAGTCGCCACTCATCCCTGGTCTTCATCTCAGCTGTCCTGCACTCTACTTGTGGAGAGAATCTGAATGCGCCACCTATGAAGAAGAGGGGGTGGCTCCCGAAGATCCTACTAGCCGAAGTGACATCCTCCCTATAGATGAATTTCATCCTAGCACCCATCCAACACTCTAGGAGGTTCATAGAGCCAAACAGAGGACCTCCTAAGGCTGCTGAAGTAAGGCCCTCATACAAGTAAGCAAGAATGGCCTGGGAGATGGAAAGTCCTTGCCATAGGCCACTAATGGTACTAAGAAGGGGCATCTCTAGAACATGGTCAACTGAAGGAAACAAGATAGCCCCGCATAAGCAAATGGACACAGCCCTAGCTATGGCTTCATCCCACCCACACTTATTCTTACAATGCTCCAATACCCACTGGCTAAGAGGAAGAAGGTGAATCTAACGTGGGCCTACGAAGGTAAGGACCTCCATGCTATCTGGTATAAACCCTCCTAGAATAAGTCTAGCATCTATAGGGGCAATGGTATGACACACTAAGTCTTCCCCTCCCGCCTGGGACCTGGGTAAAGAGAAGTAGGTCTCGACCTCCTCTAGAAGGACAGTGGCCTCGAATGACGGGAAGATGAATGTGTGAGTCTGAGGATGCCATATCTCAACTAAGGCTGAAATACTGTGCCAATCAACAGAGAGTTTTGGGTAGTTCTGACCGAACACAATGAGAGGTTGTAAGTGCCAAGATCTCAGGATGGATGTCACTCCTAGGGGCAAGGCGCAGACCATGGGAGCCAGCCACTTCAAGGTGGAATACTGCCTCGCGCCAGGAAGAAGCTGAGGTTGGAAGAAAGAGAGGAAGGAAAAGCATGTAAGTAAATGAAAGAGAATTGAATTGAATGAAAATATGATTAACTAACCTCTCTCATAGGGCTTGAGCTCAGATGTCGCGGGATCGCAGTCAGCCTTTGGAGCACTTCCCGCTCTTTTCTGGCCAGCTTTGGCCCTTCAAAAGATGCTCCCTCCATAGAACTCCCCTCTAGGGCCCTCTTCATGATGATTTGGTGGTGAAAATCAAAGGTTTCAAGGCTTAGAAGGAAGAGGATGTGTGAACTACGAATTTAGACTCCCCTCCTACTTATAAGGCTTGTTAGGAAGCCTAAGGCTCTTAAGATTGGGGTTGGATAAGTCTGGGACGAGTTAAGATGATGTTTGGATAGGTATGCGGCAGTTTACCCTCGGGTTAGGGACTCTCTAGGAGAGTCCCCTTTGAGTTCGCAGGGTACCCACTTGGACGGTCTTACGATAGACCGCCCATCCTCTTGTGTGGTCTGTAACTGACCGTTCATCATCCTCCAAAGAACCCGAGGGCTAGGCTTTAGGCGGCCTGAACTTGAATCATTCTTACTCTCGAGCGGTTTATGGTAAACCGTTCATCATTCAGAACGGTTAATATTCAACCGTTCAATTCTCCTTGGAACGGTCTATTATGAACCATTTTAGATTTGAGCGGCCCACTGATAACCGCTCATCTGGTCCGCAGCCCTTTGTCAACCTGTCCAACTAATAGTCATGCTCCTCTCTCTCATTTCACTCATTTGGCGTCACTCATCTCACTCATTTGGCGTCACTCATCTCACTCATTTGGCGCTCTCCTCCTCAGTCATTTGGGCGTCTCTCACCTAACTCATTTGACGTCCCTCATCTCGCTCATTTGTTGTCACACTCTCTCTCTCACTCAAGGTCGACGTCCCTCTATCTCACCCACACTCATGTCGCGTCTCACTCGTAGTCATGTCTCACCCGTAGTCGTCGTCTCTCACTCATGCACTCATGTCGAGTCGGTAGTCGCATCTGTCCCTTCATACATTCATACATTCATTCATCCACAAAATAAAAACAAAAGCCTGCATATCACTATCATATCATGTCATCATATGTACAAAAGTCGGGCCGAGTACAAAGTCAAGCCTATCCGTCTCCCTGGCCCCCGTCACTTTCTCCACCACCCTCGTGCCTCTTTGGTGGAGGCATCGCTGAAGTCGCATCATCACGCTGACGTCGCCGACGCTGCTCATCCTCCTGGTTCCTCCAGTGACCGGAGGAACCCATGAAGTAACTCCTCACGGAGCCGTGGGTGCCGTGGGTGCCACTCGGAGTCCCGCTGCGCGATCACCGGCTCATCTCCTTATAGGCTCGCAGCTCTCCACTCAGCCCGGACACCTCGATCAGAGCCCGATCCCGCTCCGCTCGGACCCGCACCAGCTCCTCCGCCCCAGCTTGGAGTCACTCTGTTCGAGGCATCTACTGGTCCGCTCTGTGCTGCCTCCTCCCGTACACGAGCCACCTTCTCCCGAGCCGCTGCCCGGGTCTGCTCCAACTCAGTCCTAAGGCGGGTCAGCTCGGACGTCTGCATGCACATATCATTGTCAGTCAATTGCATTTCATACATATCATAAGCATAAATAACAAAGGGAAAGCGTAATGATTTGCATACCCTCTCCGTGAGCGCCACCTCGGCCGCCTTGGCCCGCGCCACCATCCTGGTGAAGTCGGCCTCCCGATCGGCCCGATCTGCAGGAGTCTGGGTAGAAGAAGAAGAAGGAGCATCAGCCCCTTGTCGCTGGGTACCCTCGGCACGCTGCATCCAAAACTCCAGGTCAGTCACATGCATAATCATAATCATAAGCATTTGCATAATTTAGAGAGTTTAGGCTTTAGCAAACTCACCAGTAGAGCCAAGGCCTGTCGGGCCTCGTCCCGCTCCCTGATGGTGGAGTGTAGGAGTCCCTGTAGCTCCGCTAGTCGTCCCGCTGGGTCGATCTGCATTTAGAAGTCCATGTGTCAATGCATCATATAAGAATCATAAGCATAATAGACGGAGTTTAAGTTTAGAAGTCGTACCGGTCGGTGGGCACCCCAGAACACCTGGTCCCGGTAGTGTCTGGCGTACGCAGTGTAGTACGCTGAGTCACTCTCCGCTCGGGTGGTCACCACTCGCCCAAGAGCTGTCCAGTCGGCCACCTGCGCAGTGTTCCTCGTCGACCAATCAAATGCTGCCGCTAGGCCTCGGGTCGTCCTCGTCACTCGCTCCCCTGCCTTCTCAGGCGCTGGGAACTCCACCGCGGGCTGATGGACCCCGATGGTCCTCATCACCAACCTGTAGTGTAGTCACTCCACCATGTTCATGCAATGAAGCCACACATCTCGTCTGGCGAAGGCTAGGGCGCCGACCACCCAAGGCTGACCCTCCTTGCCCTCCTCTATATAAGGCGTCCACCGTACCTACAAGAAATAGAAGGTCGTATCAGCATCGTCATCATAAAAGAATTGCATTTAATTAAAGATTCTGAGTTCATAAGCATACCGAGGTGTACGGTAGAGCGTCCAGGTCGTCCTGCAGCTCTCGGACCTGCCGTCTCAGGCTACAGTCTCCCGAGGTGCTGTCCACCTCCGTGCAATCGACAGGAGCCCAGGACGAGTCTCCTCGCCTCTGCCCAGCCCACGTAGGTACACGTAGGCCCACACCAGCATCACAGCGTCGTGTTAGTATTTTAGGAAGCATATGAAGTTGCATAATTAATTCTAGGCTAAGAGTCGTACCTGGAGTAAGGGGGAGAAGCCCCCGGGCATCGTCCGATGGGCCGTCGAACTCAACGTGTCGAAAAGGAAGGCGAGAACTGCTGCTCCCCACGCGGCTCAGCTCCTCAAGGAAAGGAAGGAGCAGGCAGCTCATCACGTCCACTCTGGTGGAGAAGAGGAGTCGTCTAAACATCAGCATCAAGAATCACCTCAGCACTCTGTCCGCCTCCGCTCCCGGTCCCGCAGCTACTCTCGACCGCGCCAGCTCCGCCAGTCGTTGCAAGTGCTCCTCCGGCTGCTCGCCGACTGCAACTCCCGCCTGTCGCAATCCCAGGGTGTCCTGAAGACTAGCCCAGGGGAGGAGGGTCGACTGCCTCTTTGGGCGCCGTAGCTCTAAGCCCAGTAATCCCTGAGCCATCGCCCGGTAGTCAGGGAAAGTGGTCCCGCTAACCGGTGACCCGTGCACCCGAAGGCCAGTGAGCCTGGCCACGTCCTCCAGCGTGGGGACCATATGCCCCCACGGCAAAAGGAACGTCTGAGTCACTGGGTCCCAGCGGTCATGCAGGGCGTAGAGCAGAGCTGCGTCGAACCGACACACCTCGATGCTCAGGAATGGGGTGAACCCCATGGCAGCCAACCGCTCCCTCTGGAAGTCCGTCAGTGCTAAGTACACTGCGCGGACCTGCAAGCACGAGGTGCGGGTCCTGCACTTTCCTTGCATTCATTCATTCATTTTAGATGCATTTTAGTAATTAGTTTAAGCATTTTGTTTCATTTTTAAATAAAACCATCAAAGCCTAAATCTTTGTCAGAAGAGCGGTCCTTCACAGGACGCTCGTCCCTTTGATCGGTCCTATGAGCACTGTTTTACACCCCAGGTTCTGTGTGTCGAACGGGCCGGTGTAGGCCGTTCCTATCTTGAACGGGTGCTCTTGCACCGTTCTTTCCTCATGCTTCTCAGTGTCAAACGGCCGCTCCTGTGCCGCAGGAAGGTTGGGCGGGCCTGTGGGGACCGCATTGTTCTTTGTTGACAGGTTTTGGAACGGACCGATAAGGCCCGTTTGATTGTTTGAGCGGTGAGCCTCTCACCATCTTTGCTTGGTTCGGTTCTGTGGTTGCATGAGTTTGAACGGCTACTCCTGGGCCGTATGGATGTTGGGCGGCTCTATGTGAGCCGCAGGTTTCTGTTTGTGCGGTTTTGACTGAACCACCCTACCGTCCTCTTCCACGACGACGGTGAGGGTTTCCCCACCTGCAGGGAGGTCACCGTGGCCCCCCAAACCGGCCCTTAAGCCCTCTAAATCCCCCTGAAAAATCCCCTAAACTAACATGCATGGCTTAAAAATGAAAAAAAATGGAAATGGGAGGGGTTTTAGGGCTCCTACCTTGGGGTCTCGTTGCTTTTTGACCGGCCTCTCCGACGGCACGTCTCCTTCGACATCGCCTTCCACGACGGCGAGCTCTTCTCCGGCTACGGGCGGTGGCGGGGGTGCATTTCCCCCGGCCGTGGACTTCGTCGCCACCTCCGTCGAGGTGGTCCTCCGGTGCTCACCGCCGTGGCGGCGGTCGACGGCGACGGTATGGGCTCCTCTTCTCCGGCCATCTCGGGACGGCGGACCTGGTGTTTCTGGCGCATAGAGGGAGTGAGAGAGGATTGAGAGAGATGGAGAGAGGGGTGAGAATGGGCTCAGTTTGCCCCTTCGTCCTCTCCCACCGTCGGTTACGGTGGAGGGAGACGAAGGGTTTAGTTTTTTGAAGTTGCAGACGTTGCGCGGTTTAGCGATAGACCGTCCATTATTTGTGCGGTTGATCTGTGACCGTTCATCTTTAACGGTAAGCTTCTTTAAGTCGGTTCAAATTCTCTGATATATACGGCTTGTACCTAACCGTTATTCTTTGGGCAGTTGGTCCATAACCGTTCATACTTGAAGATTGTTTGCACTTAATGTTTAATTGATGAATTTTGATATTATTGCAAATCCTGTTAACAACTTTATGTGCAGCAACCAAACTTTCACTTGCTGTTTCGCCTGCACAAGTAAGTTAGGTATGGCCTTCTATCCTTATCACCCTTATTGCATTATTATATGGTATTATAATATATTATCTCGAGAACCAGTGGGTTATCTACGTATTCCAAGATCTGATGTTCCCCTTCAACAAAAATGATGATGATCCAGGTTCACGTATTTAATCTTCGGATAGGCCGTTAGGTTGGGATATCATGGGGAGGATGGTTCTATCCTGCACGCTGTGGTTGCGGATAGTATCTTGACTCTGATTTTCCCAGCTTAGCAATATTATTCTCGAGTATTTTATATTTTAATCTTTCTTTGCATTTGTTTTAACGATTTCTTTTTATTTTAGCCCAGCATGCATCATACGCATCTTTTGAGCATTCATGACCTATGGTTTGCCTGAAGAATGTCCCATCAGTGATGGTTAGCTATGCGTTGAGTGTTTGAGTAAGAGGAACTAATTCCATTCGGAGTTGGAAGGTTCTCTTTGGTCGATTCGCTTGGTTTGGTTGATTGAAAGGTCCCCGTCTGGAGCTTTAGCATGTTTCCTTTACTTTTGATGCCTATTTTTTATGGCCTCCTCATTGGACCGCGGGATTGTGTCCCCCATGAGGTTGGTCTGGTCGATTTATTTCATTTTGTTTAGTTTCTCCAGACTGGTGTCGCTTTTGATTTGATCATTCCTTGCATTTGGCTCAAAGTTTTCCAGAAGATTCCTGTCACTTGTTGGAAAAAACGGGTGTCGTTTTACCTTAACGCCCTCTTTTCCGGTCCACTCCGCTGCATCTCCGCTTCATCTCCATGTTCCATGTCACTTCCGCTTCACCTCCGCTCGCTCCCCTGCAAAGAGGACGTTAAGGAGTGGCATCTGTTTACACCCATTTTTTGCCGATAAGTTGAGTCGTTCCTCGTACTCCCATTTGTTGATGCCTCCAGTTGTCCATCACTTGTTGGGGCTATCTTCAAGCATGTTTTGGGTCAGTTTTAGGGGTCGCATCCCTCCTTGGTTAGGTCCGAGTTGATTTCGGGCTTAACGGGCCTTGGTTTCGGTTGCTTGGTTTTGTTTTCCATGAGTTCCAATACCCAAATGCATGTACGGTTCATCCATGGCCGCTCAACCAAGGTGCGGTTGTCCATGATCCATCAATGTATTTTATAGTATTTTTGGTAATTTTATAAATTTCCACCGACAAGCATTTATGCGGTCCTATTCTGCCCGTTCAACTTAATGGACGGATGGGTTATGACCGCTCATCTCTCAGAGTCCTGCGCTCGATGGTTTTCTCAGATAATTATCCAATTAATCTATTTATCACCGACAGGCCTAAAACGGTTTGTCTTTGGCCGCTCTACGCCGTTCATCTCTGAGAGTCCAACGACGAATGATTCGGTCAGTTCAACGGATAATTTGGGATTATTAAGAATTTATTTTGAATTTCCACCGACGGGGTTGGACGGCCAGAATATGGCCGCCCATCCAGTTGAGCGGTCTATCGTAAGACCGTTCATCACGTCGATTGTTGAATTTTAACAGATTTTATCCCTTTTATCCGTGGTTAAACCCTCAACTTTATCCTCGATTTTCTCCGTGGATTCTCAACCAAATCGGATGAGATTTGATCCTAACGAAAGCCGAGGATATTATCTTCGCTTTATCTTTTGATATCTTGGATTAATATCCACTGGAAACCCTAACTTCGGGGATGGCTTTCTAGGCTCTATAAATAGACCCTAAAGGCCGGGCTTGAAAAGGGGGGGAGATTTTTGGTCGACGGCGAAGCCCTGTCACATTCTTGAGCGACCTAGCACCAAGGAGGGAGGCTTTCTACATTCATACAAGCCTCCGGTTCAGGGAGGATTTTGGTTTTGAGTCCTTTCGCATTTGATTGTTTTCATCCTCCTTGTTATTGCATGCATTACTTTTCACACTTTCTCCCACGTTCTCCTTCATCTTCATTACAATGCACACACCTACCTACATTTTTTGACACCCTAGGGGTTTAAAATCCCCCAGGTATCCCCCTTTCCATTTAGTCACATTCATTCCTCATTATTTCAACATTTACTGCACTATTCAGTTCTAATTTAGGTTGTTTCTTTGTTTCTTTACGTTGTTTTGCAGGTCAGAACTTTCTAGCACGAGGCCCATCCCCTCTGGCCGACTGGAGAGGGTGGAGGTTGGACCCCTTTGCGACTTCTGGCTTGGTGGTCTAGAGCGGTTCTCTTCTGTCCGTGCAAGGAGACGTGCGGTGCATCTTCGGCCGTTCTTCTTCGTCCGGCGATCGTCATAGGGCCGTTCAACATCCAGAAGTGCTTCATCCCGCACCTTTTGCAGCACCCTTAGGCGGTCTATCGTAAGACCGTGCATCATATAGGCGGTTCTCCATCAACCGCTCATCTTACCAGTGTTGCAGCCAGGCGAGTGTCTTCCCCTTCCTTTCCAAAGCACGGCGTGTTCATCACGTTCGGCGCTTTGGTGGCGATCACGGTCATTTTTGTTTTCTGTTCTTCTCTTACTATTTTTCACTTATTCATTGCATATCGATTTATTCATAACACATCTTCCTTTAAGTAAGAGGAGAAAATATATCTACAACATGCGCCGACCCTAAGTGTCCGTGAGACTCTACGTGCTATGACATAGAACAGAAAGTGCACTGACCATCTATACATTGTAAAGCAAGCAATGCACTGAGTTTGTTTGGGCAGGATACAAGTGTGAACTGACCTTATTACGCATGTATGAAAACATGCATGGACCTTAATATGCATGAAGAAGACAGTGCACCGACTATTTACATGCGAATGGCACAAAGATGCACCGACCTATTATGTGTAAGGCAAAATGTGTACAAACCTTATGTGGTCACAGCAAAACCTACACCGACCTCATATACTCCCAGCGAAACCTGCACCGACTTATATGCTCACAACAACATCTGCACCGACTCTATATACTCACAACAAAACCTGCATCGACCCTATATACTTAATGCAGACGCTACACCGACTATGTACGCACATGGTAACTTGCATCGACCTCACTAAGTAAAGACGATGACTAGCACCGACCTGAGGTGTGCGAGCGGCACTGCTTGCACCGACCTTATATGCTTTTCTTACACAAACATGCACCGACTGAATGCAAACACAATGCAGACAACCACCGACTAAATGCAAGCACAATGCAGACATGCACCGACTAAATGCAAGCACAATGCAGACATGCACCGACCTTAGATTCAGAATAACAAAGTGTGCAGAAATAGTTTATGAAAAGGTCTGACATATAACCAATTCATCAAAATACACAATATTACCATGATCAATATAAAGTCATCAACGTCAACTCTACAGTCAACAAAGTCAACTCTATTGTTGCCAATCATTCAAAACCCAATCAATGCATAGCAGTCTTCACACTGCTGATCAACTCCAGAGGAGACCCAACAGATCGTGTTTTGTTAAGTTCCAACATCTTGCATTGTGTGTGTTCAGATTTGTTGGCCTTTTGTGTGCCATGAAATCTGTGTGAGCTATGTTCGGTGTTTTGGCAAGGTGGTTGCCTGTGAGAAGCGTTGCCCGTTCCCCTGTTGCGTAAGGGCATTGGCATTATTCTGGAAGGATGTGTGCCAGTTGGGCGGTGCTTGTGAGAATTCTTGGCTGGTGTTGTGATCCCCGATGCGTGGTGAATCAGAGCCTGCAGAGTTGCAGGAGGAGCGCTAGACTAAGAGAGAGAATATGTGCTCTGGGTTCTTATTTTTTAGAGTTAGCCATCCAAATTGAGGAATTTAGGGATGGCGGATCCCGAGTTGTCTGTGATGGTTGTGCAAATGGATCAGAGTGTGCAACGGAAGCCTGGTGGGACCATAACTCACAGGTCTAAGATTGTAGCGTTGGTTGATACGGGTTGATTCCCAAGGAATTGTGAAGAGCATCGAAGGATTGTTTCTTCGGTGTGAGATTGTCTCAAGCTGTATGAGCCGTGTTGGTTGCCATGCCATTGCTTGAGGCATTGCGGTTTGTCGCACTGGCGGGATGGAGAGTTGGGGAAATATGTCGGCAAGGTTGCCGCATGAGTACCGTGTTCATTTATTGGAAGCTGTGTTAGGTGCTTAGTGTTAGACCCAGATGGAGTTGCTAAGGTAGCGCTTGACGGAGGTCGAGGACGCGAGGTTGGAGTCGGTAAGGTATGGGCTCGACTCGTGTTGGGAGCTGTGTCCACGGGTTGGAATTGCTACCCTAGAGATGTGGTCTCCGAGAAATAATTATGGATCCCATTTGGTAGCTGCGAGTGTCTGGTAAGGCTAGCCAAGTGTTCGGCTATGGCAAGGTTTGTGATGTTTGGAGACCCATGTGCATTGGTCGCAACGTCTTCTACCAGGCTGCTATAATAGCAGGCGGCACGTATCCATCTGGGAGATGTGTGCCATGAGATGTTTAGATGGTGTCCCGTGGTTCTGTGGAGAGAGCGGAACCGGGATTGACAGATGTCCATTTGGAGTAATTGGGATGAAGATTTGATGAGACAGTGCGATGGATGATGCTTGTGTATGGAGGTCCTTGGAGGGACGTTATCGTTGAATGGAGAGCCTTGGTCTTGTGCCCAACGTGGGAGGATTTCCCTATAAGTATGAGTTCAGTGTTGTGTGGACCGAGGAATGTGAGATCTCATCATTTGGTTTCATCGTGCTCCCCTGAGATGGTAGAGTTGGTGTGAGGACCAGATCAGATGCGGTGTCCAAGTGAGGATCGGCTCGTGTTGCAGGGATGGTCTATGCATGAGTCAGCGGATGGCCTGTTGAGATTTGGAATGTGCTTGCTGGGCCTGAGGAGGCTGAGCGAGTAAGGGTTTCCCATTGACGAGAAGCTCGTGACCGACATGCAGTCTTCCACAGACAGAAGATGCTGGTTGTATCGGATCGAGAATGGTGAGAGCCATGTGCAAGCAAGGCCTTTGGTGGCCGATTATGAGATATGTGTTTTTCCCAGAATTGGATCTGGGATTTGTTGTAAGTTTATGTTCTGACAGAGCTGGTCTCGTGCTGTTGTTGGCGTTCAGCTTGCCAGGTATGAGAGATGGTTCATGGCATAGAGCCGATGGATCTGTCGTAGTCAGTTGAGATGACTCTGTGAGCTGGTTGAGGCTCAGTTGATAGCACGAAGAGTGAGCTAAAGGGGGGGGATGAATAGATCACTCCCCAATTTAAAATGATTTGAATTAAGAGCGATGACATCCTAGTTGCAGTAAGAGAATCTTTCAGAACAACCCACAGAGAGAGACACTAAGTAGAAACTAAATGAGAATTAATTGTAATAGAACAGTGATCGAACAATAGACGTGCTTGAACCACAATAAAAGGTCAGCGAAACGAACCACACAGAAGCAGTTGATCAAGCACCCAACCACAAAGGAGACAAAGAGTTTTTAGGTGGTTCGATTGCGAACAACAATCTATGTCCACCCCTTACTCCACAGGAGTAAGGCTTCCTTGCACTAAGCAATATAATGCATAGCAGACTCAGTCTGCAGACATCCACTGTCGCGTAGCTTGCCACAAGGGAACAAATCCCTCAACACCGATCCTATGACCCACAGGATCTGAACCTGACCTTGCCCCAGCAAGATCAGAACCGGAGGACCAACCTCCCTTCCTCTAAACTAGAGGGTAAACACGAGCGAAGTGCCTTCACTTGCAACTGGAGAACCAATCTCCCTTCATCTAAGAACACTTAGAGGGTACCAAGATAGTATATAAGAAATTGGAGAAACATCTTGAAAATGAAGAAATGAGAAGAAATCAATCACTCAAAACATCGAAAATGTAGCTTCCAGAGAAGCAATCTTCCAAGCTCTAAAACCCAACAATGATTACTCTAAACTCATCATGCTCTTCTCTCGTATAGGGAAATTCTTCAGTGGCTATAGATGCTCTCTTTCTTTTTCTATTCTTCAGTGGCTTTCTCTTGCAGCCTTCGACCTCTTTTATAGATAGAAGGAGGCATGTGGTCAACATGATTCCCGCCCATTCCTTCTGGCAGAGCTAATCCCTTTTCAATTCCATGTGGCAGGATCATTATTTCTCTTTGTTCCCTCAGATCACAAGCCCTTAGTCCTGGTACATTGACTTCCACGTGGAGTACCCTCACTGGTTTTGGGTTTGCCGAACACCTGCTCGACCAGGTGACAGACCTGCCAAGCAAGAGAAGACATTAGTGGAAGCTACACTGATCACGAGCATGCACAGACCTTACGTCTCATATTGCAAGGCAAGCATGAACTCTAACTGGCATGCACCGACCTTAAAGTTAATGACTTAACCATATGCACACACTATGAGCAGGGTTGAAGCATGTATGCACAGACTTTGATTGACCACAAGCCAAAGCAATGCACAGACTCTAACATGCCATCAACAAGAAGGACTGCACCATCGTTGGAATGCACCGATATGGAAATTGCACCAACTTCAGGTGCCCTGATGCAAACAATGCACGGACTTTAAAATGCAGCGAAACACGATCATGCACAGACATTATAGCACAGGTCTAGAACGGTGCACCGACTTGATCATACCTAAGACGAGATTGCATCGACGTTGATCAAGCATGAATGTCATTTGCACTGAACTTGAAGTGTGTGCAGGCAAAGACTGCACTGACTTGATTCGAGCCAAAGCTTGCACCGACCTACCCTAGCATGCGTGCAGCTAAAAGAAAATGCTTGGAGCTAAACTTACACGGACTTGCTCGCAGTAAGAACTGCAGAGACTTTATGCACACTAATGATAGCATGCACCGAGGTTATACCTATAACTTCTTATGCACGGACTAGGCAAGAAAGAGTGCACAGGCTTTAAATGTGCACGGACTCTATGTGCACGGTGCGAGAATTGCACCGACTTGACTATTGCATAAACAGACATATCACCGACTTGATGCTCGTATGCACAGACTCTACTCAATTGAAAATGCAGCATATGCATGGACGCAATGCATGGTGAACTAAGTATGCACGGACTATCTGAGTAGAACTAGAAAAAGTAGTATTTGTAAAATGGATAAGTTGAATGTATCAATAAAGAGTATCAAGATTGACTTATAGTGTGAGACATCATCAAAACTGTAGGAGTGCAATAATCTCCCCCTTTTTGATGATGGCAACACTATGAGTCAATTTATGTCAATACAATTAAAATAGGGTGATCAAGCAGTAAACACACTAAAGGTTGCCAATGCAAGACACTCTCTCCACCATATGACTCTTCCTCTTGTCTCTCCCCCTCAGATGCAAAACATGTCTCTCCCTATCATGACTCTCCTCCTCTTGACTCTCTCCCCCTTAAACTTGACTCACCCTCTCCCCCTTTGACATCATCAAAAGGAGATGAAAGAGATGTACAGCCGTTGGAGAGTGGAGAGAAAAAAAAATGCAGTATGTTCACAGTGAGAATAACCCATGATCATATCTTAAAAGATTAAGTGGGGCACTAAAACAACTGTAGATTCTTCAAATCGTGTTATCAAGAAAGACTTAGAAGAGAAAGTGAAGTTTATCTGCGTACAAAAGATATGATGAGGAAGCAAGAGTGTACAGATATGCCAAGAAAGATCTGATCAAAACTATACGAGATAGACTGCAAGAGACTGATCCTTAGAAACAGGTACTTGAAGTATTGAGGACAAACAATCCACAAACTCGCACAACATGAGAGATTTTAGTAAACCATATTCTTCTTTAAGAAGCAGTATATAGAGCACCGAGTAAATTGTTAAATCACATCTTTGACATTAAGGACACATTTTGATCAGAGGCCGGACTCCCTAGTTACTCAATGTGAAAATCGTATTACCTCTCTTTTTAGAGAACATAGTTAGTAATTGTGGCATTTTACGTGAGGAGACACCTTGATCAGAGGCCAGACTCCTCAGTTACTCACCACTTTATTACCATTGCTCTGTCATTAACAAAAATTTTCACTTCTTAACAGAGATAATCTGACACATCATGACTAAGGAAAGTTTAAATTTCTCTTTGATGAAACACTCAGTTTCTCAGTGATCAGACCATTGCTCTGAGCAAGTAAATTTTTGTTTTGTTTTTATCCCTTGAATTTTTTTGATATGAAGTGTTTGAAACTAATACCTACCAGAAACACTGATTCTTAAGGAATGAGATCCTTGAGGTCTAGGTTTCAAGTTTTTAGCAGAGTTCATGACATATTAGTTTAACTTGTTCCATGATCATGAAATGTGTAAGGAGATATACTTCAAACACCTTATCCAGGTCTTTGCTAAGTTACGAGACAAAAGATTCTAGCTGAGCTTTAGTGGTTCAGACTTAAGAATTTAAGACACGCATGGGATTCTAGTTGCTGTGAATAACTGTATTAAGGCTTTCATAAGACAAACATCTCTCACAAGCTTCTGAATCAGTCAATCTTCACAAGCTAACCAGCTTCCCCTCACAGAATGCAAGTAATTTTTAAGAGAAACATCACTGATACACAGAAACAACTCCCCCTTACTCAATGATCTGTTATTCATATATGGCTCATGCAGTATATGCAAATGCACTGACACCTCACCTTAACAGCTAGCGTATGAACATAGACAAGACTCCCCCTCACATTATGACATGATAAGCTGACATACTCATGTTGAGTGGTTAAGAATTAGAGGGATGACATGTTATGCATCGAGGCAAAGTATTTTATTCATAAATCAAAGGGAACATAATTAAAATGCTGAAAAATAAAATCATGAGTCATTTTATTCATAGAGCTAAGATTTAAAAATACCTAACTCTCTCCTCAAGGATGCAAAATTTTCATTATCCAGTGGCTTAGTGAAGATGTCAGCTATTTGGTTTTTAGTGCCTACATGGATTAATTCAAATGTTCTTTTGGAAACCTCATCCCTAATAAAATGATGTCTTATCTCTATGTGTTTGGTTCGAGAGTGCAGAACTGGATTCTTAGCTAGATTGATGGCACTAGTATTGTCACAGAAAATAGGTGTACACCCCAGGTCTACTTGGTAGTCCTGAAGTTGGTGTTTGATCCAAATGACTTGTGTACCACAACTCCCTACAGCTACGTACTCAGCCTCTGCAGTAGAGAGGGCCACTAAGTGTTGCTTCTTGGAACCCCAAGAGACTAAACACCCACCTAGAAATTCATAATATCCAATAGTGCTTTTTCTATCCAACTTACACCCAACATAGTTAGCATTTGTATAAGCAACAAGATCTAAAGTGTGTGATGCTGGAAACCATAAGCCTAGGGTGTGTGTAGCAGATAAGTATCTGAAAATTCTTTTTACAGCTGCTAAGTGTAATTCAGTGGGTCTAGATTGATACCTAGCATACATTCCTACACTGAATTGTATATCAGGTCTTGAGGAAGTTAAGTAGAGCAAGGATCCAATCATACCTCGGTATAGTTTTGCATCAACTTCTTTACCTGATTCATCTACATCCAATGAGCTGTTGGTACCCATTGGTGTTGTGATGTGTTTCAGATTGCTCATGTCAAACCTCTTGAGAATGTCCAATGTGTACTTGGTCTGGTTGATGAAGCATCCATCCTCTAACTGTTGTACCTGCAAGCCAAGAAAATATTTTAATTCACCTACAAAACTCATCTCAAACTCAGCAGACATCAATTGAGAAAATTCATTGCATAGTTCAGTACTTGTTGAACCGAAGACAATGTCATCTACATATAACTGAACTATGATGAGCTCTTTATTTGAACTCTTGGTGAATAAGGTTTAATCCAGCTTACGTCTGTGGTAGCCCTTGCTGATCAGAAATTCTGTCAAACTTTCATACCATGCTCGAGGAGCCTCCTTTAGACCGTAGGGGCTTTATTCAACCGGAAAACTTGGTTAGGTTGAGGGGAAAATTGAAATCCGGGAGGTTGCTCAAGAAAAACTTCCTCTTTGATAATTCCGTTTAAAAATGCACTCTTAACATCCATTTGTTGAAGTTTTATATTTTTAGAGCAAGCGAAGGCCAGTAAAATCATAATTGCTTCCATCCTAACAACAGGAGCATACGATTCATCAAAATCAACACCAAATTCCTGACAGTAGCCCTTGGCTACTAGTCTGGCTTTATTTCTAGAGATAATCACATCTTCATTCATTTTATTCTTAAACACCCACTTAGTTCCTATGACATTAGTATGTTCTGGTCTTGGAACTAGCTCCCAGACATTGTTTCTTTCAAACTGTCATAGTTCCTCATTCATTGCATTAACCCAACCTTCATCTTTTAAAGCTTCTTCAACATTTTTGGGTTCTATTTGTGAGACCAAGGCAACTAGGTCTTGATTTTGAACATTTCTAAAATGAGATCTTGTCCTAGGGGGATCATCAAGGTTGCCTATGATGTTATCTACTGGGTGTTCTTTTAGAAATCTAACATTTATTGAAGACTCACCTGTTTCAGCTGGTGTTACCTGGTTGGGAGCATCTGGTGTTTCATTAGGCTGAATCTCATCTTCTTCTTTATCTTCTAGGAATTCTCCGTCATGCTTGGAATCCCTGTCAGCATCTTCAAGGTTAGTAGCACCTTTTGCTTCATCAAAAATGACATGTGGAGACTCTTCAATTTTTTGTTCAGCAATGTTAAAAACCCTATATGCTCTTGAAACTTCAGAGTATCTTAAAAATATTCCAGGACAGCTTTTAGAATCAAATTTATCTAGGGCCTTCTTGTCATTATTATGGATAAAATATTTAGCACCGAAAATCCTGAAATGAGTCAAGTTTGGTTTCTTACCTTTCAATAGCTCATAAGGAGTTTTCTTGTGAACTGGTCTTACCATGGCCCTATTAATTGTATAAGTTGCTGTATTGGCCGCCTCTGCCCAAAACTTCCTTGGTAGCTGACTCTCGATCAGCATAGTTCGGGCCATTTCCACTATGGTTCGATTTCTTCTTTTCACAATTCCATTCTGCTCCGGTGTCCTAGGAGAAGAAAACTTGTGCGTTAGTCCCTCAGTTTCACAAAGATCAAAAAACATGGAGTTTTTAAATTCACCTACATGGTCAGATTGAATAAAACAAATTTTGTGTTTTCCTTCTTGTTTGACCTTATTAAAAAATTGCTTGAATTTTTGAAAAGCATCATTTTTGTTAGCTAAGAAAAAGATCCATGAAAATCTAGAGTGGTCATCAACAATCACATAACCAAACCTACTTCCATTAAGACTCTGAGTTCTAGTAGGACCGAAGAGGTCCATATGAAGGAGTTCCATTGGTCTAGAAGACAAAGGCTCAGATCTCAATTTAAAAGACTTTCAGGTCTGTTTGCCTAGAGCACATGCATCACAAATTTTTAATTTTGAGTTGAAATTTATTTTAGGTAAACCCCTAACTAGATCAAATTTCACCAATTTATTTAATGTAGTGTAGATAGCATGACCTAAGCGCCTATGCCAACTAAAAGCATTATTTTCAAAATCAGTAGACCAACAGAGATTTAACTCAGATTTATCATCTAAGTCCACAATGTAGACGTTATTGACCCTATTGGCTACAAACTTCACATTATCAGAATTTATTTCTAGAATTTTGCATGAATCATTATCAAACACAACTCTGTGACCCTTGTCACATAGCTGACTAATACTGATCAAGTTGTGTTGCAGACCTTCCACTAGAAGAACTTTCTCAATAGAGGTAGTAGTGGACTTACCAACTGTTCCAATGCCAACTATTTTACCTCTGTTCTTCCCCCCGAACTTGACCAGAACCCCTACCTTCATCTCCAGCTTGCTGAATTTGGATCGGTCACCTGTCATGTGCCTGGAGCAGCCGCTATCTAGATACCACTTGTTGTTCTCGGCTGCTAGGCAAACCTGCATGGAGCAAATTAAGCAAAGTGGTTTGGAACCCAAGATAGGTTGGGTCCAAAAATATTATTCAATTCTCTAAGCAAGCACTTTGGAATCCATACTTGTCTCATGGTGTTTTTCGTTTGTACTCTATTTGCAATTTTATTGAAGTTATGACTCAAGTTCTGTCCACTTGATTTATTGATGTTGAACCTATTCCTATTGGTGGACTAAACATTCCTCTGGTATCTACTGTACCCAAACTGTCTAGAGGAGTTTGATTTATTAAAAAATTTCTGTGAATATGCAGGACCTCCCAATTTTGTTTTGTACTGACCCATTCTGTTATAGAAGTTGAAGTTTCTGTTTTAACTCACATAGCTTGACCTGTTCTTGTTCTAGTGAATGGGCATAGTAGGTTGCTTCACGAAGTTCATTCCTGTTTTAGATTGTCGTCCAGCATTGTTTGTTGAGTTTTCCTGTGGATGTTGAACATTTTGAACATTGTTAGAACTAGATGGTGTGTCATGTTTTTCTTTCCCTTTAGCTGGGCAAAATGTTGTAGTTTTGAATTCAAATGGTCTTTTCTGTGCCGGATTGTAGCCCAATCCTTCCTTATTGAAATTAACTCTAGTACCCAATAGAGTTTCTAAGTTCGACTTTCCCTGAACAAATTTTTATAGTGTTTTTTGTTTTTCTTCTAGCTCTTCCTACAATTTTTCACAATTTTTCAGGAGTTCAGAATTCACTTTCTTAACAGCTTCATTTTTCTCAATGATTAAGTTGTTTTCACTTTGACTATCTTGAAGCTTTAACTTAAGTTCATCAAGCTGTTCATGAACTTCCTAGTTTTCAGACTTGAGGTCATCATTTTCTCTCCTGAGAGAGTTCATCTCTTCTAGTTCTTCCTTGACCTTTTGATTTTCTTTGTTAGTTTCGATTTGTTCTTCGGTTATAGCATTCAGTTTTATCTTTACCATCCTATGATCTTTACTCAAAGCATTAAACTTAGCTAGCAATTCGGCATAGGAATCTTCCCAAACATCAATTTTAAAGTTCTCAAAAATGTTTGTTACCTCTTCGTCGCTTTTGTCCATGAGACATATTCCTTCTTCGTCTTCCTATGACGAGTTGGCCTCTGGGTCTTCCTCCTCATCACTCCACGTGCAGACAATAGCTTGAGGTTTCTTCTTCTGCACCGTGGAGGCCTTCTTCTGGAGATCAGGACATTCACCTTTTATATGTCCTGTCTTCCTGCAATGATAACATGTAATCTTCTTAGTGCTCCTATTTTTATCACCGTTAAAATCAAACTTCTGACCAGAGGGATACGACCCTTTCCTTCTAAACATTTTTCCCTTCGTTCTCAAAAACTTTCGAAACTGATGAGTGAGCATAGCCTGCTCCTCTTGATCAAGGTCTGACAAGCCGTCAGACTCCCCACTGCTACCACCACTGCTACTGCTAGCTTTACTGCTGGACACCTTGATGGCAATGTTCTTGCCCTTCTTCTCACTTCCTTCACTGTTCCTTTTGAAGTTCATCTCGTAGGTCATTAGGGATCCTACAAGTTCAGTGACTGTCATTTTCGACAGGTCCCTAGACTCTTCTATCACTATGGCCTTAGTGTGCCAGGCGGGGGATAGCGACCTAAGAACTTTCCTGACAATGTCCCCCTCTGAAATTTGTTTCCCAAGCCTGTTAAGACTATTGCTAATAAAAGACAACTGGGCATACATTTCAGTGATCAACTCCGCATATTTCATTTTAAATAATTCATATTCTGAGGTGAGCATGTTTACCTTAGTGGCCTCCACTTGGGATGTACCTTCGTCGATCAGCTCTAATTCATCCCACATCTTTTTGGCAGTCTTGCAGGCTGAAATACGGGCGTATTTATCAGGGTGAACCGTGCACTGTATGATGTTCAGGGCCGACAAGTTGATGGTTGATAGTTTGACGTGATCATCCGTCCACGCGTCTTCATTCGGTGGAAGCTCACAAGGCCTTGCGATGATCACTCTCCAGAGCTTGTGGCTCTGGGCTCTCATAAACACCTCCATCCTATTTTTCCTGTAGAAATAGTTAGTACCATCAAAGAAAGGAGGGCGACTTATGGACTGTCCCTCAGCCATTTCGAGGACCACTAGATCCAGGATTACCCTGGCCATTGGATCACATGATGGGTAACCTGGCTCTGATACCAATTGATAGCACGAAGAGTGAGCTAAAAGGGGGGGGGGGATGAATAGATCACTCCCCAATTTAAAACGATTTGGATTAAGAGCGATGAAATCCTAATTGCAGTAAGAGAATCTTTCAGCACAGCCTACAGAGAGAGACACTAAGTAGAAACTAAACGAGAATGAATTGAAATATAACAGTGATCGAACAACAGACGTGCTTGAACCACAATAAAAGGTTAGCAAAATGAACCACACAGAAGCAGTCGATCAAGCACCCAACCACAAAGGAGACAAAGAGTTTTTAGGTGGTTCGATTGCGAACAGCATTCTACTTCCACCCCTTACTCCACAGGAGTAAGGCTTCCTTGCACTAAGCAATATAAAGCACAGCAGACTCAGTCTGCAGACATTCGCTGTCGCACAGCTTGCCATGTCACGCCCCGAGCCTTTATGACAGCCGAAGATTAGCTCGAGGAACGTGAACAGCCAGCATGCTAAGCCTCTTGCAAGCAAGATGGATCAGAGCGCAAGACAATCACACACATAAATATAATTACACAATATTTACTGAACTTCAACTTATTTCATTAATAATCAAATCAAATATTCAAATACAATCACTATTTCAACTTTCTTCATCACACTAGACTCATGAAATAAGAAGATTACATAGACTCAATCTAAACAATGTAGACTTCCTAAGTCTTCACTCATTCTTCATTCACTCTCAGACCCGCTATTTGAACGTTTCGAATCCGATCCTGACTCACTTCCATCTCCTGAAAAGATTGGAAATAGGTAATGAGCACACTTGCCCAGTAGGTATCTTTGTATCAACATGATTAGCAATATTTAAATAATTAGCATTTTTTCTCTAAAGAAATAAGGTAAAATCATGCGAATGTGATCAATCATGCGATTAAACCAAAGTAACACGATGATCATGTAAGATAGAATGAGCAAGTATGAACTATCAAGAATGTAACAAGAACATGATATGGTCTTTCATGAACAAGAATGTAACGAGAATGTACTAGCAATACCACGTAGTCATCACCCAAACACCTTTTGCTTATGAGCAAGTATTTGGTGAATTTCTGTGGAATATCATATATCAAGCAAGAAAGTCATGTACAAGTATTTTCATGATGCCCGTGGATCTTCACTTATTTATAGAGAAAGTACTCCCAGCGCAATGCGACGCCAATAGCATCATACTCCATGGTTTATAATAGTATGTTTCCGATAATCAGCAGAAGGGACTAGCATAAAGCCCTTGAACATAATCAGTGCTCGATCGCATCTTCAAGTATAAATCAAGCTACTTCTACGTTTCAAGCAATATAGCAAGTTCAAATAAGTTCATGATAACAATAGTTCAATGAATGAACGCTTCAATGAAGAAATGTGAGGTCAAGAATGACTTAAAACAAGGTTATGCTCATGGAAATAATTCGGCAGCATAACGGTACATTCCATGTTTTTCCATAAATTAAATTAAGCATCTTGAACAATATGATAAGTCCTAGACTATCAATAGTCTATCTAGGAACTTTGGAATATCAACCCTTAGGTCAAACCTCGGGTTAAAACACTCAGGAACTGTGACGGTCAATCAATGGGCCGTTACATGATTGTGACAGTCTATCATTGATCCGTTAGAACGATTGAATCTAGAAATAATAAAACGGACTTAGTAAATGTGATAGTCATACATTAGGCCGTTATATGAGCATGACGTTCTAATATAGATTTAGCCTCTTCAGACCCATTACGGGGAGGACGTCCGGCGACGGCGCCAGGGTTTGAGGTTTCCTCCGGCGAGTTCGTTCTATGGACATCCAGGGGGGGCTCATGTGCCCCCCCACCCCCTCCTGTTCCTTTGGTCACTCCGTTACCTCGTTCATTTGCGGAGGTTCTCTCTTCATCCATGCTGCCGCCGGCGATCAACAATGTTGTTCATGAACCAGCGACCATAGACAATGGAGAGCCGGCAGTGTTTTTTAGCAAAGAAGAGATCTCGCAATCACTGAAGCCTTTTGAATATACTCTGGTTGCGCAAACCCCCCGTGGCAGGCCTCTGTTCCTTGAAATCAGAGCGCACCTGTCTGCTCACTGCGGCTTCAAAGAAGACTTCATCTTGAGCGCTCTAGACCCGCAACATCTTCTTCTTCAATTCAAGAATCACAAGGACTATTTGAATCTTCTTCTGCGGGAATCTCTATTTGTACATGGCCGCCTATTCAGGTTTTTTAAGTGGTCAATGGAGTTCTCTCCTTTTACTGATTCTCCGATCCTCCCTGTCTGGATTTCATTCCCTGGGCTTCCTGTTAATCTTTACTTGGAACCAATGTTTCGATCGATTGCTGGGAATATTGGCTGTGTGTTGAAGATAGACCACTCCACGCTTAACTTATCGTCTACAACTGCAGCAAAGGTATGTGTTGAGCTTGACATCTCCAAACATAATCCTTCTCGCATTTGGATTGGTCTTCCTGGGGGAGGAGCATGGCAGGATATTTGTTACCCCGAACTTCCTGACGTCTGTTCTATTTGTGGCCGCATTGGTCATAATGTGGATGATTGCAAAGCAAAAAATGGTCTGCACCGGCCCTTTGATCCAGATACTTCAAATATTCATAGGCAGCAGGCCCACCCAAATAAAGCTTTTTTTTTTTTTTTTTACATCAGCAGGGGCTGACCCCAATATCCTAGAGGACAACTAAGTCCCTCTAAGAACAGAAAAACCAAAGGATTACAGCAGATGAGGAAGAGGCCACAGCCCCGAGACCATAGGAACTTTTCTGTTTAACAAGATACAATGGATATCAAGGTGAAGAAGATCAAACAACTCTAATGCCAGGGATCCCTGCTGCATCCATCTTCAGTTCACCCTTTGTCAGCCTAGGCAGATCTCTTGCAGATGTAAAATTTTTATTACTTGGACTGCTACATGCAAAAAAAGCTAAGGAATCGGCTACCCGATTGCCTTCACGAAAAATGTGCTGTATACCGCAACCATAGTCTTGGACAAGAGAAAGGATTTGCCTCCACCATGGAAGTATCATCCAACTAGGGGAAATACCTTGAATGAGAGCATCAACAAGGATTTTGCAATCTGAGTTTATCGCTGCCAACCCAAGACCAATCCGCTTAGCCAGCATGAGACCATCATATAGAGCGCGGGCTTCTGCTAGCAGACTATAGCCAATGCCATAATTGAAAGCAAATCCAATAATCCATTTGCCATTCTAGTTTTTGATGCCGCCACCACCACCGCACTGACCCGGATTTCCCTTGGAGGCTCCATCCACATGAAGAGTGAAATTCCAAGGAGCTAATCTACAGAAAACTAGAATGGGCTGCTTTAGTTCCACCCGAGGAAAAAGCTGAAACTGAGCCAAGCTGCTACGCTGAGCTGGGGATATAGGCTTGTCAAACTTTTTCTTCTCCAGAGAATGAGCAATTAAGGATAGAATATTCCTTTTTATTGAATCTGATCTAATTGCCATGCCTTCATATCTAGAGGCACATCTGTGCTTCCAAATCTCCCATAACATCAAGATGACTGCATATGTACCAGTAAAGCTAAAAGCTGAATTGAGATTGGAAGAATTTAAGAGATTCCAACACCTCATAGTAATTTGATCATTAAGAGCTACCTCATTATTAAGGAGGGGCAGCACCCAGGCCCAAAGATCTGATGCTAACTCACTTGAAATAAAGAGGTGGTTAAGGTCTTCCTGACTAAAAGAGCTGCAGCAGTTACATTTTGACACCATTGGAACACCACAGTCTACCACTCTACTATCAACAGGAATTGCCCGGTGAATTAACTTCCAAACAAAGAGGGTGGCTCTAGGATAAAAGACTGGGTGCCAAAGCTTAGCCCATGCTGGTCTGGATTGGCCTTTAGTGCGAACAATATTACAGACTGATTTCACAGAGAAAGAGCCTTTTGATGTACCTGTCCATACACAACAATCTTTCCTATTGCTAAAATTAGTTCTTGGAATACGGAAATCATCCCTTATAAAGTCCTTAGCAGCATGCTGATTTACATTCAAAACTTCACTAACTGATGCCAAAGGAATACCTGATAACCCACTGCTACCACCAGTAATAGAAATACTAATTGCAGAGCCAGAACCTGTCCAATTGTCCCTCAGAAAATCTGCATCTTTACCATCTCCAATAATCCATCTGCTGTTGGATAAAATAATCTCTTTAGCTTTCATGAAGACAGCCTGAGGCATGCCTGCTGGAAATGCCTTGTTACAGTCAGCAAAATGTACTTTAATGAATCTGCACCTGGCATATAAAGACCAAAGAGAAGTGCCATGAATAATATTCCACAAAGATTTAGTTGCCATGGCTATTTGAGTCCATGGCAAATCACGAACTCCCAGTCCTCCTTCTTGTTTAGGTTTTTGAATAACTGACCAGGCAATCCAGTGCCTTTTTTTGGTATCCTTACCTCCCTGCCAAAAGAAATTAGCACAATGCTTATTAATGAAGTTTGTGACCTTTTTGGAATAAAGCAGACCGAAGCCAAATAGACTGGCAGACTGTATAGGACAGAGTTTATTAGAATCACTCTGCCAGCTTGAGAAAGAAGCTTTGATTGCCAGCCCTCCAATTTCTGTTGAACTTTGTCAATGAGGAATGAGAAGTCTGAGCAAAGGTATCTACCCTTCTTGACTGGGACCCCAAGATATATAATACTAGAAGAATGAAATTTATAACCAGTGATATCTCGAATAGTCTGCCTTAAGGAAATTGGAGCTTTGTCAGCAAGAATAAAGCTGCTCTTTGAAGCATTTACTTTCTGACCTGAGCAGGCTTCATAGCTTCTGATTAGTTTTAGGAACAGCTCCACATTCAGCTTGCTGGCATTTAAGAAGACCAGCGTATCATCCGCATAAAGGAGATGAGAGACCTGCATGGACTGTTTAGGGCCTTTATAACCTTTTAATTTCCCAGATTGGAATAGGATAGAGAGGCCTCTACTGAGTACCTCCGAAGCAATGACAAACAAATATGGGGCTATTGGATCCCCCTGCCTGATTCCCCTGCTGGATTTGAAGAAGCCAGATATGGATCCATTGAAATTGACAGAAAACCAACAGTTGTATAATAGCATACCAATGTAAGAGGTAAATTTGGTGCTGAAACCAAATTTCCTAAGGACAGCCAATATAAAATCCCATTCCATCCTGTCGTATGCTTTGGCCATATCAATCTTAAAGATAGCATTATGCCCTCTTACCTTCTTATTTATGTCCACCATAAGTTGACGAGCTAAGGCCACATTATCAAGAATGAATCTACCCTTCACAAAAGCCCCCTATTCAATGGAAATCAAACTGGGAAGCAAAGGAGCCAACCTGTCAGCCAGAATTTTTGAGACAATTTTATATGAAAAGTTGCACAAGCTTATCGGTCTAAAATCATTAAATGACTGGGGCTCCTGAACTTTAGGGACAAGAGTTATTAAAGAGGATGTAATACCCCTGGGAAGGGGAAACCCTTTAAAGAAGGCTTGGACAGCTTCAGTGACATCTGAACCAATAATGTCCCATATGGCTGTATAAAACCCACCTAAGAACCCATCAGGGCCTGGGGCACTAGAGCCCTTTAGACTCCAAACAGCTTCTCGGATCTCCTGAGCTTCAGGGATAGCACTCAACTTAGAATTTTGAGAATCATCAATAATCTGAGGGATGCAATCCAGCATTGTAGGGTCCACAAAGTGTTCCTCTGAGGAAAAAAGGTTTTGATAATAAGATTCTGCATGAGTCTTGAGAGAATTTTGATCTTCACACCAATCTTTAGTAATATTCACTTTCAATCTCTTAATATAATTCCTCCTTCTGTTTTGTTGAGCAACAGCATGGCAATAGGAGGTATTCCTGTCTCCATTATCAATCCATTCCACCCGAGATTTCTGATTCCAGAACAATTCTTCTCTGAAAAGAATTTGACGAAGACTGGCATTAGCAGCATTAAGACTTTCTTTATTCTGAGGAGAAGGATCAGAGTCATAGACAAACTATTTTTGTTCAACCTCAGCTTCTGACCGACTTTTACATTCAAAAATATTACCAAATACTTCTTTATTCCATATACCAAGAGCTTTCTTAACAGCCTTCAACTTTACCCAAAGTCTAATCATAGCATTGGGATGAGAGGAATGGGGTTGATGCCAGACCTCAGAAATTAGCTGAGTGAAAGACGGATGGGTACTCCACATTTTCTGGAAAATAAAGTGACCAGGGCTTGACAAAGCTTCCTCAACTGACAGAAGAAGTGGAGAATGGTCCGATGGGCCTCTTAACAAATGTTTCACACGAAGTTGGGGTATAGCAGACTGGCAGTGGCTATTAACAAGAACTCTGTCCAATCTGGCCCGAATGTTTGCCAGTCCTGATCTATTGTTAGTCCATGTCGTAGAAGGCCCAGAGAAACCAATATCGAACAAGCCAGCAGAACAAATAAAAGCATTGAAATCTATCATCGTGGCCAAAGCAGGGAGAGCACCTCCAATTTTCTCAGAGGGCCTTAAAACACAGTTAAAGTCTCCCCCTATTAACCAAGGGATGGGAACATTATTAGCAAAAGAAACAAGGTCACTGAATAGAGTCTGCCTTAAGTGAGGATCATTAGATGCATATACAAAGGAAAGGAATATACAAAATGAGTTAGCTACGTTGAGACCAAGAGTAATGTGTTGGGGCGAGGACTCAATGACCTCCAGATTAAGGCTTTCATGCCAGAAAATCCAAATCTTCGAATCATCAAGATTATTACCAACAAACCTTCCAAGCTTGAGAAATCTACCCAGCAAGGAGGCTTTATTGAATTTTAACTTCGGTTCACTAATGGCCACCAATTGAACCTTATTTGAATTCTGAATATGTTTGAGATGTCTGCGGGAGCCAGCATTACCATCCCCCCGTATATTCCAAATCAGAGTGTGCTTAATCAGGGAGGAATCCATTTAATTTCTTCCAATGATCTGATTCTAGACTTGGTGATCCTCCCACCATTCCTTCGCTGGATACCTAACCCGCCTTCCTTGTCTTCTGCTACCATTTGCATCAATTCATTATCCTGTTTAGCATTCATAGCAATTTCCACACAAGTCGACTGAATACCTTGTAACCCTGCGCTCAGTAGCGCCGAGGAACTGGGAGCAATTCCTCCCCGAAAGGAGGCTCCATCCACTGGAATAGGTACACCATTAGCAGAGACTTCAACATCCAGGGGAGCCTTGATTACTGCCTCTTGGCCATGTACTTCTGAATTGTCATCATTTCTGCAGAGGGAAGAAGAATCTTCTTTTGTCTGAATAGAAGAGTTAAAATGTTGCTGCTCTAGAACTTCCGATGTATGTTGCAAAACCTCAAAATTATTTTCCAAAGGAACATTTCGAAAAGCAGCCTGGGGGTCATGTAGATGAGGACGGAAAACCTGACTCGTTTTCCTTACCTCAGGTTCCATTCGCTGTTGAGATCTAGCCATCCTACCCTTCTTTTTCTTACAGCTTTCCTCCGAATGACCAAGCTTGTGGCAGTAAGAACAAAGAATAGGGACCCGATTATAATTGACAGCCTGCCAATAGCCCAAGCCATCAAAATCAATCCAAATGCGTTCTCTACGTGGAGAGGAGAGGTTCATCTCAACGCAGACCAACGCCTCCGAAGTATCCGACATAGCCAGAGTTCTATCATGTATACGAAGGACTACTCCAAAATTTCCTGCAATCGAACGCAAGCAATCCTCATGATATAAATTGGCATAAAGGCCAGGAAAACCAATCCAGACTGGGACTGTGGGAGGATCCGATTCAAAATTGAAATCTGGAGTCCATCGAAAGAATCGAAATAGAAACCCCTTTATATACAAATGTTTGAGTATCAGAAGCTTCATAAAATCAGCTTCGCAATCAAATCGAAACAGTATATGGCGTGGAGTGGGCTTGCTAATGATAAAATCCGCAGAGAATGCTAATCGCTGCATCAAGAAGCTCTTGATCTCAGAGAAGACTGGACGACCGTATGCACATTTTGCAACCACAGAGAATGAAAGTATCTGCAAAGAAGCTTGGATTTCTGCCTTTGAAAAGAAAACCGTAGGTTCACCGAGGTCTGTAAACGCTGGATCCTTCAGCGAATAGAGATCTTCGACTGGACTTTAGACATCATAAGAGCCTGTGCAAAAGTTCGCCGATGAGTCTCGTGTACATAGGAAGAAGCTTCCCCCGATTGCATCTGTGGAAAAACAGTCCCCTCCACGCCGGCCATTGTCGGCCGGAGAGACCGACCAGGGGCGATTCCGATGAATTACGCAGAGCTTCTTTCTCTAGGCGGGAGGAGAGAGAGACTCAGTTGTAAAAATCAAACTCCCCTTTCAATAAACATAAGCACTTCAAAAGAACATTTTTTTGGCAGCTGTGGGATTTGAACCCACGCCCTAAAAATATTATTTTGCCCACCCAAATAAAGCTAATAATCAGTGGCAGCCTGTTCTTCGTAAACCTGTAATGATCACTGGTAACAATATGGACACAGTCGAGAAAATTATAGATCTTCGCTTGAAGTCTCACACAATTGTAGAAAACAATATTACTCAGCAGCAGCCAGCTTCTATGGTAAATTCATCCCCAACTGAGGACAATACTACGGAACAAATTATTATTTCAACTTTAAAGGACAAGCAGGAATCCACTTCTTATTTCGATTCAAAAGATGGTATGAATGTTTCAACTGATAGTCAAGGTCCATCTATCACTACCTCGGGTGAATTTCAGGAAATGGCCTTGGTGCCCATCTCTCCTCTACGGGACCACAGTCATATGTCTCAGTCCATGATATTTCCTCCTGAGGAGCTCCCTTCATCCCAAAATGTTCATGTTGATTCTCACTCTGAGCAGCCTGGGGCTATAGTCCAACATTGTCCAGAAGCGTCTGATGCAGTTGAATTTCCTCTGTTAGCCATCAGACAGGACATTGCAAAGTCAGCTGCTATTAATAATGCCCGGGTCAAGCATAAGGAGCATTCTGGAGTCATCACTAGATCTATGAAAAGGGCAGGCTCCACGGGTAATCTCCCCACCCTTTCCAACCAATAATGTCCATTCTTATTTGGAATATCTATGGTATAGGGAATGACATCTCCCAGGATCGAGTCAAGTTTTTTATGAAAGCTCACAACGTTATTTGTATCATTCTTTTGGAACCGAAAATTCATGCTAACAACTTGGACAGAATCTGCAAAAAACTGGGGATGGACAAAGGCCTTACCAATAATGATGATGTTGCCCACATTTGGGTCCTCTGGAAAGAACCACTGGAATTTTCTTCTGTTTACAAGGATGATCAACAAATTACTGTTCTCCAAACATCTGCTCCACTTCCACAGCTACACCTGACTTTCGTCTATGCTAAATGTTCTAGTAGAGAAAGGCAGTCTCTCTGGTCCTCTTTAATTAACTGTCACTCCCAGATGGCTGGCCCTTGGTTAGTGGCTGGGGTCTTTAACTGTGTCTTGGATATTGATGAGAAACTGGGAGGTAATACTCCTAACCTGACTTCTATGAATGACTTCAAGGACTGTATTCAGAGCTGTGAGCTTCTTGATGCTGGATATTTGGGGTCCAAATATACTTGGCATAATAATCAGTCTGGCAGCAGAGGTATATGGGCTAGACTTGATAGATTTTTGATCAATGCTGATTGGCTTAACATTTTACCTATATCTGTGGATCATCTATCCAGAGAAGCATCGGATCATGCTCCTTTATTGATCAAGATGCCCTCTGTTAGAAAATTCAAAAGTAGATTTATTTTTCAGAAGATGTGGACTCTGCATGAGAATTTTATCCGGGATGTTCAACTGTGTTGGAACACCAGTCCTCTAGCTACCTCCCCGATTACCACTCTATATCTTAAACAAAAATACCTCAGGAACATGCTTGTTGGTTGGAACAAAAATACTTTTGGCAATGTACATATGAATCTTGTTGCTTCTGAAGATCATGTTCTCAAGGTTGAGCACTCTTATGACCTAGACCCTTCATCTGCTAATCTTGCTGCCCTGAACAGAGCTAAGACTATCCTCTCCAACAGTCTGCTTCAACAAGAAGTTTTTTGGAGACAGAAATCAAAAATAAAATGGTTACAGGAGGGTGACAAAAATACTAAATTCTTTCATATGACCACCATGGCAAATAGAAGGAAGAATACTATCTCACAGCTCAAATCTTCTGATGGCAATCTGACATCAGATTATGAACAAATGAAGGCCATTGCAGCTAACCATTTTAAACAGGCCTTCACTTCACAAAACCATCACATTGATGGAGCTATTCTTAACTGCATTCCTTCCCTGATTTCTCTGTCTGATAATGAGGACCTGTGTGCTACTCCAACTGAGTCAGAAGTTAGAGATGTTGTGTTCAAGATGTCTCCGGATAGTGCACCTGGGCCTGATGGGTTTTCAGGTGCCTTCTATCAGAATGCTTGGTCCATCATTGCAAAAGATATTGTGGCAGCTGTTCAGTTTGTTTTCAACACAAAATGCCCACTGCCTAGAAGTGTCACCTCGACTCTCATTGCTCTCATTCCTAAAAGGAATAATGCAACTGACATCTCTGATTTTAGACCAGTTAGCTTGTGCAACTTTTTTTTCAATATTGTCTCCACTATACTCAATAACAGACTGGCGGGCATTCTTCCCAAGATCATATCTAGCCAGCAGTCAGCCTTTGTGAAGGGGAGAAATATTGTTGAGAACATTGCTTTGGCCCAAGAGATGGTGCAGGAACTTGGTAGAAAAACTAGAGGGAATAATGTCATTTTCAAACTTGATATGGCTAAGGCCTATGATAGAATAGAATGGGATTTCCTGTATGCAGTGTTGAAAAGATTTGGATTCAGTTAGGAATTTATTTCTCTCATTGAAATCTTAATCAACAATTGTTGGTTTTCAATCCTATTGAATGGGGATACTGTTGGATTCTTTAAATCTTCTAGGGGCATCCGTCAAGGAGACCCCATTGCTCCTTCCTTGTTTATTATTGCTAAACAAGCTCTCAGGAGATTCTTGCATGATGCATATTCTTCTGGTAAAGTTGAATGGTTCCTTGGCCAAAGGGGCTGTCCCACCATTTCCCACCTACTTTTTGCAGATGATACTCTCATTTTTAGCAAAGCCACTTCAGCCTCTATCAGGAATTTATGTCAGCTTCTAAAGATTTATGAGCAGGCTTCAGGTCAGCTGATCAGCATTGGCAAGAGTGGATTTTTTATCCATCCTAATGTAAAAGATTCTGTTGCCAATAAAATTCAGGAAATCACTGGTTTCTCTAGGAACTCTTTTCCTCACAAATACTTGGGATTCCCTCTGATTCTTGGCAGGAGGAAAAAACTCCATTTTGCTGGCATTCTGTCCTCTATTCAGAAGCGTATTCATGGTTGGTTGGCCAAGTATTTATCTCAGGGAGCCAAGCTGTGCCTAATTAAGCATGTTCTGACTACTATCCCAATCTATTTTCTGGCTTCGTCACCTCTCCATAAGGGCATTCATCAATCTTTGGAGAGAAGTTTTGCTACTTTCTTTTGGGGTTCCTCAATCCATGGAAACAAGAGGCATTGGAAATCTTGGTCATCAATCTGCAAACCAATCTCCCAAGGTGGTCTAGGTATCATGTCTCTTCGGCATATGAGATTGCAATGAGAGTCAAAATGCTGTGGAGCGCCATGCATTCTGATTCTCTATGGGCTGATTACTTTAGAACTAAATACATTCGTGGAGGCCACCTCTCTACTATCCAATTCAGAAACATGACAGGTTTTGCCAGGAAAAGTTGGTTACAAGCTAAAGACTTAATTCTCAAGCACAAATTAATTATTCTAGGGGATGGTACCACCACCTATTTTTTGAATGACATTTGGATTGGCAAACAACCCATATCCTCATATGTCCCTGCTGATTCTATTCAGAATTCTAATATATCAGTCAAGGATTACTATTCTCAGCCTAATACTACTATTTATACAATGCTTGACAGCTTCCTCCCATCTGACATCATTTCTGCTATTCAGAATGTCAGCCTTACTCAGGACAAGGATAAAAAATTTGGAGTTTATCCTCCTCTGGTGACTCCACAGTGTCCTCGGTCTGCAAGAATGCCCTTTCTAATCCCTGCCAGCATTACACTAAATGGAGTAACATATGGCTTAAGTGGCTACCACCCAAAATCTCCATTCATTATTGGAAGCTTTTGCATCAATGTATCCCCACTGATGACATAATTAAGGCTGTTGGTATTCCCATATGCTCCAAATGTCATTGCTGTAAAATTCCAGCTGAAGAAGATTCCAACCACTTATTCACCTCCAGTGAAGTGGCTTCCTACATTTTGTCTTCTCTCCAAGCCAAGGGGATTCCTATTCATGGTAACACTACCGACAGACTCATCTCCAACACTATTCAGAAGCTCAACTGCAGTTCCAAATTTGATTGTTTCACTCTCTCCTTGCTTGGATATGGTTTGTGGGAGTTATGGAACACTAGAAATGCTGCCAAATATGATGGGAAAAAGGTGTCTAAACACAGTCTTCTATACAAAATCACTGCTCAAGCCATGGAAGTCACTTCTTTTTCTAATCTTAAGGAAAACTCACACAGTAATCGACAAATTTTAGAAAATTTTGGCTTCCAGATTGCTGACAAAGGCTGTCCACCTATTAAAATCATCAAATGGGCTTGTCCCCCATGGCCTTTCAATAAATTAAACACAGATGGTGCTTGCAAATCTACAGGCAACTCAGGTGGTGGTGGGGTTATTCGGGACCCTAATGGCAATGTTCTATTAACCTTTTCACACTTCTATGGAAATTCTAATAGTCTCATTGCAGAAGCTAGAGCTCTCAGTGATGGTCTCAAATATCTTCATACTATATCTGATCGACCTGCATACATTGAATGTGATTCCAAGGTTCTAATTCAAAGCATCAACTGGGAAATCCCCTGTCCTTGGATTATTCTCACTTATGTTAGGGACATGTGGCGCACCATCTCCACAGAAGATACATTATCACACATTTACAGAGAAGCAAATACTGTTGCTGATACTTTGGGATCGTTAGCCTGTAGCACTAAGTGCAATTCTTTTTTTGTTCGCCATGAGCTACCTAACAATGTCAAAGGTGCTGCTCGATTGGATAAGCTAGGAATGCCTACCCTTCGCATGATGTAACTATTCTATTCATTTTGCTATGAATAAAATTTACCGCCTAGTTCTGGGTAGTGGAGTGGTTTTTTCCTTTCCTCTGGAAAGGGGTGCATTCTCCTACTCAACTGTAGGCAGGGTTTTCGCAAAAAAAAAAATTGGTCTAATATAGATCCGTTACATATCTAGAACCAAAAACTTTGATAGTACTTTCTAACAATTGGGCTTTCATGGTACAACCAACTCGGCGTCCTAATGGGAATCTCAAGCTCGCGGAGAATTACGGAGGTCTTGAAACCAGATTTCCTAGTCCATTAGAAGGAATATCCAATAGAGAGGTCCTCAAGTTCAAGAATATGTTCCTATAGTGTAAAAGTGTGAAATAATGGCCATATACCGGAATATATGCCGTGTACTTAGGGAAATGACTCTATAAAAAAAAGAATGTGTAACGATGTGGAACCATAATAAAGCTTCGTTAATACAATACTGAAAATCATAGTTTAACTTCAAAACTATAGAGTTCTAGCACATGAAATTAACATAACTTAAAATACTCAAAATTCTCAAAACATGCAAATTCCTATCATGAATTGATCAATAAACTCAAAGTCATGAAAAATAGGTCACAACTTAGATAACTAGGCTTATTTATTAGTAAACTTGACTGTTCTTATTTCTGTCTCGGGTGGACAGAACATAGTTAATCTAACGGTCTAGAATGGACGTGTCACAGGTCTATGACGGTTTATCGTGGGGCCATTACAGTGCTGTAACGCTCCAATTATGGTCCGTTAGAGACAACAGATAAATTTGAAGGTAACAGGGAATGTGACGGCTTATCGTAAGGCCGTTACACGCATGTGACAGTCTAACTCTGATCCGCCAGAGCCCTGTTGACAGTATATAAAAAAATAAAAGATCATGCTTTGAACAATCATGTTTTAGAGAAGACTTAACTACTCTAGCCATGATAAAACGAAGTAAAAAGGCTATCTGGATGCATAGGTTGTAGTGAATGAACAAGAGAGTATCTTTTAACTTCAATTAAGGCTAAAGATATGTATGTATGCATAGTTCTATTAAAACATGAAATTCATGGTCTATAGTGCAAGAAATCAAACAAAACCAGAGGGCTTTTACTCCTAACTTGATGTTCTTGCTGTTCATGAGATGACCTACCTCTTTTCTGGGCTTTAAATTTCGAATTTGGGACTACAAGACACGCCCTAGTTCTTCTCTTCATGTGGTTTCTCAGCAACTTCTCGTCGCTCTAACTCCTCAACCTCTTGACCTGAGGACGTGAAGTTTTGAGGGTAAGAAGATGAAACTAAGGGGAACAAATAGATCTAAAGAATCAAACCCTAAATACCTCATTTTGATGATCTAATTCCCAGATCTTCAGTGGACCTTTGCTTAGATTCCTAGGTTGCTAAGGTCGTACCAGCAACTTTGGAAGCTTCTATCTTCTTGTGTAGTTGATCTCCTAGCATGAGATTTTGAGAGCTATTAGTCTAAAGTATTATAAACAAAAAGTTCTAAAGAACTAACCCAAAATTATGGCTCCTTACCTTGATTCCACGCGAGCCAAAGTAGGGGTCGCACAAGTCAAAACTAGGGTCTATTTATAGGGTTTTGGCTATGGTTTGAGGATTAGATTGATTCTAGAGTCCTTGTTAAAGCTTAGATCGACTTCTAAGAGTCCTTAACACCTCTAATAGTCTTCTCATCTCGATCCCTAAGAGATAAACTAGTAAAAATCTAATCTTTTTGCTCTTTCTTCACTTCACGGAACTAGCAGAGCGTAACGGTCGAAGGTAGGCACGTTACCTGACTGTGGCGGTCAAATGATAGACCGCTACATCCCATGTGCGCAGAATTCAATAAAATTTAAGCTCTTTTGTTTGTTTATCCATATAGTTATTTATAAAAATGGTATTTATCCTTAAAATTCATGGATAGGCTAAATAACCTTCTAGAATATGGGTCAAACTTAATGGGCTTGGTCCTTAAACCTTTTGGGCTTAAATTCATTTATTAATCTATTTTGGCATTTATAAATTTCTAATAACTTCCAAAAAAATTCTATAGAAATTATTTATATAAATTTTGGGGCACTACTCCCTCCCCCACTTAGAAGAATTTGGTCCCCAAATTCAATATGTATATGGATTGTGGAGAGTGTACTTACAGTTGAATAGTTCCGAAAATCATTTGCACATGGCTTCTTCTGTTTCCCAAGTTGCTTCGGTCAGCCATGATTTCTTCCATTGAATCTTGATCATAGGAATAGCTTTATCCCTTAGTTGACGCGCTTCCCATTCTAGAATCCTTATTGGCGTTTGCTCGTATGTCATATCCTTCTGAATCTCCAAATTATCATAAGTGATAACATGGTCAGGATCATATACATACTTTTTCAACATGGAGATGTGAAATACGTCGTGAACTCCTACTAATTGTGGAGGTAAAGCCAGTTTATAAGCCACCTCACCGACCCTTTCAAGAATTTCAAATGGGCCAATGAACCTTGGAGTTAGCTTACCTTTGATGCCAAATCTTTGAATACCATGACCTGGAGAAACCCTGAGATACACATGGTCTCCTACTTAAAATTCTAAGTCGCGTCTTCGATTATCAGCATAAGATTTTTGCCTATCTTGTGCCATCTGCAAACTTTCTCGAATGAGCTTGATTTTCTCTAAAGAATCCCTGATAATGTCGGGGCTTAGAAATTACCTTTCCCCTATTTCATTCCAACATATTGGTGATCTACAACTTTTTCCATATAAAGTTTCAAAGGGTGCCATCTGTATGCTGGCCTGATAACTGTTGTTATATGCAAATTCCACCAAAGGCAAGTGATCATGCCAACTTCCTCCGAAGTCAATAGCACAAGCCCTGAGCATATCTTCCACCACTTGATTTGTTCTTTCAGTCTGACCATCAGTTTGTGGATGGATTGTCGTACTAAAGTTTAGTCTGGTCCCCAGTGAATGTTGTTGACCCTTCCAGAATTGCAATGTGAATCTAGGATCTCTATCAGATATGATAGTGACACGAACAACATGTAATTTGACAATTTCTTTTATGTATAATGCTGCTAAAATATCCACTGACCATCGACTTTTGATTGGTATGAAATGTGCAGACCTAGTCAATCGATCTATGATTACCCATATACCATCGTGTCCTCCTCTGGTCTTAGGTAAACCCATGATGAAATCCATTCCTATACTCTCTCATTTTCATTCGGGAATATTCAAGGGATGTAATTTACTTGTGGGTCTAAAATGCTCTGCCTTTACTTGTTGACAAGTGAGACAGCGAGACATGAAATCAGCTATCTCTCTTTTCATATCGGGCCACCAAAAATTTCTTTTAAGATCTTGATACATTTTTGTACCACCTGGATGAATGGTGTACTTGGAATTATGTGCTTCATCCAAGATCAATTTCTTCGTATCCTTATGATCTGGTACACACACTCGGCCCTTAAATAGCAATCTTTCGTCATTGGCAATAGAGAAATCCGGCCTCTGATCTATGTTAACTTTAATCTCCAGTAATACATGATCATCATTTTGTAGCTTGACCAGATCCTCTATCAATTTAGGCTGAGCTCGGATAATTGCTATGAAACAATCCTCTTCCTTCATGTCAATATCTAAGTTCAACTGAGCAAATTGAGGAATAAGATTAGTTATACTTATCATAAGACTTGATAGCATTCCCATTGGTTTTCTGTTGAGCGCATCTGCTACCGCATTAGCCTTTCCAGGATGATATTGAATAGAAAAATCAAAGTCTTTGAGATATTCTAACCATCTCCTCGGCCTCATATTAAGCTCCTTTTGAGAGAATAAGTATTTCAAGTTTTTGTGGTCTGAGTAGACCATGAACTTCTCTCCATAGAGATAATGACACCAGATCTTTAAGGCAAAAATAACAGCTGCTAGTTCTAAATTATGCACGAGATAATTTTCCTCGTGATGTTTCAATTATCTTGAAGAATAACAGATTACCTTTCCATCTTGCATGAGGACGCACCCTAAGCCAATGCCAAACGCATCCGTATATACTTCAAATCCACCACCTTTCACCGGTAGTGATAGAATAGGAGCTGTAGTAAGATGATTCTTAAGAGTTTGAAAAGTCTTTTCGCATTCCTTTTACCAGACAAAAAGATTTTCTTTTCTTGTGAGTCTAGTTAAAGGAACTGCAATTTTTGAGAAGTCCTTAATGAACCTCCTATAATAACAAGCTAGACCGAGAAAGCTTCGTACTTCTGATACAGTCATTGGCTGGCTCCAATTTCTAACAGCTTCGACTTTCGAAGGATCCATAACGATTCCTTCTCTTGAAATAATGTGGCCTAAGAATGAAACTTCCTTGAGCCAGAATTCACACTTGTTGAGGTTGGCATAGAGTTTATATTCTCTAAATATTTGCAAAGCTATTCTCAGATGTTCTGCATGTTCCTCTTTTGTCTTGGAATATATCAGGATGTCATCAATGAAGACGACGATGAACTGGTCCAGATATGGCTGGAAAATATTATTCATAAGTTGCATAAATGCTACTGGGGCATTTGTTAACCCGAACAGCATTACAACAAATTCATAGTGGCCATAGCGACTTCGAAAAGCTGATTTATAAATGTCTTCCTCTTTAATTCTAAGTTGATGATAACCTGATCTGAGGTCTATCTTGGAGAAATATTCTGCTCTCGAAAGCTGATCGAAGAGCTCATCAATACGCGACAACGGGTACTTGTTTTTGATTGTAAGTTGATTCAGTCGCCGATAGTCGATGCATAGCCTGAGAGAGCCATCCTTCTTCTTGACAAATAGAACTAGCGCACCCCAGGGGGAAGTGCTAGGTCTGATGAAACCCTTATCTAGCAATTCCTGTAACTACCTTTTTAGTTCCTTAAGTTCCGTGGGGGACATCCTGTAAGGGGCTATAGAAATAGGTGTTGCTCCTGGAATGAGTTCAATAGTGAAGTTTACTTCCCTCTCGAGTGGTAAATTGGGTAATTCGGGTGGAAACACATCTGGGAACTCATTTATAATAGGAATGTCTGCTAGGATGATTTCCTTGGATTCGGTAACAATGACAGAAGCAATAAAAGCTTCACATCCTTGCGAGATAAGTTTGCAAGCGTGAAGAGAGGATATGATAGTGGGATGTTTCTTATACTTGATGCTAAGGAAAGAAAATCTTGGAAGATCGGGTTTTTGAAAGGATATAATCCTATTTCGGCAGTTAATATCAACATCATGATCTATAAGTCAATCTACCCCTAAAATGGCATCATAACCCTTCATGTCAAGACGTACTAAGTTTGCGGGGAGATTGTGACCTTTTACTACCACCTCACTATCAAGATAATACTCGGTAAGCTTAGTTCTAGATCCGAAGGGTGTGGTAATAGCCAGAAATGATGGTAGAGGAACTGATACAATTGGTAATATTTTTGCAAAAGTAGTGGAGATAAAAGAATGAGAGGCACCGGTATCACATAGCACAAATGCAGGACAAGAACAAATTTGAAGAGTACCTTCCATAAGCCCACCATCCCTGGGCGCTTTCTCTTTTTCTAGAACAGCATTGAGGCGAGCCTGCCTCCTACGTCCACCATCGGACGATTGACCTTTCATAAGGGGGCAATCTGGCATACAATGCTCCCTGCTTCCACAACATAGACAAGCACCAAGGCGCTTCCAACATTCTTCCGCCGAATGGCTGAACTTCTCGCAAAAAGTGCAAGCCGTGGTGACTTGTTTCTCCTCCTCCTTAATCTTCTTATTTTTCTAGGAACTTCCACCGTTCCCGCATCTAGATCTCTTCTTACTATCAGGGCTTTGGTGAGGTTCCGTGATGCTGAATTTTTCTTTCTTATAACGCCGATCAGATCGTCGGCTGGACTCTTCTCCTTTTCCTTTCAATTTCTTGACCTTCTCTAAGGTCCTTTCACATAAATATGCTCGCTGTACCATTTCCGCTTAAGTACGGATGTTTTGGGTCCCGAGTTGCTGAATAAAATCGGGTCGTAACCCGTCCATAAACCGATTAGCCTTTAATAGATCGGTACTGATTAAATGCGGTGCATAAGGTGTCAGTCTGGAGAATTAAAGTTCATAATCCGCGACTGTCATCATCCCTTGTCGAAGAGAGGCGAACTCCATAGCCTTTCTTTCTTTTACATGTTCAGAAAATTACTTAGCACGGAACAAAGTGAGAAAACCATCCCATGTATGAGTTGCATCGGTCGGAGGTGCTGGAACCGACTTCCACCATGTACGGGCATCCTTGTTGAGTTGGAAAGTTGCAAGACACACCTTCTCTTGATCTGTGCATTGGATGACGTCAAATATACGGTTCATCTCGTCTATCCAATTCTCTGCTTCGTCCGGATTAGAAGAACCATAGAAACGCATAGGGTTTAGACTCTAAAAATTACGATGTAAGTCGCCAGCCCTTGCCCCTGCGCTTGCCTGGGCCATAGTTTACAATGCCTGAGTAAGGCCGGCAACTATTTGTTGCATTCCATTCCAATCTACGTGATGAGCCATTTGTTAAATAAGGTACCTGAGAGAAATATAACAACTTGTTATTTCTCGTGAAATTGAAAGAAAAATTAATCTTAAAGCTAATTAACTATCTTATCCCGGGCTCTACCCAATTCTCACATGGGTATGGAAATTTCTTCCTTAGTTCAAAGGTAGGGGTCCTTAAACCTTGGACTTATCCTATGACATGACTTTTTCCTAAGTCCTGAGACTTAGGCTCTGATACCAACTTAACCGTCATGCCCCGAGCCTTTATGACAGCGGAAGACTAGCTTGAGGAACGTGAACAGCCGACATGGTAAGCCTCTTGCAAGCAAGAACGATCAAAGCGTAAGACAATCACACACATAAATGCAATTGCATAATATTTACTCAACTTCAACTTATTTCATTAATAATCAAATCAAATATTCAAATATAATCACTATTTCAACTTTCTTCATCATACTAGACTCAAGAAATAAAAAAATTACATAGACTCAATCTAAACAATGTAGACTTCCTAAGTCTTCACTCATTCTTCATTCACTCTCGGACCCGCTATTTGAACGTTCTGAATCCGATCCCGACTCACTTCCATCTCCTAAAAAGATTCGAAATAGGTAATGAGCACACTTGCCCAGTAGGTATCTTCGCATCAACATGATTAGCATTATTTAAATAATTAGCATTTTTACTCTAAAGAAATAAGGTAAAATCATGTGAATGCGATCAATCATGTGATTAAACCAAAGTAACACGATAATCATGTCAGATAGAATGAGCAAGTATGAACTATCAAGAATGTAACAAGAACATGATATGGTCTTTCATGAACAAGAATGTAACGAGAATGTACTAGCAATACCACATAGTCATCACCCAAACACCTTTTGCTTATGAGTAAGTATTTGGTGAATTTCTGTGGAATATCATGTACTAAGCAAGAAAGTCATGTATAAGTATTTTCATGATGCCCGTGGATCTTCACTTATTTATAGAGAAAGTACTCCCAGCCCAATGCGATGCCAGTAGCATCATACCCCATGATTTATAATAGTATGTTTCCGGCAATCAGTCGAGGGGACTAGCATAGAGCCCTTGAACACAATCAGTGCTCGATCGCATCTTCAAGTATAAATCAAGCTACTTCCACGTTTCAAGCAATATAGCAAGTTCAAATAAGTTCATGATAACAATAGTTCAATGAATGAACGCTTCAATGAAGAAATGTGAGGTCAAGAATGACTTAAAACAAGGTTATGCTCATGGAAATAATTCGGCAGCATAATGGTGCATTCCTTATTTTTCCATAAATTAAATTAAGTATCTTGAACAATATGATAAGTCCTAGACTATCAATAGTTTATCTAGGAACTTTGGAATATCAACCCTTAGGTCAAACCTTGGGTTAAAACACTCAAGAACTGTGACGGTCAATCAATGGGCGGTTACATGATTGTGACGGTCTATCATTGATCCGTTAGAACGACTGAATCCAGAAATAATTAAATGGACTCAGTAAATGTGACGGTCATACATTAGGCCGTTATATGAGCATGACGGTCTAATATGGATCCGTTACATATCTAGAACCAGAAACTTCGATAGTGCTTTCTAACAATTGGGCTTTCATGGTACAACCAACTCGGCGTCCTAGTGGGAATCCTAAGCTCGCGGAGAATTACGGAGGCCTTGAAACCAGATTTCCTAGTCCATTGGAAGGAATATCCAATAGAGAGGTCCTCAAGTTCAAGAATATGTTCCTATAGTGCAAAAGTGTGAACTAATGGCCATATACCGGAATATATGCCATGTACTTAGAGAAATGACTCTATAAAAGAGAAAAAAATGTGTAACGATATGGAACCATAATAAAGCTTCGTCAATACAATATTGAAAATCATAGTTTAACTTCAAAACTATAGAGTTTTAGACATGAAATTAACATAAGTTAAAATACTCAAAATGCTCAAAACATGCAAATTCCTATCATGAATTGATCAATAAACTCAAAGTCATGAAAAATAGGTCACAACTGAGATAACTAGGTTTATTTATAAGTAAACTTGACTGTTCTTATTTCTGTCTCGGGTGGACAGAACACAGTTATTCTAATGGTCTAGAATGGACGCGTCACAGGTCTGTGACGGTTTATCGTGGGGCCGTTACAGTGCTGTAACGCTCCAGTTATGGTCCGTTAGAGACAATAGATAAATTTAAAGGTAACAGGGAATGTGACGGCTTATCATAAGGCCGTTACACGCATGTGACGGTCTAACTCTGATCCGTCAGAGCCCTGTTGACAGTATATAAAAAAATAAAAGATCATCCTTTGAACATATCATGTTTTAGAGAAGACTTAACTACTCTAGCCATGATAAAACGAAGTGAAAAGGCTATCAGGATGCATAGGTTGTAGTGAATGAACAAGAGAGTATCTTTTAACTTCAATTAAGGCTAAAGATATGTATGTATGCATAGTTCTATTAAAACATGAAATTCATGGTCTATAGTGCAATAAATCAAACAAAACCAGAGGGCTTTTACTCCTAACTTGATGTTCTTGCTATTGATGAGATGACCTACCTCTTTTCAGGGCTTTAAACTTCAAATTTGGGACTGCAAGACACGCCCTAGTTCTTCTCTTCATGTGGCTTCTCAGCAACTTCTCATCGCTCTAACTCCTCAACCTCTTGACCTGAGGACGTGAAGTTTTGAGGGTAAGAAGATGAAACTAAGGGGAACAAATAGTTCTAAAGAATCAAACCCTAAATACTCATTTTGATGATCTAATTCTCAGATCTTCAGTGGACCTTTGCTCAGATTCCTAGGTTGCTAAGGTCGTACCAACAACTTTGGAAGCTTCTATCTTCTTGTGTTGTTGATCTCCTAGCACGAGATTTTGAGAGCTATTAGTCTATAGTATTATAAACAAAAAGTTCTAAAGAACTTACATGAAATTATGACTCCTTACCTTGATTCCACGCGAGCCAAAGTAGGGGTCGCGCAGGTCAAAACTAGGGTCTATTTATAGGGTTTTGACTAGGGTTTGAGGATTAGATTGATTCTAGAGTCCTTGTTAAAGCTTAGATCGACTTCTAAGAGTCTTTAACACCTCTACGTCTTTAACACCTCTACTAGTCTTCACATCTCGATCCCTGAGAGATAAACTAGTAAAAATATAATCTCTTTGCTCTTTCTTCACTTCACAGAACTAGCAGAGCATAATGGTCGAAGGTAGGCGCGTTACTTGACGGTGGTGGTTGCACGATAGACCGCTACATCCCATGTGCGCAGAATTCAATAAAATCAAACTCTTTTGTTTGTTTATCTATATAATTATTTATAAAAATGGTATTTATCCTTAAAATTCGTGGATAGGCTAAATAACCTTCTAGAATATGGGTCAAACTTAATGGGCTTGGTCCTTAAATCTTTTGGGCTTCAATTCATTTATTAATCTATTTTGGCATTTATAAATTTCTAATAACTTCCAGAAAAATTCTATAGAAATTATTTATATAAATTTTGGGACACTACATGCCACAAGGGAACAAATCCCTCAACTCCGATCCTACTACCCACAGGATCTGAACCTAACCTTGCCCTAGCAAGATAAGAACCGGAGGACCAACCTCCCTTCCTCTAAAACAGAGGGTACCCACGAGCGAAGTGGCTTCACTCGCAACTGGAGAACCAATCTTCCTCAAAACATCAAAAGACAGTATATAAGAAATTGGAGAAACATCTTGAAAATGAAGAAATGAGAAGAAATCAATCACTCAAAACATAAAAAATGTAGCTTCCAGAGAAGCAATCTTCCAAGCTCTAAAACCCAACAATGATCACTCAAAACTCTTCAGGCTCTTCTCTCGTATAGGGAAATTCTTCAGTGGCCACAGATGCTCTCTTTCCTTTTCTATCCTTCAACAGCTTTCTCTTGCAGCCTTCGACCTCTTTTATAGCAAGAAGGAGGCGTGTGGTTAACACGATTCCCGCCCATTCCTTCCGGCAGAGCTGATCCCTTTTCAATTCCACGTGGCAAGATCATCCTTTCTCTTTGTTCCCTCAGATCACAAACCCATAGTCCTAGTACATTGACTTCCACGTGGAGTACCATCACTGGTTTTGGGTTCGCCGAACACCTGCTCGACCAGGTGACAGACCTGCCAAGCAAGAGAAGACATTAGTGGAAGCTACATTGATCACGAGCATGCACAGACCTTACGTCTCATATTGCAAGGCAAGCATGAACTCTAACTGGCATGCACCGACCTTAAAGTTAATGTCTTAACCATATGCACGCACTATGAGCAGGGTTGAAGCATGTATGCACAAACTTTGATTGACCACAAGCCAAGCAATGCACGGACTCTAACATGCCTTCAACAAGAAGGACTACACCATCGTTGGAATGCACCAAGATGGAAACTGCACCAACTTCAGGTGCCCTGATGCAAACAATGCACGAACTTTAAAATGCAGCGAAACACGATCATGCACAGACATTGTAGCATAGATCTAGAACGGTGCACCGACTTGATCATACCTAAGACAGGACATTGCATCGACGTTGATCAAGCATGAATGTCATTTGCACCGAACTTGAAGCGTGTGCAGGCAAAGACTGCACTAACTTGATGGGAGCCAAAGCTTGCACCGACCTACCCTAGCATGCGTGCAGCTAAAAGAAAATGCATGCAGCTAAACTTACACAGACTTGCTCGCAGTAAGAACTGCAGAGACTTTATGCACACTAACGAAAGCATGCACCGAGGTTATACCTATAACTTCTTATGCACGGACTAGGCAAGAAAGAGTGCACATACTTTAAATGTGGACGGACTTTATGTGCATGGTGCGAGAATTGCACCGACTTGACTATTGCAAAAACAGACATAGCACCGACTTGATGCTTGTATGCACATACTCTACTCAATTGAAAATGCAGCATATGCACAGACGCAATGCATGATGAACTATGTATGCACAGACTATCTGAGTAGAACTAGAAAAAGTAGTATTTGTAAAATGGATAAGTGGAATGTATCAATATAGACTATCAAGATTGACTTATAGTGTGAGACATCATCAAAACTGTAGGAGTGCAACATCAGTAATGGTTGCCCCTTATGCAGGGTATGAGATCAGTCAGCTGGCGGTGAAGCTGATGTTTGGTTGATCCGCCAAGTGTGGGAGTTGATTTGGTGGCAGTTCCTCGTAATGAGGATTGCGTCTCCTTGGTGAGCGAGATGGTGGCAGCGATGCCGTGATTGGATTTCTGTGGTGGCTGCGATGATGCCAGACTTACACTCTTTTGTGTGTTATGCCTGCTCTGATGATCGATGTGTGTTGTATGCAGAGCAAGACGTGTTTTTCGTGATCAAGGTCTGGCAGTGTCCCTTAGGAACTATGTTCCGCGAGTGTCGAGGTTTTTGCTGGAGCTCTGGGAGCATTCCTAGCTAGGTGTGTTGTTCTTCCCCTTGAGATTGTGGTTGCCTCAAATTTTGAGGATGAAATTTCTGTAAGGACGGGAGAACTATAACACCTCGAAATTTGTTTCATTTTTTCGGATTAGGATCCATGGGTTCCGGAGGGCCGTGGTGAGTCTCGAAATGTGTTTCGTGCTTTACGCGGGTTCTTGGTTGTCAAGCCTGTGGAGCCCTGTGTAAGGTGAACTGACGTGTTGTCGGGCTCCGAGACGTTGTAGGCGCGTTGTGTGTTTTTCAAGGACCATGGGTAGTATTTTCCCCTAATTTTGTATTTTCCAAATTTTCTAAACCCCAAATTTCCCTTATAAATAAACCCCCCCTCTCTCTTTTCATGCTCTCTCTTCTCTCCCTCTCTTCTCCGGTGGTCGATGGAGGAAGGCGGGGAAAAGGCGACGAGATTCGTGAGGCGAGGAGTGGCAAGGATGGGTCGAGGATCGAGGCGGTGGAGGCGTGGCACTCGTTCGTGCGTTCGGGTGCCCGGCGTGGGTTTCGTGTGGCATTTCACGTGGAAACGGCATCCTCGACGCGTGCAAACTTCAATGGAGGTAGGGGGATAGTTCCTTAACCCGTGAACTTCCATTCCCATGATTTTGGTAGGCCGAGGTGAGTCGAGTGTAGGTTTATTCACGTCTGGGGTTAAAATCATGTCTTTAGGCCGTACGACGATTTCCTTGAATCGATCGACATTTTGTCATTTATTTCCATACCTTTTTGTATCTCGGGACCCGTGGAATGGTCCCCATTGTTTTCCCATCACACGGGGGTTATTAGGGCGTGGAATAGGACCCCTAGGTGGGGGTCCGAGGCTTTTCTTCCAGAATCGATCGACCGACTCAGGCAGATCGGTCGACCGATCAGGCTTCGTCACGGTCTGGGACTCTGCCCAGTTCGGTCGACCGACCTGCCTGGGTCGATCGATTGACCAGGGCAGAGCCCCCCATGCTATGGGCCGGTCGACCGCCCAGTCTGGGCCGATCGATCGACCCTTGTTGGTCGACCAAGCCCAGGGGTTTGGATGACCAAAATGTAGTGGGCTTGCCTGTTTTTGGCCCCAGTCGACCCGGTTGTGACCCAATGGTTGACCTTTAGTGTAAGGACCCAAGATCAAGATATCGGGAAGGACCCGATACCATTCGAATCCTGCTCCACCACCCACGAGCCGGAGAGCTCGGAAGGGCTAAAGGATGTGAGTGTGTGGAGTATATAGAAATAGGAAATAATGGAGGAACAAAAGATAAAATAATAATTAAATAAAATAACTACAGAGTCCAATCCAAAAAGTACAGTCTACAGGGAAAAGAACGTACTCTAATGCCAAGTGAACACTTAGCTTGGCGAGCTATCACCTAGAAACCTCCGCGTTGCACCTCCAAACCTCGAGGAGGAACTGCCACACCTAAAAAGTAGGGGTGAGCCTCGTCTCACTGGCTCAATAGGGGTCTCGCGGAACCCCAACCGTAAACAACGGCGGTAACGGAAAGCAACGACAACAGCAGGAACAACAAACATGGTGGCCGGTAAAACCTCGGCTCTATAACTACTCCTACTTTATTGGGAAACACACCCCGATCTCACAATCGGGGGACCACCGGACTAACTGGAAAACCCTGGCTACGCTGCCAGGAGAAACACCACGACAACACTGTCGTGGAGGCCCGTCCTCGCTGACTAAGGCCTAGCCGAAGACCATGGGGTCTGGGAACACGGTCATGACCTCGCTGTCGTAAACCCTGCACTATCTAGGGAAAACCCTCGGTAACGCTTACTGGAAACCCTAGACCTCTGCATCGGGAAACGTCCAAAAACTACACGTAAAACCACTAAGGAATCCGTCTCGTGTGACAGGAGTACTGTCTACTAGAAGCAAGGTCGGATGAATCCACTGATATCTTAGTCCATGCCTCAGGTGTCTCCCTCGCCCCAGGAAACATTGAGACACTATACTAGTAACTACAAAACAAGGGTCTAGTCGGGGTCGTGCTCATCAGCACACGTCCGAAGTCCCCGACCATGTGTGCACACACTGACTGACTGCACGAGTCAGGCCCTCTAGCTAGTTTTTCTCCCGGCCCGGACTCTAGCCACTACAGGGGAGGCCCTACGACAAACCAGCCTAAAAATCATCTCTCTCGGGTGTAGCTCTCCACCTACTTCCTGGTGGGTAAGCACACGCGTGCTAAGGTAAGTTATGACTAGTGGCGGCTCATTAAGCAGAACGACTATCGGAAGAAATTAACGGAATACAAATAGGCTACGCATGACCCTGCAATAAATTAGCTCAGAAAATAGGTGGCACGATGCCACCAGGCTCTGGGTAGTCCACTAACCTATTAAACCCAATGGCCCTTGAGTCACAAGACTCAGGTCAAGGTTGTTTCACGGGACAGCCCTAGGCCATCAATCTGGCCTATCCCTAGGTCAGAAACCATAGTACGATATAGCTTTTAAGGCGGGACATAGCCGCCAGCTCGATACCTTCAAAAGGGAAACTACGAAATCCTCCATCCCCAGGCTGGGTAATTGGACTCACAGTCCATAGGCCATACACATGGCCCACACGGAAATCACTTTCCGGAGAAGCTTACGACGTGCAAAAATAGCCCTGCCACACTCATGCCGATATACGGAAACTCGATTGAGCGTAACAGGAAAGTCCGAACATAAGATGGTCACCCGGACCCTTAAAACTTACTTGCACGCTAATCGAGGTAAAATGGTACCTTCGGACACCCAAAAACACGGTCACGGTACCCACGGGGTGTCTCGGACATCCACGGGGACAAAGGTGATAAGCACAACGGAAAGTGAGATAGAAGGGGGGGGATGAATAGATCACTCCTAAATTCGATAAGCTCAGAAATAATTACTCAACCCCTCAAAACGCAGTGATAAAAACTTCGGAGATAGGTAATAGAGATATCTAGACTATGGATTGAGATCGAGAAAGGAATTCACGATGAAGCAATATATCAAGTAGACGGAGGGCAAGCACAAAGTAGACAGGTAAATCCACAAGAGAGACAGAGAATTTTTTACGTGGTTCAATTGCTACCTGCAATCTACGTCCACCCCTCACTCAGAAGAGTAAGGTTTTCTTGCAATGATTAATCCCACACAACAGACTCAGTCTGCGACAACCGCTGCCAAACAGTTTGCCCTGAGGAACACCCTCCTCAGCCTTCTGATCAACCAGAAGAACTAGTGGAGAATGAATCTCCCTTCCGTTGCACGCATCAAAAGGAACCCTGTGAAATTGCTCCCAAGCAACTCACAAAACTAGAGGATCAACCCTCTCTTCCTCCAAGAACAACGAAGGGAAACCGGAGAACTTCTCCCTTCCTCCGAGCAAGCTTGGAGGGTAACAAAATGGAATGGAAAATGAAGGAAACTCGACGATAAAAGACCGATGGAAAACAATTATTTCTACGTCAAAATAATGTAGCTTCCGTAGAAGCAGATCTTCAGATTCATAGACAACTTTCTCTCAGGATCTTCTCTCTGCTCTTGATGGAGTGGTTTGTCTCTAGTTTTCTCTCTTGATCCACATCACTGCTCTCACGCTTCTCTTCTTTTTCACTATTCCATCATATTCTTTATGAACCCTTTTCCTCAGTATATATATGTCTTTTCTAGAAACTTAGGCGTGTGGATACCATGTTTCCCGCCTGAAAGGTTGGGGCACGAGTCGAAATGTTCTGGACCTCTATCTTCCTCGGATCACATGCCATCCACCTTGTGAATGCACAGACAAACTGTCAGAAAAGGAATAAACATTTTGTCACACACTTAGCACAAGTCGTACCGACGTAGCGAGTAAGTAAGCAAAAACTGCACTGCGTAGGAGTTTCCAAGTCAACCATTGCACTGACTTTATTCTTGCCAGAAAGGAAAGTTTGCACTGAGTCGGAAACAAACACTGACTAAGACTGGTAGGAAAAGCACCGATGCGGAATGAAGCAGAAGATGCACCAATCTACTTTAGCTACCTACAAGATTTGCACCGAGTCTAATAGGCCTGAAACAAGAACTGCACCGACCTCGTTGCTACAGGGATTTGTATAGACCTGGCTAAGCACCGATCATGTTTTTAACTTAAGCAAAGTTTGCACCAAGTTGTGTTCCTATACCTACGTCTAACCGAAAGTTGCACCAACTAGGTGCAGACCAAACCTTGCACTGAGTATGTTAATGCAATAAAAGATGCACCGACTTCATGTTATTTAGAAAGAGAAAGAATGCACCGAGTCGAGAAATGCAGTCCAAGCATGAGCAGCACCGAGATGGTAGAGAGAAATGCGCAGAACAAAGAGAGATGCAAGACAAAGCTTGCACCGAGTTGGATTTGCACTGAGATAAAAAATGAGCAGATTAAACAATGCATTCTAGTCAAGAATTACACCGACACAAATATTGCACCAACATCGGGAGGTGAGATGCAGAAACATGATATACACGGACCTTCAGGCACACGACCTAGTAAAAAGCACTGAGACAGAGTATGAACGACAGAACCTGTGCATGAATAAGCACTTGCACCGAGGCAAGCGCTTTATGCGAGAAATGTAGAACTTTGAGAAACTTGCACCAAGCAAGCTTATGAACGACACAATGCATGTACTGACTTAATATGCATTAAGTAAAAAGAGGAATGACAAATAATGCACGGACCTAAATCATGCAACAAGCACAGACCTTCTTCATGCTTAGAAACAAAGAAATGCACCGCGGCAAAATATGCACGGACTTTATGCGAGATGTACCGAGCTCTACTGAGACAAACACAAGTGTTGAGCTTATTAAAAGAAACTTGCACCGAGGCAAGGAATTACCACGTCTAGAGTAAAGCATGCACTGATCTATTGAATGCATATGAACAAGAAAATGCACGAACGTTTATTGCAAGAGTGCGATAAAAAAATTGATTTATAGTGTGAAACATCATCAAAACCGTAGGGATGCAACAATCTCCCCCTTTTTGATGATGTCAACACTATGAATCAAGCAACGTCAGTGATGTGACACAACCTTAGACTTAAGCAGGCAAGCACAATTCACAATCAAACGGACCGATATTGGCGACCACTCACCCGACGCTTACCCAAGTCCCGGGGTAACTTGGCGATGCCAAGTGGAGGATGTGAGGGATGGGCCCTTGCTAGTTGAGGGCCAGCAAAGCCAAGGTTGATTCCCCAAGAATATGGATGGTCCAATTCAGTGGGACCGACGTTGTGCCAAGGGCACGGGCAACAGTCGTCACCCACGGCGGTCACTTGAAGCAAGGTGGCTTGATGGACTGGGCGCTAACTCTCACAAACCAGCGGAGCTTATGAACTAATATTGGAATAACAAGTACTAAAGAGAGCTAAGGTTGGAGCACTTACTCGACCGGTTTGAAGAAACCGGTCCTGCTCGGAGACGTGGGCGAGCGGGGAAGCGTGGGTTCCCCACACGCCGTGCCGGGGTAGCTTGGCATGTTTAAGCACTTACAACACTACACCCCATGCAAGGGGGAAATCTTGGGGAAGGGAAACCAATGCTTACAATCAAACACTACCTCCCGCAGGGAGGGGCTGTAAGCCGGCCAGGCGAGGAGGGGGAAAAACCCAAAGATGAAGTCGAACGGTTGGCCGAAGCTGGTTCTGCCCGCTTTCTATGAATAAGGACAAACTATCGAAGATGTTAACGCTGCGGCCGCTCCCAAATTTTTTTGGTGATGAGACCAGATGGAAAATCTTCGTAGGTGACCCAGGAAGTCGTCCAATTTTTTTTGATTTCTCAGGTCGTCGGCGCTGGTCGGGCAGAGGCACGAACAAGGAAGCAGAACTCTGGCTCTGTATGCTTCAGGACCACAACAGCAGGAAGATGAAGTCACTCTGGGCGCTCCAGAGCTATGAATCAGGCGTGTCTTGAATCGACGGCTTCGTTATCGAGTCCTCTTCGAACGGAAACCCATGGGAATGCCATAGGATGTCGGACAAGATGAGGAGACCTCGAACAGTGAATAGGGGTCGGTTCTGCTTCACGTGAGACAGAATTGCGCACCCTGGGGAAAAAATTAGGAACTCACTTGTCCGAGATCCAAATGGGAAGCCGCTTCTTGTTACTGGAAGGTGACTTGTTGAGGAAGGTTTCGGTCAAGTCCCGCCTCCAGATCTTCTGGATACTGGTCGTGGGAGTCTCTGCTAGCAGTCTCTGGTCTGCAGTCTGATGGTGGACACGCAGTCTAGGTAAAATGACTCCCCCGGACAGTAGCAAACTTAGAAAGGGACGAGACAGCTGCCGTTGTGAAGAAGACCGGTAGACGCTTCCAACGGTACCACTTGGACTTTCAGGGATGGCGGGATGAGGTCGGGGTTGCCGCTGCAATCTGCTGGTTCTATGCAGGTCCTCAGCTGTGAGCAGATCCGTCGATGTAGCTCCCAAATGACCACGGAATGAGAAGAAGAAGTTGTAGAATGGGGAGGGGGAATGGATGAATGGTAGGGGGGGATGTGGGGGAGGTATGGAGGGTGGTTTAGAGTGTGTAGAAGAGCTGGGGAAGGGGGAGGGAGCAGGGGGCTTGGTGGTTTCAGCCAAGGTGGAGGGAGAGTGAAGGGGTGGAAAGCTCTTAGGAGAGTGGAGATGGATGTGATAGACTAAGGCCCAAGGAGAAGGGAGAGGGAGGTTTAGGGTGCAGCCTATAGGTGGAGGGAATTTTGAAATTTCTCTTGGGAGGTGGAGGGGTGCTTTGGGTAGTGGGTGGTTGGGGGTTGGAGGTTGGCTTGGTGATTGGGGGTTCTATCTTGGGACAAGGGGGTGTAGTAAAGAGGGTTGTGGGGAGTTGGAGAGTCCTTAATGGGGGTAGGTGGGAGAGAGGGGTGGTTGGGAAGGTGAGGAGAGAGAGAAGGGGGCGAACCCCATAGAGAGAGAGAGAGAAAGAGAGAGAGGGGGGTATGGGATTGAAGTGGGTTTCTCACCCTAGGTTTCACACCTTCTCACATGGAATCACTCCACTAAGATTGGATTTTTGACCTCTTAAAATGGTAATTTTCGTTAACTTCCAATGGGGGAAATGTGATCCTATATATAGGCAACCCACATTTTACAAAAAGTCCTTGATTCTAGACATAATGACAAATAAGCAAGGGGTAGGGGGCGCCCATGGGCCTATCCCAATGGAGTGGGCCCATTAGCTAGACTAAACATCCTAATGACAAACATTCTTAGGTAAATGACTCATTAACTTAGGTACAAGACTCAAATAAAGGGAAAATACATCAAATGACACAAAATAAAAAGCTCAAAATGGATAATTGGACCCACATAGGAATGAAGTCCGAGCTCAAACAACTCCGGAGTGGGAAGATGACCCAAGCCAGAGGGAGTCGTGGGTGATGCCTCCATCAAATCCCCTGGGCTGCGAAGAGCTCGACTTCGTCAAGTAGGGGTCCTCCTGCTGTGATACTACTCAAGAATGTCGGGGTCCAGGTGCTGGAGGTCTTCCCGACTCACCGATAAATCCTCCAAAGGAGGCCGATCCTTCTACCTGACGAGATAGCGCTCGTATACCTTACTCCTAGTGGTAGTGACCTGTTCATCCAATATTTGCTCAACTCGCTCACGCTGGGCTCTCTTCACTGGTGGACTCCTCTCACGGGTGGGTGCTCTCTCAAGGGGGGGAATGGGCTCAATATCCTCATTGGGTACCACCGCAGGACCCTTATATGGCACTAGGTCGGCCACATTGAATGTGGGGCTCACTCCATACTCCTCGGGGAGATCTAACTCATAGGCATTAGTGCCAATGCGCCTCAGAACCTAGAAGGGACCACCCCCACGAGGTCTCAATTTCGAGAGGGCTCCAGGGGAGAACCTCTCTGTTCTCACCATTACAAAGTCACCCACGTGGAATTCTTGGTGACGTCGATGAGAGTCGGCCCGCCTTTTATAAGTCTCATTCTTCATGCTAATGTGCTTGCGGATTTCTTCATGCAATTCTCTAATGTGTTGGGTAAATGACTCAGCTGAAATAGACACTCTAGCATGCTGTGAAAGGGGAATGAGATCTGAAGATTTCTTTGGCTTGTACGAATGCATAGCTTCAAACGGACTCATCCCTATGGACTTGTTGATAGAGTTGTTATATGCAAATTCGGCCTGAGGTAGAATGAGATTTCAATTCCCTGGATGGTCCTCAACAAGACACCTAAGGAGGTTCCCTAGACTCCTATTGACAACTTCGGTTTGACTATCAGTTTGAGGGTGGTAGGCTGTGGAGAATTTGAGAAGGATACCCATTAAGTGCCAAAGAGTCTTCCAAAAATAGCTGGTGAACTTGACATCCCTATCAGAGACTATGGTCTTGGGTAGGCCATGGCGGCGAATAACCTCATCAAAGAACAATCGGGCCACATGGGAGGCATCGGAGGTGTTGGAGCATGGGATGAAGTGGGCCATCTTTTAAAATTTATCAACGACCACATAGATTGAGTCATGCTTTCTTTGAGTCTTGGGTAGGCCTAGCACAAAGTCCATGCTTAAGTCTTGCCATAGGCGGTCGGGGACGGGGAGAAGGATATAAAGGCCGGTGTTTTGCTTCACCTATTTGGCCGAAGCACATGTGCGGCATTGACCCACTATCTTGCCTACGTCTCTCTTGAGACTTGGCCAATAAAACTGACCCTCGACTAGAGCAACGGTTTTGTGAACCCAAAAATGACCAGCTAGTCCTCCTGCATGTAATTCCCAAACTAAGAAATCATGGAGTGAGGTTCATGGAATGCAAAGTTTTGGTCCCTTGAAGAGGAACCCATCCTCTAAGATAAAACCCTATTGTTCCTTGCTAGAGTGGACAGTCAAGGTGGTATAGATGTGCCTAAAGTCGAGGCTGCCAGCGTACTCTTCCTTGAGCTTCTCAAATTCGGTAACCTCCACTTGGATAGTGGACAACAAGGAGACCCTCCTACTAAGAGCATCCGCCGCTCGGTTCTCACTTCCCGCCTTGTGTTTGATGACAAAGGTGTAGGATTGGATGTACTCAACCCAACGGGCATGTCGGCCATTCAACTTTTGTTGGGAGTTGAGGTATTTGAGGGCCTCATGATCGAAAAAGATGACAAATTCTTTGGGCAACAAATAGTTCCTCCAATGTCGGAGGGACTGAACCACGGCATAGAACTCTTTGTCATAAGTAGAGTACCGTGTCCTAGCATCACATAGCTTCTCACTAAAGAGGTGACCCTCTTGGCTAAGGATCCCTCATATTCTTATCCCGGATGCATCACATGTGACTTCAAAGACCTTAGAGAAATCGGGTAGGCATAGGATCGCGGCTTGGGTCATCTTCTCCTTAAGCTCTTGGAATGCTTTGGAGGCTGGTTTGGTCCATACAAAGTTCCCTTTTTGAGGCAATCGGTGATAGGGGCAATGATGGTTCTAAATCCCCGAATAAACCTCCTATAGAATGTGGCCAACACATGGAAACTACGGACCTCATGAAGAGTGCGGGGTTCCTACCAATCCAGAATAGCTTGGACCTTCTCGGGGTCCATGGAGACACCTTTGGTAGACACCACAAATCCTAGGAAGGTGGTGGATGTGGTCATGAAGTGACACTTACCTAGGTTGGCAAATAGACTCTCATGTCGAAGGACGGTACAAACTTGCCTAAGGTGGTCAAGGTGGGCCTCTTGGGATTGACTATATATGAGGATGTCATCAAAGTAGACCACTAGAAAGATCCCAATGAAAGGCCTAAGGAGCTCCATCATGAGACGCATGAAGGAACTTGGGGCATTTGAGATCCCAAAAGACATGACCAACCATTCATACAAGCCATCCTTAGTCTTGAAGGCCGTTTTCCATTCATCTCAGGGCCTAATTCTAACTTGGTGGTAGCCACTCTTAAGGTCAATCTTGGAGAAGATAGTGGCTCCCGCTAGCATGTCAAGCATGTCATCAAGCCTAAGGATGGTGAACCTATACTTGACGGTGATTTTATTAATGACCCGACTATCCACACATATCCGCCATGATCCATCCTTCTTGGGAATGAGAAGGGCCGGTATGGGACATGGGCTTTTGCTAATGCGGATGAAGCCCTTCCTAATGAGTTCCTCTATTTGCCTCCGAAGTTCGGCATGTTCCGTGGGGTTGAGGCGGTAATGAGGAAGGTTGGGAAGGGTGGTTCCCGGAACTAAATCAACTACATGTTGCACATCACGCATGGGAGGGAGTTGGTCCGGGAGTTCTTCCAGGAACACATCATGGAATTCTTCTAGGAGATGTCGGATTTCTATGGGATGGGGGTTGGAGAGAGTGGGTTCCCCTAGACAAATGACCACCGCACATAAAGGTGACCCTTGAGCTATTTCCTCCTCAAGCTCTTTCTTGGTGATGAGGTGAAGACCCTTGGTCAACCCCGAGGTCACACCTTGTTTGGGATTTTGGGTAAGGGATTGGGGTGGAGGGGTGGAGTTCCCCGAGACTTATGGTGTGGTGGGGTAGTGTCCTTGAGGGAGAGTGTCCCTCTTAGGCTTGGGATGTGGTGGGGAGGGGTTAAGACGTATAGTCTTTCCCTCATGCTCAAAGGTGCATGTGTTGGTCCTACCCAAGATGGTGGCATCAACGTCATAAAGCCAACGTCTCCCTAGTAAGATGCTACCTACTTCCATGGGGATGACATCACATCATATTTGACCATGGTAGGAGGAGAATGTGAGGGGCACAAGGCAGTGGGTGTTGACCGGGATTGAGTTGTTATTGATCCATGAAACTCGGTATGGACTTGGGTGGGGAGTGGTAGTAAGCCCAAGGAGCTTGACGGTGTCGGGGGACACGACATTGACACAACTCCCACTATCTAAGATCACTTTTCTCACATGACCCCCTATCTTGACAAAGGTGTGGAAGATTGAGGTTCGATGCCAGTCCTCCTCTTGGGGTTTAGTGAGGGTGCATCTAATCACTCCTATATAAGAGTTGGTGGAGGTCATGGTGTGATCTAGACCCGTCTCATGGTATTGGGCCTCGTACTCTTCCTCCCAATCTAGTGAGACTTCATGTTCCTCAATCATGCTCCCAAGCTCCACTTGGGGTGGGGGAGCTTCTTCCCCCACTAACAAACTAGACAACCCTTTTGATGGGCATTGCCCCGTGAAGTGCCCATACCCTTGACATCTATAGCATTGTCGGCGCCCACTACCCGGGGTGGTCCCTCCTACATTTGGGCCCTTGGAAGCCTCGTCCATCCTTGGAGGGGGATGGATAGGGGCGGCCTTGGTTGGAGTGGTGATGGGAGGTGGGTTGTAAGGCCTCAAAGGAGCACTCCCACTCGGGCTAGGGGCCTTCATGGGAGTGGCGGGGGGGGGGGGGGGGTGTCGGGGTCATATGCTTTTGGGATCGATCGGCCGTGGGGAAGCAAACCTAGGAATCCTTGAAAATCGCTCAACATCCCGAGCTACTTGGTAGGCTTGTTCAAGGTTGTCAACATCTCTCATGAAAAGCTCCCTCTTGATGTGCTTTTGGAGCCCATTCCTAAATCGAGACAAGGTGACTTCCGGGTCCTCATGAACTCCACACTTCAAAAGATAGGAGTCAAAATTGTCAATGTATTCGACCACGGTCTTCCATTCTTGGGTGAGGCTTTGCCACTCATCCAAGAGCATTTGGTGGTAGGATAGGGAAGGTACTTGTTTCTAAGTTGGGTCTTCATACCCTTCTAAGTGTCAATAGGCCCTTCCCACCTAACCCTTCTTAATCCCTCTTGGTTTAGCCAATAAGTTTTGGCTAATTTGGTGAGGTGCATTTTGGCCAATCTTACCCTCCTTTGGTCGGACATAGGGTACCATTCAAAATATTGGTCCATGGCGGTTTCCCATTATAAGTAGACACTTGGTTCATGGGAACCATCAAAGTTTGGGGCCTCTACCTTGATCATCCTTAAGAGAGGGTCATCCGGGTTGTCCCGTGGACGCCTTTCATGATTTTGATGGTGGTGAGGTCTTTCATAGTCATGGTAGGGGTCAACATTCAAGTCCTCCCTATTAATTTCAGCATGTGGAAGGTGGGCTCTTGGTCCATTGTTCCTTGGGTGGAACTCATCCCTATGAAGTTCAACATGTGGAGGGTGGGCTCTTGGTTCATTGTTCCTTGGGTGGAACTCATCCCTATGAAATTCAAAAAGTGGAGGGTGGGCTCTTGGTTCATTGTTCCTTGGGTGGAACTCATGCCTATGAAGTTCAACATGTGGAGGGTGGGCTCTTGGTTCATTGTTCCTTGGGTGGAACTCATGCTCTTCTAGCCGAGCAAGCCGAGTGGAAAGGTACTCAAGTTGGGCAAGAATGTTTGTAAGGGTAGCATCCACCCGGTTCATTTGGCCTTGGGGTTCCTCCCTAGGGGCATCTTGGGTGAGTTGGGGATTGAGATCCGTAGGGGGAACCGAAGACGATGGGTCGGGTCGGTAAATGGCACCACTACGGGTGGACATGCAAGGGAGGGGGATGAAATGAAGGAAGGACACACAATGTAATGGCCCTAGGACTTAGACATGATAGAGAAAAGTCTAAAATTGCTCGGATACCAATTGATGTGACACAACCTTAGACTTAAGCAAGCAAGCATAATTCACAATCAAACAGACCGATATTGGCGACCACTCACCCGACGCTTACCCAAGTCCCAGGGTAACTTGGCGATGCCAAGTGGAGGATGTGAGGGATGGGCCCTTGCTGGTAGAGGGCCAGAAAGGCCAAGGTCGATTCCCCAAGAATATGGCTAGTCCAATTCAGTGGGACCGACGTTGTGCCAAGGGCACGGGCTGCACTCGTCACCCACGGCGGTCACTCGAAGCAATGTGGCTTGAGGGACCGGGCGCTAACTCTCACAAACCAGTGGAGCTTATGAACTAATATTGGAAGAACAAGTACTAAATAGAGCAAAGGTTGGAGTACTTACTCGACCGGTTTGAAGAAACCGGTCCCGCTCGGAGACGTGGGCGAGCGGGGAAGCGTGGGTTCCGAGAAAATGAAATGATGGAGGCATCACCCACGACTCCCTCTGGCTCGGGTCATCTTCACACTCTGGAGTTGTTTGAGCTTGGACTTCATTCCTATGTGGGTCCAATTATCCATTTTGAGCTTTTTATTTTGAGTCATTTGATGTATTTTCCCTTTATTTGAGTCTTGTACCTAGGTTAATGAGTCATTTACCTAAGAATGTTTGTCATTAGGATGTTTAGTCTAGCTAATGGGCCCAATCCATTGGGATAGGCCCATGGGCGCCCCCTACCCCTTGCTTATTTATCATTATGTCTAGAATCAAGGACTTTTTGTAAAATGTGGGTTGCCTATATATAAGACTCCATTTCCCCCATTGGAAGTTAATGAAAATTGCCATTTTAAGAGTTCAAAAATCCAAATCTTAGTGGAGTGATTCCGTGTGAGAAGGTGTGAAACCTAGGGTGAGAAACCCACTTCAATCCCATACCCCCCCTCTCTCTCTGTGGGGTTCGCCCCCTTCTCTCTCTCCTCACCTTCCCAACCACCCCTCTCTCCCACCTACCCCCATTAAGGACTCTCCAACTCCCCACAACCCTCTTAACTACACCCCCTTGTCCCAAGATAGAACCCCCAATCACCAAGCCAACCTCCAACCCCCAACCACCCACTACCCTTCCCCAAGCACCCTAAGCACCCCTCCACCTCCCAAGAAAATTTTAAAATTCCCTCCACCTGTAGGCTGCGCCCTCAACCTCCCTCTCCCTTCTCCTTGGGCCTTAGTCTATGACATCCATCTCCACTATCCTAAGAGCTTTCCACCCCTTCACTCTCCCTCCACCTTGGCTGAAACCACCAAGCCCACTACGCCCTCCCCCTTCCCTAGCTCTTCCACACACCCTAAACCACCCTCCATACCTCCCCCACATTCCCCCCCTACCATTCATCCATTCCCCCTCCCCATTCTACAACTTCTTCTTCTCATTCCGTGGTCATTTGGGAGCTACATCGACAGATCTGCTCACAGCTGAGGACCTGCAGAGAACCAGCAGATTGCAGCGGTGAACCCGACCTCATCCCGGCATCCCTTAAGGTCCAAGTGGTACCGTTGGAAGCGTCTACCGGT